>OU611756.1:6484807-6954807 GCA_914767535.2 Dunaliella primolecta | reverse complement strand
CTGCATTTCGGGTTCGTCAACTTGTTCGTGAGAATTTTCTGGCAAATAGGCCGTACGTGTCTCTGTGGCTTGGGAAGACGTATGTGGTTTCAGCTGGAATGTATGCGGGCCAAGTGTGGGGCACTGAATACATTAAAGCGGGCAAGGAATTTGCAAGTGATCTGCAAGTGCGGCACATGAGTTATCTTAAGAGCACGCTGGGTGTTAAGCGTACCACTACAAACTGGGCTGTCCTGAGGGAGAGTGGTCATGCTCATGCCTCAGTGAGCCGCTTCAGTTTTACTGGTTTAGGTCTGTTGTCAAAATGTATAATAGCATGCTGAGGTCTAACAGTGAGACGTTGAGAAGAGTGTTGAAAGCGGATTTGCATATTCATTCGCGTGAGCCAGCCCGCTGGACTGCTCAAGTTTTAGATGCTTTTCAAGGCTTACGGCGCTGTGATTCCTTTGTGCAAGCTTTGCGGCAGGGCACTCCTATCCCTATTCAAGAGTTTACTGATGACCTCAGACACAGGCTCCGGGCAGTGTGGAGAGATGTTGAGGGAGTGAACCCGCGGGACACATATAATAAGCTGGCAACTTACCAGTCTCTTTTTGCAGTGCCTTTTGACCATACCGTGCGTGCCCCTGCCCGTTTACCAAGGCACATGCATTTGGATTTGTCTCCACATGTCATGACGAATGTTAGCCGTTTCAGACTTAGGGCACACACACTGAAGGTGGAGACAGCAGCTTGGGATACTCGGAACACTCTTTTGTGTGATCGCTGTTCTTGTGATGAGATTCAAGATGAGGCTCATGCCCTTTTGGTGTGCAGAGACGCAGATGTTTGTGCTTTGAGAAGAAAGTACACTTAACTGTTCAACTGTTTCTCTGGTGATTCTTCAATGGAGCAACCATTTTTACAACAAGCCAGTGTCCAGGATGTTTCTGATTTCCTCTTGCAACACAACAACAAGCTTTTTTTCGTTTGTTTCTGAGCTTATGGACATTATGTTGGCTGGCGAGGACCAGTCACAGGCCGATCAGCCGAACAGTCTGGCTGAAGGTCCCCCTGTGTAAAATCTAAATCCAAATTTCCTCCTTGCCATGATATTCTATTAGCGACAAGCCAAGTAGACTGCACACCTCCCTAAACGGGTACCAAGCAGCATAAGAGGAGGTGAGGCCCTTGCCAGCTTGCTAGTGAAGGGACCTTTCCTTAAGGCACGCGGCCTGTGGCTTGCGTAGATTTAACTTCCTTTCTTTCTTTCTTTCCTTCTTTCTCTCTTAGGAAGTGAAGAAGTGAGGAGTAGCACACCTCCTTTCTAATCACTTTCATATTATAACCGACCCCGAGATCAACTTGAATTGAATGCTTTCCTACATCAAGACTGGTGCAGCCTACCTAATTGTTTGTCAGAGTTGTTTTAGGCTTATGATGCTGGTTGGGAATGTTTTGCCAGCAGTCAGCCAGAGTATTGGACTGTAGTCCAAACCCTTTTAACCCTTCTCTGGTCAGGCACCTCATCAAAGTATTCACATTCTGATAAGTCAATTACTGTGGAGGTGTGCTCCAAGATCTGGAGCCCAATTAGAGCAAGTTTAAGACGGAGAGCTTGCTGTGGAAAACATGCAAACATGGAGCTGTACTTGAAATGAATACTTCTGAAATATACATAGCAGTGCACTGTTTATCAAATGTCATCAGCATTTATCTGATCCAACAACTTTGAAACCTTGGAGCATGATTTTCCTCATGATGTTTCATCAAACACCCTGCCGCAACAAATAAAGCGTGATTGTTTTTTTCCTAGTTAAAATTGTATAAGGTTCAAGTTGATCACTTTTTGAAAGAGTTCGGGCTACAGACTTTAGTGCTTCCGCTCAGCTGCCCTTGTAGGCAGACGTAGGAATGTAACCTTACTTTTCGTCACATTCCTATCCTCACATTCCTTCTTGATGTACATGATGCTTTTCTGCGCACATTCCTTCTGGATGTACGCAATGTTTTTCTAAACCAAGACTCGTACAGTTTTTCATTTTTTTGTCAGAATTGGTTTCAGTTTTTGCAGAGGGAGCTATCTGGCCTATATTGCCAGACATGCTCTTTTTTGAGTTTCTTTCTCAAATCTGATTATGCCAACCATTATCATTTTTAAAGGCACTACATGAACCAAAAAACGATGAAAATTGGAGTACCCCAGATCACTTTCCTGGCCTCAGATCACCCAAAAACGGCCCACAGCTCCACCCTGGGACCACTTTACACTCCTCAAATTTTGTTTTTACAACCCCAATATACAATGCTAACATCCTGCACATTCAAAAATAGGAAAGAAGGAAGGTGAAAAATAACCTTTTTGGCACCCCTCGTGCTGTTATTTCTTAAAGGTTAATGGCTGAAATTCTGTATCTCACCAACCACTGGGTCTTTTCACTCCATTTCTTTTGCAATGATATTCATTTGTTACAAGTACACCAAAAATTTCCCGATTTGTGCAGTGGGTGGTCAGATGTGGAGATTTGGTGGTGAAAAGTAGGGTTCACGCCACGGCTAATTAGGCATGGTCTCCGTAACGGGCACCTCTTGAACTCTACTGCTACAGAAAGAGGAACCCAAACTTGAGAGGTGCCTGTTACGGAGAACCTACGCGGGAGCATGCAAAAAACACCTGACTTTGGGCCTCAGATAGCCCCCTCTGCAATTTTTGATGCTGGATGTGAATGTTTTACCAGCAGCCGATCAGCCAGAGTCTCAAGCTGTAGGCCACCCCCCCCGTTGTAACAAGTGTAACCCTCGTAATCTGGTAAAACATTCGTAATCGTAACGTAATCAGGTAATCTAACCATGCAAAAAAAGGATTCCAAATCAAAAATTGAGTCATTTTTGTTTCGATCAAAGTGAACATATGCAATTTAAACAAGCATTCTGAGAAACATCTAGGCAGACAAATTCCTCCCCACATCAAATAAGGAAAAGGAGACAAATTGGCCCAAAACAGCTGCCAAGGAGATGCATTGGTCCAAAACAGCCGTAAATCCCCCTTACCGCAAAAATTAAAAACAGAGAGAGATCTGGAGGGAATTGGAAGCACCCGGAACCTGGATGTGAGAAACATTCTTATTTTTCATGGGGTCATTTAATGATTATGTCTCAAGCAAGAAAAGGCACACGTTGGGAACGTGCCCTCTCCAAATTTTGTTTTTCTTGTAAAACAGGAGAAAAAGAAGACTCATGTCAGCCCAGAAAAATGCTGGTTGCATAAAGGTTCCCTTAATTAAAGTAGCAAGTGATTTTGCTACCTGTGCATTTTTTTGCTTCATGAATATTTAAGAAGGAATAGAAAAAACTAAAGAGGCAGTGAAAACACTCCCCTAATCGATAAAGGATGAGAGAATACCCAGGGCTGAGGCACTGCATATCCTCTCCACCAAGAGGAGGAAGAAGAATTTCAATCAATGCAGCTGGACTTGGTGTGTCTGATATTTTCTTTTCACAAATACTGACCAGTACGTGAGGAAGATCTAACTTGAGCATCAAGAACAGCTATTCAGGTGCCCCCTGAGACCTGCAGCTTGACTTGCAATCTTCTGTAGATTCATCAGCAAGAGATCCAAGTTTGGAAGTCACATCATTAGTCTGCAACATTGACAGTGGATCCACCGACTCCAAATAGCTTAAAATTACTTATTTACCACCTGGTTTGCCGTAGTCAAAGCGAATCCCTTGCTCATATGTGCGAGAAGTATCAGCCCAACCAGTTGCTTCTAAGAAACTCTTCATTGTGTGCAGGCCGGGAAACAGCTGCAAGTGCAGGTTGGGGAAGGCACATGAGCTTGGGCAAACCAGCGTAGTAGAAGGTACAGCACATGCCATTCACCACAAACATTCAATGTGTCAACGCCCAAAATTAATACAGCGCAGACACAAAGCAGGCTTCAAGGAGTTTTACCTGGCGGCACTTGGTGACGTCTGCACTGTACCCCTTTGTGGAAAAGAAATTCATGATCCTGTAAAGCAGAGCATAAAGAAAAGCAGCGGCAACAGCACGGTTATCACGAGAAGAAACATCAGGAACACAGGGAATCGACACCCATTGCACCCTGCAAAGACGAGTTCTGTACTCTGTCTTTCCTGTTCATTTGGAGGTCCAGGAATGCATGCAGCCTCCAAGGAAAAAATCAAGAAAAAAGGAAAACGCTCCATGCATGGCACAACAGGAGCCCAAAATTGAGAGTTTGACACAACATGTAAGAAGCCAGTTGCACAGAGGGCTTCAAGTTACACCGTATCACGTAGATTGATTGAGGTATGGCTATGGCAAAACTCAGGTTACATGACGCGTTTCCAGGGAATGACATTTAATTGCAAGGGTATGACATTCTATTGCAAGGGTATGACATTCAATTGCAAGGGTATGACATTCTATTGCATACAGGTGTATGATACATTTCAGACTGCATAATGCGTTGTAAGCTGAGATCATCTATGCCTATAACATCTCGCGTGTAACCTTACCCATTGATCTCCTACACCGCAATCACCCCGAAGGAAACTCATGCCTGGCACACATGTCCCTCTCCCTCCCCCTTGAATACGCACGCACGCACCTCCACAAATCTCGAGACAGGAACCACATTGGCCATTGAGGAGGGCGGTTCAGTTTGACTGGCATGCCACCTTGGGCCTGACTGAAGACCTCACACAGTTGCAGGGGTGTGAGCTCATCACCTGCCAGCTCCAGAGACTTGCCCGCCCAGGACTTGGGGTCGCTAAGGGCGTAACCTGGATGTTCAAAGAACACAGAATGAACTCACCCAACAATTATGCTGTGCGCACAAGCTTTAGACCCCTTAGCCTGAATTCTTGGATGCAGAGGTGTATTTCTATTTGAGGCAGGTCCGAGGAGGAAAGAGAAAAGGAGAACCTGCGCAGGTTGTGTGAGGAGGAGGACCTGGCATTGCTTGCAGGCCAGCCAGGAGGAGGACCTGGCAGGATGCTTTCCTAGCTTCCTAGCATGTATTCCTTCAACCTTACACACACCTGCTGCGAGCCCAATGTCACGTGCTGCGAGGAACTGGATTGGCTTTTCAGGGGGGGTGCTCCATGTGAGCTGTCCTTGCAGAATACCTGGACGCGTATACTTTTTCCACAACTCTTCCATGAACCTGCTCCACATGTACGTAACACTACATGCCATGAATATGCAGTGATATGGTGGATGATGTCCTGGCAATCACCCGTACATCTGTATCACATGCTTTGTGCACGCGCTGTGATGGGTTTTGTCTGCAAATAATGCTGCATTGAATTGCTTCTCACCCAGACTGAAAGTAAGAACCAGGCGAGCAAAGACAAAATGGACGTGCATGAACCATTTTTGTGATGAGCAATGATGGATTAAGGCCAGGGATGATAGAGCTGAGAAAACAGGTCATGGTGCATTGAATGCGTTCCGATATACGTGATTAAGGATCGGCATACGACGTTATTTGGAGACATTCATAACATTATATACCATTATGTAACGTCATGTTATATTATTTGTTATATAACGTTGCCTATCCCTACACATGATCAGCAAGATGGTGATGGAACGGGCACTTACAATGTTGCTTGAAGGGCACATAGGGGCACACCACTTTCAGAGAAGATGTCCTCTACTTTATGCTTTTGTTCAACCTGCACATGCAGTGATGCATATGGACTCCGTAGGCTACCTGGTGAGCAACGCATATTCTCTGCAATCGCACCCTGCAGCAAAACGGTTTCTTGAGGAAACGAATACGCAGCTTCATTCCCTGCTTATGCTTTACCATACACTAGGAGATGGTAGAAAAGCCAATTGGTGTCAAGAAGCACCTCTGTAAGGGGTGATGCTAGAGTCTACCTGTGAGATGCCGGTCTCCTTGCCGCGCCCGCCTGCGCTGTTGTACACCACTGCATTTTGGAAAGAGGCAGAGGTGAACTCCAAAACAAGAAAGTTTGCTGTTGTACACCACTGCAATTTGGAAAGAGGCAGAGGTGAACATCAAAACAAGAATGTTTAAGCCTTGCCTGTCCTGGGAGCATAACAGGAGCTCTGGGGCCTCTGCCAACTCCTTATCCGTTGGATTTACATTTGAGCGCATTTGAGCTTTTCCAAATGAGATTTATGAAAGCATAATTGGGTACCGAGCTCCCTTGCATCTTTTCATGGGTTTGACACCCTCTGCACCCTGTGCAAAAAAGTAAAGAGGACTGAGTCATATCCCCGCCATACTGTTTGGCACGGCATGGATGCAACTAACACACCTTTCACATCTCTGCCCCTTTGCCATGCAATTAAATTCAGATCATCACCATCACCAAATCTTCTGACTGAAACCACATTTGAAAGCACCTGTCATCGCTCAATGTATAAGTGGAGATTTTGGAAATCGTCTGCATTGACAAAACGTGATGCTGCCAAAGCAGATAACTTCATTTTAAACCAGCAAATTTAGCTTAGACGACGAGCACTCCATTCCATGTGCCATTGCCATTCCATTTGCCCTCTCCCAGTCCAACAATTTTACAAGCAGAACACATTTTGTGGCAAGCTTAGCTTCAGGAGTGCACACTTCCTTAATGTGTCAAGGCCCCAACTCCTTCCAGCTCTCGTCCTTTGTGGCATCTTAAAAGCACACAGCATTGCTGGATTTTACGCACCCAGCTGCACACGCCCTGTCGCACGCAATGCTGCCGCCAGCCCTGCAAAGAGATGCAATGCAGGATCAGATCAGGCGTGAGCATGCACGTACATGCAAGAGCTGGCTTGCACCCCGGGGGGCTAATGCCTCAAGCAGGCACAACCATGTTTGCAGGCAGGATAAGGCCCCTTGGCTGCAATTTTTATTGCTTGAACGGAAACAAATTTGGTATCCACGACTTGAGTCGACAGCAACTGAAAAGACACAAATAGGCGGTCAGATGTGGCATGAATGAACCGATGGTGAGGCTTGGATGTTGCCGTGCACGAACAACGCTGTGATTTGGAAACGGAAAGGGTGAGGCGGGGAGTGGGCTGGCAATTGTTTACTTCGAGCACGTGCAACTCACTCTGAGCACGTGCAACTTCAGCTGGGTCCGCTGTGGCGGCGTCCTTAGACAAGGCATGGCAGTACACCTACAGCAGTAGGCGATAAAAAAAAGGTCAAGGACTCCTTGGACAAGGCATGGACTCTTAGGTCAAGGCATGGAGTCTAAAGACAAGGCATGGACTCTTTGGGCAGGCAATCCACGAATACAGGTCAGGGCGGCGTAGCATCCGCATAGCGCTGCTTGTGTATAGAGCAGTTCAGGCAGCTTTTAAAAAATTGTGGTTCTGGTAGATCAACTACTGTTCTTAAAAAACAGGAACAGTTTTGGCCATTCACAAATGCTGGTGTAGGGGGTGCATGCTGCAGGTAATGAAGCTGTAGACGTGCCAACGGTCAAGCCTTTTTCTAGTCGGGCATGCCACCTTAAAACATGGCTTTCTGTCTGCCCACAAGTTTAAGGGGCCTTGCGGCAATTTTCTGACATACAATTGAGAAACTTCTGCCAGAGGCTCTGGCCAGATTTATGAGGGCATGGCCAGCAAGGGTGCAGAACAAGCTTCAAGTTCAAGCTTATGTTTGCTTCGAGGCTAGAAATTTTAAGCAAAAAACAAAAATCAAGCTGAACCGGAGATTAGCGCTGTCCAGGTGGAGACCAGGCATTGTTCTCTTCCCTCATGCTGTTGGCTAAAAAAGAGGCCTTGGCCCCTGCATTTTAGCTGCTCGCGTTTACAGGTTCTTTGCTGTGCAATTCCTTCATGCTGTTGGCTAAAGTTACAGCTGCAGTCTCTGCACTTCAGTTGCTCAGCTTGCTGGTTCTCTGCAGTGTTACTTGAACTGCACACCTGCGCCCTCCCAGGAGACTTACCAAATCCACTCCCTCCACACAAGTCTGCAGTGAAACTTCGTCATCCAGATCCCCCTGAAACCAGAACCACAAGCAAGGAGCCAAATTACTGAGCAAGGGTACTGAGAGCAGATCAAACACAGCCATGTTTCTAAGCAAGAGCAAGAAGTATAGGCCAGGTAACCATTCAGCTACAGGGGGGAAATGTTAAAGAGGGTGCAGTTCATGTAAATGCTGCCCTAACGACGTATCAAAAGTTTCCAGCCAAGGCATATGTGTCCGTCAGGGTTGAACCTTCAACTGAGGTCTGAACTAGGATTTAAGGCTTCACCATATGCCACAATCGTGAGGCTCAGACCGACAACAGGCAAACATTACTATCCCTTAGGGATGTAAATAATTATCAATTATAAGAGCATAAAACACAGGAAAGCATGTTGGCTCTTTCGTGCAACCTTTGAGGGCTTCTCTTTTGACAAAGCCACGCACCAATGCAGCCGATGACGAACGTGGAAGAGGAGGGCCTTGCCTGAACAACCTGATCCTTACTCTCTGGTACAACCTTTGAGGACTTCTTATTCAGAAAGCCATATCCCCAAAGCAGCTAAGCAAGGGCAGAGGAAGAGGAGGGCCTTGCCTGCACAATCTGATCTGAACTCTCTGGTACAACCTTTGAGGACTTCTTATTCACAAAGCCATATCCCCAAAGCAGCTAAGCAAGGGCAGAGAAAGAGGAGGGCCTTGCCTGCACAATCTGCATGCCCTGCTGCTGCATCGCCTGGGCTGCGGGACTTGAAGGGTTGCGCGTCAAAGTCACTGCCTGCAGGGGATCAATGCATCCTCCAAGCCTTAGTTGCAAAGTTCATGTTTGAGGTCCGTGTGTGGAGTGCCTAGTTGCCTGGTGGGGCCCTTGCTAGCTTGCTAGTTAAGGGACCTTTCCTTAATGCACGCGGCCTGTGGCCTGCGTAGACTTCTCTTTCTCTTTTCTTTTCTTTTGCCTAGTTGCCTGCAGGGGATTCATGTATCTAAGTCTTAGATGTGAGGGTCAAGTGTGGGGGTCAAGTGTGAAGAACACAGTTGCCTGCAGAGGATCAAAGTCACTGCCTGCAGGGGATTAATGCGTTCGAGTCTTGAGGGACAAGCGTGAGGGTCAAGAGTGAAATGCATAACTGCCTGCAGGGGATCTAAGTCACTGTCTGCAGGGGATTATTTGAAAGGTAAGCCCTTTGGGGGTTGGTTTGACTGTGCTGAAGCAAGCGGTCCCACGAAGAGCCTTTGTTGCAGAACGCATTGCTGGGTGAGTGGTGTTATCCTGGTTATAATGCCGTGATGTGCTTTGACTTTTCAGGTACAGCCAATGGGCCAGAAACACAGGATTTGATTGGAACCTTATGCTCATGCAAAATAAGGATAACGCTTTAGCTTACCACAGGGTTACCGCTTTAAAGACAGGGCAAAAACTCGGCAGCATAAGGTGCGAATTGGTAAAGCAGCATGTCGACGCAAAAAAGAAGGTAGCATAATTGGGGGACCTTTCAGACGCACGTAATTGTGACATGCACATGTCACATAGAACATGTGCATTCAAGCTTTATACTTATATATCCAACATGAGAGCAGGATTGAGAAATGCACCCATCCCTGCTCAAACCCATAAATACACCACATAATCCCCCCCCCCTTACACACACACACACACACACATATACACACATACACAAATACACAGGCAAACACACACACATACACAAATACACACACACCTGCACCGCATTGGCCACGGGTGAGGCGTTGAGGCCTTCCAGCGCACTTTTGCCTGTGATCCCCGTGGTGCCTATGCAGCAAGAGAAAGGCCTCATTGCATTACAGCCATCATGGATCCATCGAGACATTTGCGATCACGAGAGGATGCCAACCACTCAAACTTGTAATGCTTGTTTGTGTGCATGAAAAGTGCACACAATGTTAGTGACAAAATATGCTCACATTAAATCCGATTGGGTTACAGATCCTGTGACATGCTCACCAATGAGCAGGAGGCGAGGTTTGGCTACACTTCCTTCTTGACCTGCCTGAGCCGCAGCCCTTTTGTCACACATCCTAAACCTCTGAGGTCCCACATGTCGGCACCTATGTATGCGTGTGTGTGTGTGCGCGTGTGTGTGTGTGTGTGTGCGTGTGTGTACGTGTGTGTGTATGTGCGCACGCGAGCACACAAATGTCAATGCGTGTTGTGTGTGAACGTATGCATGAGTGTGCATGTGTGTACGTGCACAGGCGCGCGCACAAAAATGAATGCGCGCGCGTGTGTGTGTTGTGTGTGTTGTGTGTGCATGTGTTGCGTGTGTTGCGTGTGTGTGTGTGTTGCGTGTGTGTGTGTGTTGCGTGTGTGTGTGTGTGTGCGTGTGTGTGTTGCGTGTGTGTGTGTGTTGCGTGTGTGTGTTGCGTGCGTGTGTGTGTGTGTGTGTGTGTGTGTGTGTGTGTGTGTGTGTGTGTGTGTGTGCGTGTGTTGCGTGTGTGTGTGTGTTGCGTGTGTTACATGTGTGTTGCGTGTGTTGCGCACGCGTGTGTGTGTGTACGTGTGTGTGTGTGTGTGTGTGTGTGTGTGTGTGTGTGTGTGTGTGTGTGTGCGCGTGCGCGCGCGCAATAGTAGTAGATCATGAAGCAAATACCTCTCCAGGCGTGAGGCATTGGCAGATCCTATTTTCCCTCTTCCTGCAAGCCAGTGGCCGGGGTCCTTGGAGAGCATCGGTCACCAATTCCTGACAATGTTTCCAACCATGTACGTTTGTATTTTTGTTCAAATAGGTATAAATAAAAATAATTCTTTAAGAATTGGATTCAACGTTTAGCGTTTGGTACTGTTCCCCTCTTGAGCACTGCATTCCAATGCTTCTTGGCAAGCTTGCAAAAGGTAAGAGATTGAGCTGATTCCATTTGAGGTCAAAATTCCTGACCCATCTCTGCTTTGAGCTCAAGTCACTTGCTCGAGATCGTCCTCTTCCCAGGAGGCCTTTGGCAGCAAGGATCTCCTGGTTATCTGTTCAAACATTTCAATGGCATTGCTCAAGGGGGCAGCCTTTGCCACGCTGCGTGGCAGGCAGCAAACCCTGCTTCGCTTCACACGTCTTTGTAAGTCCCCATGGGGGTGTCTGACACATCCTTGGTCATACTGTGGCGCATTCCTCTTCTTGCTTAACTTGCATCAGCATTCCCCATCTCTGGAAGCAGAGGATCACTCTTTCCTGGCGTCGAGCAAGGGCCAGGCGGCGGCGAGGAGAGTCCAAGGACTGGGCAAGAGGGAGGCTTGAACGCAGTGCGCACGATTTGATGCTGCTTTCAATGACTTTGGATGACTGCAATTGATAACTGCGGCTGCATCCTCACGGATATCCAACAGCCGACCAGTCTGAATTTATTCAGATGAACGATCCAGCAGCTCTGATCAGAGCAGGCACCAAACATGCATGTTTGGTACTTGCACGCAGTTGTTTGCCCTTTGTGGATCTGCTCCACAATATTTCTTGCACGTGTGCAAATCTCAAATGCACCTATTGTGCTGCATCTTGCGCAACATACAGGAAGAGGACACACATGAAGCCAAGCAGAATGCACAAGGGATGGCACACAGGGCAGCAGAGCATCCTGGCAGCTTTGCGAAAGAGGTGTGTCCTCTGGGGATGGGCACTTGCAATTCCTATTCGAGTTCAGCAAGTATTCTGGACCATCTCACTGCGAAAGCATTTCTGTCGCAAGGAGGTTCCTCGGACCCTCCCTTGATTTCTAATTTTTTGTGGTTTTTGAAGAACAGTGTGTGCTTCAAGAAATGCAGTCTTATCACGTTCTGAATGATGCTCACTTTCAGACTGCAGGCAAGACGGTTGAGGAACTCAAGCAAGCGGGCGTCTTTGTCGGCCAGTTTGCAAAGGTCTGTCTCTAGCTGGACCTGGGAACAATGTGGTGGTAGATCTGAGGAATGATGCCTAAAATAGAGGAACACAGTCTTCTTCAACCTCTTTCCCTTGTTTACTCTGTGGCACAGGGACTACTTACTGGACCTGAGAGGAAGTAATGCCAGCATTGCTGGCTTTCAGGATCGCATTCAACAAAAGTAGTTGAATGGATTAAGAAAGCTAAAATCTTAAAACCTCTGTCCAATGTTTGCTAGGAAACTGGGGCTGCAATGGAAGGGTATGCCAAGGAGGCGTTGGAGAAGGCAAGGGAGGAGAGCGAGAGGGTGAGTCTTGGCCCATTTTGCAAAAGAACTGCTTTATGTAGTGGTGCTTGCGGGCTCCCTCTGTCAAGTTGTGCTTAGATATCTTAGAAAGCCTTCATGCTCTTTGGAGACATGACTCAAATCAATGCTGTCAGGCAGCTGAAATGCAGGCACTTGGTTTGGCAATGCGGAGAACTGACAAGGAAATTGACGATGAATTAGAGGTGAGCCTTTTGCCTGGTTTGTGTTGTCGTTTGTGCTTCAAAGGTAGTGACAAGGTGCAACCAAAACAGCCAAACGTTAAGAAAAGCATTATATTAAGGTAAGGGCAGGACCCTTGCTGCCTGGATGAGGCCGCCTGGACAAGGCTAAGTATTTGGTTCGGATTCGCATTTTAACCACCGAGTCACCTACCCATCCTGCAAAAGCACCTCGCGCCTTGCTCATGCAGGAAAAAGTGAGGAAGGGAGCAGCTGGCTTTGTCCCTGAGGAAACAAAATCTCCAGGTAATGTTCTTCCCTTTGTGGTCTCTTTCTAGATTCATTTTGAGCACAGTGATTCACAGAATGTAGAGGGAAGCTCAAGAAAATCCCACTTTGCGATTAATATCTTGCAACCAGAGTGTGTCAACCTACTTAGGGCAAGCATTTACATAAGCTGGTGCGCACGTCAATAACATGCCAACGGTGTTTCTTCATTTTTGTCTCTCACTGGTTCCTGCAGAAGAGCAAAGGACAAGTGTGGGGACCACTGCACCATCTCAAAAGGTTTCGGCAGCTGATGCTGATGAGGAGGCGAAGCTGGTGGTGCGTAAGGAAATGATGGCGCAAGGCTTGGGAGTATAATATTATGCACCTGTGTCTGTCTGCTTGCCTCCTCATCAACCCATAGGGCGGCTGTGACGATTCATTTTCTTTTGATGGCGGTGAAGTGCTGTGGTCCCAGAAAAGCTGCACAGTTCTTTGAACTGCATTTCAATTGTTCCACAAACAGTGACTCAGGATTTCGAAGAGGTGAACCATTTCACGCATGCTGAGGCCAAGAGAAATCCTTTCGCCTTCAAGCAAGCTCACCGACATGCTCACTTGCAATGCAGCGAGGAGATACGGTTGCGGGTCTTGCACACGGCAGTACAAGCAAGGAGGCTCGGATGGGCGGGCAAGCTGCAGGCTCAGTTGGAAAGCCGCCAGCTGACAATTGAAGCTTCAGCTGCATGCTTGCCATCCATCCACAGTCACAATTGCATTCTTCAATATATGTAGATTTGGGATGCTTGTCAGAAGATGAGGGCCTGAGCATGCCTCTTTACCAAGCATGTTTGATCATCAGGTCTGTATGTTCAGAAAAACTGAGCTCTTAAATTTTTTGTCAACCAGTAGTAAAAAATGTCACCCAGCATACATTTTGTTTATGTATGGTCAGATCGATTGCGGTAGCTCACCCAAGGCAAGTCTTTTGATTGGGCTATTGTCACTTTGAATCCAATCAGGCAAATATAATGTGTCAAGCATACAAATATAGCCCCTGCTCCTTAATTGATGTGATGAGTGGTCCTCTGCCTATGCTGTTTTCTTTCCCTTTGCTTTCTTTCCTCTCTGTCAAGCGTTTTTAATTTCCTTCCATTTTTGACCGTCAAAAACGTGACGCAAGATAAAAAGCAGCCTCAGATCTCTATACCACATATGAAATAGCACCAGGCTAAATAGACAGTGGCTAAATATATACCACATAGCTGACTCTGCAGACATTGGAACTGCAAGACTACAATAACTTCATCCTATCATTTGTGACTCAACTAACTTGCAGCACACTCTCGGCACATCAGACTCTCGTCGTGACAGACCAATCAGAATTCACCAGACTAGTCATCCTTAAAAATGTCATGTGTACTTCTGCTTGAGCGCAGAGGGACCGAACTAAGAACTTGACATGTAAATTTAAGCCTCGAAGCTCATGTTGAAAAACGAGGCTCAAAGCCTCACCTGGCAATTCTCCAAAGGCAAATTTTCGCAAAGAAGGCAAGGTCATGCGCAAGCCTCTTCCTTCTCGCCAAATTCCAGGCTCATCACCAACACCACTGTAAATAATTTGGAAACATGTCAGAGGGGGTCAGCTGAGGCCCAAAATGAGGTGTTTTTTGCATGCTACTTTGCATATGTGCGCCCCTGTTGGCTGTTTTCAAGCTTGGTTTTATCTGTTAGCCTATTTTAACCTTTAAACTTTCTGTTGCATTAGGATTTGTGATCAGCCAGTTGGGGTGCGCACACCTAATTAGCCTCGGCGTGAACCCTAGTTTTCACCACCAAAACTCCATATCTGGCCACCCACTGCACCAAATTGGGTGCTTTTTGGTGACTCGGGGTCCTTGTAACAAACAAATATCTTTGAAAAATAATGGAGTGAAAAGATCCAGTGGCTGGTGTTACGTGGCGATTTCAGCCATTTCCCCATAATTTTGGTTTGCATGCCCCATGTGAGCTTTAGCCCAGTCTATCTAAGCACACAAGGCGACTTACACAAATCTGGGCATATGCTCTGATAGCTTGTAACGCCAGCTATACTTTAAAGCAAAAGTTGTCCCAATCAGACGAAGTGGCTGTGGATGGGCGCACTTAATATGCAAAAAAGGAGCATTTTTGGGGACATGCTCAGTTGACCCCCTCTGGAAAAATGTACCCTGCCTTGTCTTGGAAAAATCTATTGATTGGTTGATTGGCCGCGCTTGAGTTCATTGAAATTTGTACCTTCAAGTTTGAGAAGTTCTCAAAACGCCCTCAAGTTGTCTTGTACAAGAGAGGCAAGTTGCAAGCATGATCTCTGGATGCAGCAGTCTTTCTCAATAGTTGCAAAGCCTGCAAGTGTTTCCAATCAGACACAGAAAATTGGGATGTTTTCAAGTATAACCTGCAAAGACCCAAATCCATGCTTTTTATTTTGGTCAGTTAAAAACGTGTCCTTGGATGTCGCACTCTTCATGATGTTTTTGGCCCACTATGGTTTCAGAGAAAGAAGTTTTGTTGACAATAATGCTAGGAGTATAAGGGTGCATTTCTTGCTGTCTTCTTGGAAATGGAGCTAACCAAGGGGGAGATTGCGATCCTCGGGCAATAAGATTGAAAACTGTGCAACGTCCCAGAGGGGGTCAACTGGTCTATATTGCCAGCCATGCTCTTTCTCGTGTTTGTTTTTCAGATTTAATCACGCCAACCTTCCTTGTTTTCATAAAATATCACATTCACAAAATATGACGAAAATCGGAGGACCCAGATCACTCTCCTGGCCACATATCACCCAAAATAGGCCTGCAGCTCCACCCAGGCACCAGTTTTGCTCCAAGGTTCATGTTTCTGTACTACAGATGTTAATGTTAGTAACATTCATATACAGTGCTGAAATCCTGCATATCCCCAAAAAGTATAAAAGGAGGTCGTAAAATGACCTTTTTGGCACGTCTTGTGCTGGATTTCCGTCAATGTAAAATTGCCGAAGTTCTGTATCTGACCAACCACTAGATCTTCTTACTCCATTTTTTTGCATTGATATTCTTTTAATTCAAGGACCCCGAGTCTCCCAAAATCACCCATTTTGATGCAGTGGTGGTCTGGAATGGCGATTTGGTGGTCAAAAAGTAGGGTTCATGCCACGGCTAATTAGGCATGTTCTCTGTAACTGGCAGTTTTCAACCCTTGTGATGCAAACAGGACAGGAAACCAAGTTTAAAAGTTGCTCGTTACGGAGAACCTATGCAGGGGCGTGCAAAGAACAGGCAATATCAGGCATTTTTCCGACCTTCATGATGCTCTGAGGACTCGCATGCATTCAAAACACAGGCTTGGAAAGACCAACACCAAAACATGATACTAGTTTTAATATCAAATTCTAATTCCCACAGTCCATAAAAAGGCAGATAACCCCCTCTGGCAATGTCCTTACAAGGGAAACTTTCCCTATTGTTGAACATATTGCTTTTTGATGGCCTTGCACATAGTATCATTCTTTATTCATGGTTCCCATGCTGCTAGCTAAGAACCCTTGCTCAAATAGGCTACAATGGAAGCTCAAGGAAGGCAATGGCCAGCCGAGAGAGCACCGCCATTGCCTGAGCCCCCACGTGGCACATAGGGAGGAATGTGAAACCCACTAGGGGGGGACAACTGCAGGTGGCCAGGCTGAAGAGCTCAAGCTGCTGTGCGAGGCCAGGTAGGCAGAGGCAGGGTCTTTTATTGCTTCTTATTCTTTCTTTGTTCTTTAAGCACTACGCAATGTGCTGCCCTTGCCTAGCGTGTCGTTCTGGAGTTTGGAAACAAGAATTGCGTTCTAGAAGTGAAGGCTGGGGCACCCGGCAGGCGGTGGGCCACATGCAGTGCCTTGTTTGAAGCTCTGAGCCGCTGCTGACAGCTACAGCTCTGCTGTCTTGTGTAGAGCTAGCCTGCATCCAGTTCCAGCCTGGGGAAGCTCACAAGCTCATGAGAAATCATCTAGAGGGAGTGACTCGAACGGTGCTCTTAGCATGTGTTTCAGCTCCTAGTAGACTAGCCGAGTGTGTGACGGCCTGCCCCACTCTTGAAATCATTGACGTGAGTAGAAACTATGGTACTGCATTCATCCTGGTTGCTTGTGCGGCAGCTCTTGGGCAGAGCAAGGCCATTCACATTTTCCTGGACAACAGCAGGGTTTCATTTTGGGATATTGAAAGTCCCACACAACAAACAGCTGTACCTCCCTAACTGAGAAATGAATTTCTATAGCAGCTGGACTTGGTGACCCCTGTAAGGTTTAAGTTAGGCTTTCATTTAAGCTTCATACTTGAAGCTATCCAAAAGTGGGACGACAAGAAGGTTCCAGCTTTTGGGTCTGCAATGGCTGCTTTGCCATTTTTTTGCCACACCTGTCCTACACCACTGTACACCTTGTTTGCACAGACAATTACGTTATAAACACCAGTCCTTCGGTGCTTTCTGAGAGCGGTTGCCTCGGTTTCACTTTTTTCCAGCAGATCTTTTCCTGCATATGTTAACGGGTTTGCATGTTTCCACCTGTTCCTTGTGTTCGTGGTATGTGTGAACAGGCTTTTGATCAGACAAGGGAAACTACGTAGGCAGTGGAAACTCTCCCTACTTCAATCAAGGAACAGGAGACGCATTGACTCAGAAGAGCCGTGAATTCCCTCCACCACAAGGCTACACATTTAAAAGTGCTAATGGTGGTCTGGAGGGTTGCTAGAAACATCAATCTTCGGGACCTAGCTGTGCCTCAGTGGGAAGTATTACCATTACAATAGCACGCCTACTAGCAGTGGTAACAAACTTGTTGGCATACTTGACAGAACGGGCATGAAGTTTACGGGCAAGTTTAATGGTATGTTGGTGGTCAAGTCCCAGCTGCTTGAACTGGTTAGTTAGCAGTGCATTCAGAATCATGCCCTGTATATCCTCTCCTGTGAAACACACTCTCTTATATTACTGCCAATATAAGCCTCAGTGTTTCCACTCAGCTACCCTTGTAGGCAGATATAGCGATGTAACCTTACCTTTGAGGTCAATGCTTTTCCAAATCAAGACTTGTTCAGGTCTCAAGGTTTTTGTCAGAATTGGTTTCAATTTTTGATGCTGGATGAGAATGTTTTACCAGCAGCCGATCAGCCAAATTCTCGGGCTGTAGGCCAAACCCCCTTGTAACCCTCGTAACCCTTATAAGATGGTGCATTTCACAAAAGAGGATATACAGGACATGTTTCTGAATGCGCTGCTAATATCTTAACTACGCGTGGTGAAAGCTCTGATAATAAGAGTAGTAGCAGAGTAGTAGCCTGTTTTGGAAACGGCATAACCAAGTCTGTGTTTCGTATGCATGTAGCACTTCAGAGCATTTTGAAGATTGGGAAGGTAGGTGAGCTTGGGAGCGGGTGCAGGAGCTGTGAATGTGTTTGTAGCCTGTTTTTCCTCCTTGGCTAACCAGAAAATTTATGAAATTAATTTCTTATGAAAATTAATGAAAGTGGTCTCTGCCTGCCAGGTCCAGTGGACCTGCATTTGGGCTTGTAACCTTTCTAGTTGGACCCCTGCATTCCACCTCTGTAGCTCTTGGACAGACTTGCAGGCAACAGGATTCCAGTCAGATGACTGCTAGACAACCCTTTTCGGGCATTTGATGAAAACCCCTAGTTAAATGACCTTTCCTTAATGCATGCGGCCTCTTTGTGGCTGGCAAGTCTTTCTTCCTGCTCCACAATACACAGCAGCATACCACGTTGTATATGTCTGTTGACTGAACTGAGTGGTGTAAGACATGCACCATCAAGCTCCACCTGCACAGATTCACTCTGCCCCCCCAAGACTGGCACTGATGATGTTTTTTTCATTATTGGTCAATTCAAGCTCGCCTTGGGAACGTAAGGTTGCATCCCCGAGAGATGAACAGAAAAGCAGTGACTTACCGTCATTGGCGCGGAAAACCATTGTATCAAATGGTACGCACTCCCTTTTGTATCCCGAAGGGGCCCTTCATATCTATTCAAGGATCTGGATATAGAAATCATGAGGAATGTAAGTAGGTTTAGGCTCTGTGCACATTGCTTGAAGGTTGAATGTTGTAAATGGCCGTGTGGTTCAAATATTCGTGACCAGTGTGAGTGTGCTGAAGTCCACTGGACTTGGCAAGACGAGATACATTCACTCTTCTATTGCAATTGCTTCGAGGTGTGTGAGATGCGCAGAAAGTACAAGGATGTTTTCATTGATCTTTTCAAGCCGTAACATACTTTTTCCCGGCTCCCAATCATAGATTTTATTCTTGGCATGCTCTCACAGTTTAACCGATCCTGAGATCAATGCTTTCCTAAGTCAAAACTCGTATAGATCTTCACAATTTTTGTCAGAGTTGGTTTCAATTTTTGATGCTGGTTGAGTATGTTTCACCAGAAGCCAATCAGCCAGGGTCTCGGGCTGTAGGCCAACCCCTTGTAACCATCATACATTTCTCCCAAGAACCTTTGACAAGTAGATGTGCCATTAAAAGCACTAATTCTGAGCAATAAGTAATTGTAAAAATTCAAGCCCTTGATCTCATGTATGTAGCTAAGAAACATAGCACGTGTTCGCTTACATGCTCATACTGAAAGAGTTGAGACATCACTTTGGCAGGAGCACACATCAACTTGTGATAGATGCGAACAAGAACTCCAAGATGAAAGGCATGCGGTATTCTTTTGTTCTTGCGCTTCTGTGTGTTCTCTTCGAAGGGCTTATGCACAGTTATTTTCTGACTTCCCCTCGTCTTATATAATTTTTCTGGACAACTCAGGCAATTTCTACTACTCTCAAGCTAGCTCTGAGGATGCTATTCATTTATTGCAGAAGCAAACTAATGAGAATTATCATTTTATTTCCGATCTCATGGATATTTTTTGTGCAGTTTGAACAGTTGAGCAGACCGAGCAGCCAAACTACCTGGCTGAAGGTAAAACCCCATTGTTACTCATTGTAACTCATTGATCTCATGTATGATGATGCCAGGATACCTCTTATCCTCACTTTTCCCCCCCTCTCCTGATGGAGGCTCATGTCTCTTTGAGACGATGTGCCTCTTTTTCCTTATAATTGATACAGTGAGAGTTTGCATACGTACATTTTCCCCTTTTCTATACTTAACTGAACTGGGGAGGTTGAAGGGGCATTATTTCTTACTACAGACTCAAGAGAGAAGTCCCCAATGCCTACCCTCAGCTCAGTTAAACTCTGAGCACCATATACTTGTCAAAGAAAAAAACACAGGGAAAAACTATGTTTGCCATTACTGGCCGCGTGCATGAAGAAGAGGCTTCAAAGTGACCCCACTGATTGCACTGTCTTACTTCAAGCCAGATCTTTGCGTCCCGAGCGCCGCAAACCACCCGTTGTGCCAAGCAGTTTCAGGAATATTATAACTTGGGAATTTCCTGGAGGTTTGCTACCCCTTTTCCTCTTCTACTCTCCACATGGATGTCTGCATCTTCAAGGGGCCGCAGACAAAATTCCCAACATAATATATCATATATGATATATGATACCATTCACCTAGATGCAGGTGGAGCCTCTACACCCCTCACACCTTGGGGCCCCTTAAAGAGCTTAATCTTTACACTCACTGAGACTCGCCAAGCTTGCTCTGAAGCTTCATGCTCATTCTAGCTAGCATGCTTCTCAATTGCTGGCACCACATACGCTCTTGAGAAGACATTTGTCATCTTTCCTCCTGGGGCATTCCAATGCTAGTACCCCTCCATTGATGTTTCATCATGATTGCCATCATGAATGCTAGTACCCCTCCATTTCATGTTTCATCATGATCGCCATCACAGGCTGCATGGATTGAGGAAATGATGCTTAGCATCCACACCAATTGTCCCAGGTCCAATAAAATCTGTTTTGGGAGAGCTGCAGTGGCCCATTGCACCCACGCAAATCTCAGGCAATACCTGCCACTCCAGGGGGCAGGCTATGACAGTCCAGAAGAAAAATACAGGAAGAGTGCATGTAGACCTCCCCCTTACCTTGTTTCACTGTTGAACTTAGCGTAACAGCACAAAAAAAGCAGACCCTGCAGGACGGTGCTCATGTGGGTCTTGGCTTATTACTTGAGGTGCATTTGAAAGACTTCTATAGAATCCTTTACAAGGAAAGAAGGACGGTGCGCATTTGGGTCTTGGCTTATTACTTGAGGTGCATTTGAAAGACTTTTATAAAATTTTTTACAAGGAAAGAAATAAGCAGGCAGTAGAAGCAACACCTACATCATACCGACAAAGACTAAGCAGACCAAGGCAGGATGCGTGCTAGAAGGAAAGGCTCCTTAGCTAGCCAGCTAGTCAGGGTCCTCCCAAACCCTTAACCAAACAAATAGGAATGAACAATTTGTAGACGAGTTACTGTCAGCCTGCCAGTAGATTGTTTCAACGGCATGCCCAAGTCACTCACACCCAGAAAGTGATCTGAAGAAACTTTCTGCAAGCGTAAAAGCCGAAGGGGTCAGTTGTTGCAGTGATGGTCAACAAAAAAAGTACCAGACGCATTTGAGCACGTAAAAGTCAGTGGTAAAGCATCAGCAGGCAAAAAACACGTTTTATTATACTCCCAGCAAATACGTACGATATTGGGAAGCATAAGCATGCAAAGTGTACATGCGAGCGCACACATGCGCGCGCACACACATACAGGTCTTGGCTTCTGGGGTGGGAGCCCCCAAACATGTTATTACATACAGCTTCCTCTATATGACACTTCCTGTTAATGAAATTCATTAAATGCAAAGACACCAATTTACTACGTAAAGCTTCAATAACTGTCTGTTTACCTCTTTCTGGCCAGTGAAGGCTCCCAAACAGCTCTAGTGCTCCAAACTTGAAGTAATACAAACAAAGAAACAATTGGGTTTCCTGTTGTTACAGGGTACCTCCATCCTCATGTTCCCTCTCTTCTCGATCCACAGCCATGTTCTTTGGCTTCCCAGCTCGAGAGGGCATTTGTCGCGTGGGCTCTTGCTTAGCCTGCAAACCACAAGGTGTCCATACATGCTATTTGCAAAACAGTGTGCTGGCCCTAGCTTGCTTGGCTAGTCAGGGAGGCCTTCATTAGTGCATATGTCCATACTTGGTCAACAACTTCTCTTTTTCCTCTTCTTTTTCTTTCTGTTCTCTTCGACCAAGCAAAACCCTTGTCAAGAGGAGCCTCTGAAGCGGGAATGAGATTGGATTGCTGAAAACTTCACCAGCACTGCACCTTACTAACAGTATGTGGGGAGGTAATGGAATTTGTTTGCAAAGCATCACGTGCTGAAAGCTGCACTGTTGCGGCTGGAATCGAGCAGTTTGGCGAGCATGTGCTATTTAGGAACCAAAGTATGCCAAAACAAACATATGAAGCATCAGCTCACATTTTTGATCTCTTGTCTTTTCACGAGCTCCAGCACACAAGCACGCACACACACACACACGCACACACAGTGTCCACCTTCTTGAGCGCTGGTCCTGCGGTGGTAGAGACCTTCTGTGCGCGGGCCCTGCCCTTCTTTGGGCTGGCCTTGGTGTGAGAAGGAGGACGGTGTGAGTCAGTGGTGCCTGCAGGTCAGCCAGAGCAGGCAGCCTGACATTCTAAAACATCAGGGTCTTTATCATCAGGCATCTTTATCATTCATGGTCACACTCAGTGTTGAGATTGGAATGAAAGCTCGCCTGAATCATGGAAGCCATAAAAAGCAAAGCCATGAATGAAAGCCATAAAAGCGAATCTAAGCAAAGTGATGAAAGCAAAGCCAGAAAAACAAGCCATGAATGAAAGGTATGAAAGCTCGCCTGAGCTGTTCCTAGTTTGGCATGAACTTCAGGAAGGCAGATGCTGAACCTTTTGTCTTGTTTATTTTACCCAGAGTACAAGGGCGCAGGAAAGCTTGGTAATTCACTGAAGTTGTCAATGCAAAACCACCTCTCTTTTTGTGTGCTGAAGTACGAGAAAAGCAGGATGCTATGTGGCCATTGTCATTCCAGAGCGCAGAAAAAGCAAGTGCGCTTCTTCTTCACTAACCTACGTCCATCCTAACATCCCTCCTTGGGCAGAGGTCAACGTATTGTGGAGGTCCTCAATTTTGACTGCTAGCACCTGGCCCCTTCCTCTGCCACCCACCTGCCAGCACTCGCCCCACTCCTCGACCCCCAAATGCCAGCATTTGCCCCACTCCTCTGTTACCCACCTGCCAGCACTCGCCCCACTCCTCTGTTACCCACCTGCCAGCACTCGCCCTACTCCTCTGTTACCCACCTGCCAGCACTCGCCCCATTCCTCTACCACCCAGCCACCAGCACTCGTCCCACTCCTCTTCCCTCAACCTGCCAGCATCGCCCCCCTCCTCTGCCACCCACCTTCCGTATCACTCTTTGAGTCCTCTCCACCACTGCCCTCTGATTTTTGCTTCATCTTTTTCATGGCAGCACCACCCCTTCCGCGCCTGCCAGCCCCTTGCTTCCGTGCTTGTGCTGCTCCCTTACGACGGCCCCCCTCTGCCTTGGCGGTCGCGCCGAAAGGGTTTGCAGCAGTAGATGCGCCCTCATCCAGGAATGGGATGAAGCCAGGAGGCAGGTGGTCACCCCAGTGCAGCTTGGCTGGGGGCAAGAACAGGACAGAACAGAAGTGTGTGTGCGCGTGTTTGTGATGGTCCAGAAATATATTGCATGTGTGCTAAATGTTGCAGCCAATGCACAACACCCCACTCTACAGAGTGCAGAAGAAAATATTGTTGAACAGGGCCTTGGGCAGCATAATCCGGCCGGGGTATGAAAGCACATGAGAAACAGGCTTCAGGTACTCACGCTTTGGGCCGCGCGATAAGTGGGTAAAACTGAGCAGGGCCTTGGGCAGCATGAATTGGCCGGGGTATGAAAGCACATGGGAAACAGGCTTCAGGTACTCACGCTTTGGGCCGCGCGATAAGTGGGCAAAACTGAACAGGGCCTTGGGCAGCATGATCTGGCCTGGGTATGCTGGCACATGGGAAGGTCCTGGCCTGCCATGCAGCTCACGCTCCACAATGCTTCTGCCTAGCAGCAGCCCCAGATCACACAGAGATCGCATGCGTGTGGTGGCGTGTGGGTCCTCCGCATCGATTGCCTGGAGGAGAGAGAGGCAAGGAAGGGCGATCAGGTGCGCAGGCGCTGGTGAGCAAAGCTGCGGGTCCAGCATGGACTAGGCCTGTGCTGTGCACCTGAGGGTGCATGCATCAACAAAGTCGTGAGGTCATGCAGCACCTGAGGGAGCGAGTCGGCCCCTCTACACAAAGAACAGTACCCACCTTCTTATACAACACCCAACCTACACCACCCAACGTCACCCACTCCTACACACTTCCCCAACTCCCCCCCGCCCCCCAAATCTACCCATAACCGCACAAGCACTCCACCCCCCCTCCCTTTACACAGCTTAGTCGGCCCAGGTCCACGCACCTTAATCTCCACTAGCTTGTTGGCTTGCAGAATAGATTGCACCAGCAGCAGCAGGGCTGCATCTGCATTCCCCCTGCCCCCATTTACACACGCCACTCACCCACCTCAATCTCCACCAGCTTGTTGGCTTGCAGGATGGCTTGCACCACCGGCAGCAGCAGGGCTGCATCTGCGCCTGGACCTGGGCCAGCGCCCGCGCGCCCATGGCCCTCCAGTAGCAGCGGCTCCAGCAGCGCCTGCAACAGGATTGCCACGTATGCTTCATTGATAAACTGTGGGGAGGATGCTCCTCCAGCAGCAGCAGCAGCAGCAGCTCAAGCAGCACCTGCATGACAGTGCCACATTTGCTCTGCTGATACCAAGGCAATGTGGGAAGGACATTCCTTCAGCAGCAGCAGCAGCAGCAGCTCAAGCAGCACCTGCATGACAGTGCCACATTTGCTCTGTTGATACCAAGGCAATGTAGGTGGGAGGCCAGCAGCAGCAGCAGCTCAAGCAGCCCCTGCATGACGAATACCACATTTGCGATGTTGATGCCAAGGCAATGTGGGAAGCACGTTCCTTCAGCAGCAGCAGCTCAAGCAGCACCTGCGTGATGAATGCCACATTTGCCTGTTGATACCAAGGCAATGTGGGAAGGACATTCCTTCAGCAGCAGCAGCAGCAGCAGCTCAAGCAGCACCTGCATGACAAACACCACATTCGCTCTGTTGATGCCAAGGCAATGTGGGAAGCACGTTCCTTCAGCAGCAGCAGCTCAAGCAGCTCAAGTAGCACCTGCATGACAAATACCACATTTGCTCTGTTGATGCCAAGGCAATGTGGGAAGCACGTTCCTTCAGCAGCAGCAGCTCAAGCAGCACCTGCATGACAAACACCACATTTGCTCTGTTGATACCAAGGCAATGTAGGTGGGAGGGCAGCAGCAGCAGCAGCAGCAGCAGCAGCTCAAGCAGCACCTGCGTGATGAATATCACATTTGTCCTGTTGATACCAAGGCAATGTAGGTGGGAGGCTCCAGCAGCAGCGGCTCCTGCAGCACAATCAGCTGCAGGCACTGTTGGGAGCGCACACACATGGAGACAACTCAAACCAGGTGACTGTGTAAACACAGATGAGCTACACATGGACATGGCTTTGGTGCAGGGATGAGCTGTCCTTATTCCATGTGCTTTGCTTTTGACGGGTAACCTGCTCCCACGAGCATCTCCAGTGGTTGCAACTGACCAGGGCCTGTGCAAAATCAACCAGACCCAACAAAATACCAGCCTATATCTGCACCATGTGGCCAAAACCCAATGCGACACAGCCTCCATGACATGGCTGTAATAAAGCACCATTAAAATTTATAAAATCAAATCACCAGCAGCAAATCACCATCCTGCACCTGCTTCCTTACACCGTCCTGCACCTGCCTCCTTATACCGTCAGAACACCATCATTAGGGCACCATTCTGGACTTGCTACTGAATTTCACCCTGTGCTTGCACAATCAGGACACCAGAAGCAGATCACAGGAGCCTGTACTTGCTCCACCAAATCTCATAATTAGGATGCCATCCTGTACCTGCCCCATCACTGGCAGGAAAATAACCTTTCCTGTACCTGCAACATTTGGCTGAACGGCTGCAAGGCCGCCTGCTGCTCCTCCTGCTGCTGCACAGGCTGCTCCTTCCCCTCCTCCTCACCCTCCTCTCTCCCTGGCTGCTGACGCCCTGCCCCGCCCCCCTCCTGGCTCAAGCTCAAGCTCCCACTTTGATGGCTGTGACCGTTGCTCTGGAACGAGTGCGCTCGCCGCTGCTTGTTCTGCTGCTGCTGCTGCTGCACCTGGGGCCGGCCTGGCTTCTTGTCGTGCAGCTGCTGGTGCGTGCTTGTGCCGCCAAGTGCTGGTGGTGCTGCGGCAAGGCCTCCCGAGGCAACCGCATCTAGGGCAACCTACACACACACACACACACACACACACACACACACACAAATACACACAGCACGTGATTGCGGAGCACACGCAGCAAGCATATTTCTCTTGCTCCTCCCACCTAAGGTCGACAGAGGCTAAAATGGACAAACATGGTTGAAAAAGGGGGACTTTGAAATGTTTCTGTAGGTGCGAGATTCTGCATCGAATCAATGGGCCTGCACCATCATCACCACTGATGCTGTCCTCAAGACTGCTCGATGCAGGGACGACTGGCATTTTCTGTTTGAACTGGAACATCCTACAAACACCACCACAACCGTCATGATCATCATCCTCATTGGTAGCATCCTCACTAGTAGCAGCAGCACTGCCATCCTTGAAGCTATCACCAAATTATGGGGTCCAAGCCTGTTTCTTGTTGCGTGCAATTCCCACAAATGACTCCTCAATGCTTTCCACCATAGAGAACAGCGATCCCATGCACTCGATCAGCATACAATTTCCTCCCTATCCATCCCAGAACTGCATTCACTTTGTCATTCTCTTTCCTTGCTTCTCAGCCGATTCCCCCCCCCACAAACCTGCTCTGGAAAGTCAGGGTGGTGCGCCAGCAGGTACACCAGGTATGGCAACATGAACTCCGGCAGCTCCTGGACCTGCTGTTGCCGCTCAGCTGCATGCGTGCATGAGTGAGCGAGTGTGAATGGATGTGTGTGTGAGTATGTGCGTGCGTGCGTGTGTGTATGTGTGTGCGCGCGCTCCTGCACCTGCCGCTGGAGGTTATGATGATGATGACGCTGCTCAGCTCTCTGCTACTGCTACTGCTGCTGGACCTCACCCCCTGCTGTCCCTTGTGGTGCTGCTGCTCCCCTGCTTGTCGCAGACGTGGTGGTGATGAGTGCCGCCTGTTGTGCTGCAGCGCGGGCGGCGCGGCGCTTGGCAATAACGTAGTCCACAAGCGCACGGGCTGCGCGTGCACGGTTGGGCTCGTGCGGGTCCACGGCTGTGTGTGTTTGTGTGTGTGAGTGTGTGCGTGTGTGTGTGGACGCGTGTGAGCATGTGTGTGTGTCAGTATGAGGGCCTATTCGTCAGTGGCGGGCATGTTAAAGAACCCAAGCAGAAAAACACAAGGCACCGGAAGCTGCACTCCGTAGTGGATGCGATAATGGCAGCTGTTTAGATAAAAGCAACTTGCCACCTTTTGTATGTCCATTGCTGTTGTGAAATGCTGTTAAGCTGTGCTGTTTGCGCCTTGGGGCACCTTAATTTCCAAGAAGCTTCATTTAGCTTTGCTGACCACCCAAAGTAGCCACTTCCTTTGCATTACCCCCACATTTTGGCACGTAGCCTGGACGCTAACATTCAAGTCTCCTCCCTGTCAGCCACTATAAGCCCACATTTACTCAATGACAACCTGTGAGGCTGTATAAACCTGAAGGACTGCAGATTTACTTCTTCAAAACTGGGAGGCATGCATTGGTGCTATCTACTTAGAGGCAAGAGCACCTGGTTTGGCAACAACACCTCAAACATTCTCATCCCTAGAAAGTTTGAAAAAGAGAACTGCAAAATGCCAAGACAGCCTCGAAAATAGACATCAGGTATATCTTAAGCTTTTTCTCTGATGTGTAGGAAGAAGGGGTTCATGGACCTGCTGGGGACAGAAATTTGCAAACCTGCTAGGGGCAGGAGTTGACAAACCTGCTAGGAACCTGATCCTCGAGGCAGGTGTACATTAAAGTGTCTGCGGAAGACGGTTGCATGAATCTGCTAGGGACCCGACAGGGGCAGAAATTCACAAACCTGCCAGGGGCAGCATGGCTGCGTATTTGGAGGGCATCCAGCCCCCTGCAGACAAAGTGGGCATGCCTGATTGCTGCGTGTGTGTCCTCATGCCCTGCGCCATCAGCACCGTGACATGCTGCAGCAGCGCCTTGGCAAACTGCAGTGTGCACGATGAGAAACAGAGGGAAGAACATGAGGTCAACACGTAGGGCAGCCGTGTGTGGCCTCATGCCCTGCGTTATTATTATTAGCATGACATGCTCCAGTAGCGCCCTCCCAAACGGCAGCATAGAAAATGAGCAAAAAGGAAGGGTGTGACGTCAACATGGAGCACACCTTGGGCACAAGCGAGCACACATGGCAATGTAGACCAAAGGATTGCTGCCCATTCATTGCAACTGTTATTTGGAGTGTGGATGGAGCATGGCCAATGCCGTATAAATATATCAGCTTTTTTGCAGAGAGAAGTAAAAAAATATAAATGTATATGGAATGCATATATATATAAATTAATATAATGAATTGAATTGGCCAACCCTAGGTGAACGGAGGATGACTGTTCTCAGGCTCTCAGCTTGCACGCCACCTGGCAGCATTTACCTCTCACTGCATAGACGCTCATCGCTAAGACGCTCACTCATACTGTATAAATAGGGCAGTCAGAGCCTTGCAGCCACATGCAGCCACAGATTCAAAGACTCAGTGGGACCACTGAAGTTTTCATTGTATTTGCATGTTTGTGTTCTTTCATGCTGCATAGAAACTGCAGCTGGGGCATGCAGATGGAGCCATCCAGGGCATGCCGCCATTGACCTAAACAATTATCAGACATTTTTCCATTTATCTCTTTTTCTTTTATATCCATTTTCCAAACAATTTTCATGATCAGTTTCTCAATTCAATTCACGTGCTTAGCGGTCTTTCACCCTGGATGCTTGGCGTATGGAGGTAGCCAAGGCATGCAGCCACGCACATTCCGATTCGTTAGGGTTCATCATTCATCTTTACTAGGACACTTGTTGAGTGTTTACATTGAGGAACCCAGGGCATGCAGCCATTGATCTAAAGCAATGTTATAGTTGGTACTTCTTTTGTTTGTGTTTCGGCGTGTTCTACTCTGAAATGCATGGCAGATGGGGCAGCCAGAGCATGCAGCCATCGATCTAAAGCAATACTATGATAGTAATTCTCTAGTGTGTCTAGGCGTGTTCTACCCAGAAAACAACCGTCAATGTGTTCAGGCGTGTTTTAATGCATGGCAGATGGAGGCAGCCAGGGCATGCAGCCACAGAGGCGGCAACGCCGTCCTCTATTCTGCGTCCTACCTGGCAGTATGTACCTCTCATCAGCATGGAAAAGGGAGCATAGAAAGGGCATAAGCCACAGAGCCGCCAAAAGCATCTTTTAATTTCCGTCCTATCTGGCAGCATGTACAACTCAGCATAGAAAGGGCACCATAGAAAGGTGATTGCGGCGGCAAGAGCGTCATTCAGGCAAAGGCTGGTGTGGGAGCACAACAGGTTAAGTCTCCATGCTGGCTGGAAATCTTACAGCAGCGGCATACATCCCAATCAGCCGCGGCTATTGCCATCTGGGCTGAGATCACTGTACCAGCTAGGCTGAGATGACAATGCCATCTTCTCCCAAGTAATACGGTCAATCATATGGATAGTCTGGAATTTCCAGTGTAGATAGGCTAACCCTTGACGCATGCATGCGGCCTTCTGGGTCAGCGTGTCCTTTTTAGAAAGGGACTAAAATGCTTGCTTTTTCTTTCCTCCTGTTTCTATTAAACCATGTATGCATACAAGGCAACATCCTTCGTGCAGTTCTCATTCCTCATGCACACAGACGACCCTTTGCTGACCTGCGCCTCAATGGAGGATGGCCCTGGCCTCTGAGTATATGTTTTAGTCCTACTGATATGAGCTCAAGCCAAGCATTGCCCATGTCAGTGGGACTTAACCAAAACAATTGCCCTCCCCTCTGAGCGCACTTCCAGCAAAGGATTTTGCATCACCAATGACAGCATGCAGTACGTGGAATTTCAAAACAGTTGCCCTCACCTCTGAACGCACTTCCAGCACAGGGTCTTGCATCACCAGTGACAGCATGCAGTACGTGGAGTTGGGCATGCGGGTGTCATGGCGGAGTGCCAACCTGCGAGCATTCACAAAAGGAGCCATCAGTTGTGATCTATAATTTAACTTCATCTGAAGAGGATTCTCTGGGATTCTTAGATACTGACTCGGAAGGCAAACACAACTACTTGCTTATGTAGTACACAACTGCCCAGCCTGCCTTAACGCCCAGGCGTGCAGATGGAAGCAAAGCAGGGCATGGTCACAGAAGCGCCTGTGCAAGCAGAGATGCACAGAGGTGCAAGCATTCTAGGTCCTAGGATGCCACGTGCATGCAGGCACACAGATGTGCCACGAATCAAATCACTCCTTGCTTAGGGACATTCTCCGTGGTGAAGCGTTCCTTTGCCTGCTATCATCACATGTGGATAGGATGGGATAGGGTTAGTCATAGCTGTACCTGCCTACAAGGGCAGCATCATCACATGAGGGCCATCAACCACATGAGGGCCATCAACTCCATGTGGGTGAGTGCCTGAGCGTGCCTTTGCCTATTAGTGATCACATGAGGGCCATTCATCCAATGAGGGCTATCATTGGCATGAGGGTGTGTACCTCAGCATTCCTTTGCCTGTTATTGATCGCATGAGGGCCATCTATCCAATGAGGGCCATCTCTGGCATGTATGTGTGTGAGTGTGTGTGTGTGTGTGTGTGAGTGTGTGTGTGAGTGAGTGTGTGTGTGTGTGTGTGAGTGTGTGTGTGTGTGTGTGTGTGTGTGCCTGAGCATGCCTTTGCCTGCAGACGATTGCATGAGAGCAATCAATCAACCATCGATTGCACGAGGGCCGTCAATCGCACGAGGGTTGTGCCTTAGTGTGCTGTTGCCTGCTACCCATTGCGTCAGTAAAAGCCAACATTTGCCAAGGCCCATCAATTGCATGGGGGCATGTACCTGAGCGTGCCTTTGCCTGCCATCAACCGCATGAGGGCGATGTCCATGGGGCTAGAGGGGGGCAGCGCTTGCATGTCATTGTCCACATCCATCAGGTTCTCAAACACCTGCAAGGCGACAAAGCAATTGGACCTTGCGTGTGTGTTCAGACAGATTGCGTTAGTGAGGGACATTACATGCCTTCACCTGCACATAAAATTTCCACTGTCCTCTAGGTGCACAACCACACACAACCTAGCCAAGAGTGTGTGCAGAGCAATGTGCAAAACAGGTGAAAGTAATGCCCATCATTTGAGGCGCAAGAATCCCGGGGCCTGCAAGAAAAGAGAAGGAAAACAGGGAGAGGAATAAAAAAGCACCCCAGGAATGGAAAGGAAGGAAAAAAATGGAAAAAGCACACCACAGGGATGCATCGACACAGACCTCCTGGGATAGCCCTCCAAAACAATTGTGTGCAGAGTGCACAAGGCCACACAAATAGGGAGTGCTGCATATCCACAGAGCTCTGGCTTGAGACAGGGTGCCCAGACAAACATATGACCTAACTAGGCCACGCACGCACACGCACCTACACACATACACACACATACACACGTGCGCAGGCAAACATCACTAGACGCAACACACAAACATACCGTAAACAGCGCCTCTGCGACCAGCGCAGTGTCAGGTGATATGTGCGTGGCAGCCTCCACACGTGGGGTGCACCCCCTAACCAGGGCCTTCAAGGCGCGGGCTTTGGCAGAGGCTATCGCAGAAAACTGACCCCAGGTCACCACTGACTCACCCTCCTCATCCTGGGTAGGTGTGTGTGTGTGTGTGTGTGTGTGTGTGTGTGTGTGTGTGTGTGTGTGTGTGCTCATGCTATGCTTTGCGCGCCAGCCTGTGCTGTTAGAATGCCTCCTGGTATCGCCTGAGTTTTCAATAGCTCCACAAAACAGGTCTCAAGTCTTGAATCCAGACACTTTTGCACAGCTTCTTCTCTAAGAGACTCGAAGAGTCCAATGCAATGAATAATGGCACACCGGTCTTAGAACACACCAGCCTTAGCACACACCACAGATAGACATAAGAACCTGTTCACAAGGCTGCCACACACCCTTTTTTCAGTTCACATCCTAGACCAGCCTTATTCAAATACGCTGATCAGCCTTGCTTACACATTTTCAGGTTCTGCGGCAGGTAAGCTGATCCACATGGCTCTGCACCATTACACACATTCATTCAGCTTTGAAATTGTGGACGCTTTCCAGCCCTGCAAGAGATGTCTCCTTTGAAAACTACTTACCACTTCTGCGGGCAGGGGCTCCGAGGGGCCGCCAGCATGGAGCTCCATTGGCAGAAGAGCAGCAGATGCAGTGGCTTGGTCTATGGGCGCAGACAGCAGCACATGGTTGACATAATGGGCTGTGTCCCTCACATATCCTGGGGAGTGGGCAAGAGAGAATTTGCTTTTCAGTGCGTACATCTGTGTGCGCAAGTGTGTGCTCCTCAGGCTGCAAAGACGGATAAGACAGGAGATTGCGTAAGCTAGAATGGTCTTATATAGGTGCCGGAGAATATCAAGCCTGCATGCCTCGTCATGCAAACATACGACAAAACAAAACACTGTTGCATGAAGTGGGTTTAGAGACCCAGTAACCAGTCAGCCGAGCTGGTGTATGGATGGCAATGCATCTTGGTGAAGACTAGCTTTCCAGTGCCAAAGTTGACTAGAACTGTATGGAAAAGGGCTGTGCCAAGCAATTTGCGGAACCCCCCTTTTTTTAAGCTACAAATGGTACAGAATGTCTGGTATCCTGCTTCTGGAGTTTGCTAGAGGTCAGGCCACACAGCCAATCCGACCAGCAAAGCTCTCGCACACCAACTCGCTTGTTCACGTGCATATCCTGCCCACATGCCAAATAGATCCCCCTTGACTAGATCCCCCTCTGTGCAACAAAAAAGCTCGAGCTCATCGGCAAAACCATGAGGGGGTCATGCAACGCACCCCACGCTCCCTGGCACCTGCAACGCACACAGCTTGGGCAGCCTGCCCACCCTTTTGTGCAGCAAAAACTTTAAGCTCACCTGCAAACACCTGGGGCGCAATACACCCCACACTCCCTAGCGCCTGCAGCGCACACAGCGCATGCAGCGTGCCCACCCCCTTGCCCTGTTGAGCTCCCAGTCCCCCCTTGCTGCCACCCCTCTGTTTTCCACCCTGCACGGCCTGCCCTTGCACGGCCGCAGCTTGCTGCAGGATGCTTGCCAGGTGCTCCGCCAAATCCTGCAGTGCCTCCTGTGCAGCCAGGTACCCTTCCTTGCCACTGCCATGGCCTCCCTGCTGCTGTGCCGCTGATGCCCCCCTGTGTGCTGCCCTATCAGCTGTGTGCGTGCCGTTGGGGGTACTGATGCTGCTGGGGGCAACCGCTTGAGCCTCAGCAACACCTGCAGGTTGCAAGCCAAGGGCACAGTTGAGAGCGTTGCGACAACCGTTTGGGCCTCAGCCACACCTGTAGGTTGGATGTGGGGAAAGGGCATACAGGGGGGAGCGCTGCGATCAGCGGCAAGCTGCCTCTTGGATCAGAGGGGAAGAAGACAAGCACAAAGATTTTGACATCACATCCTTGTGCAGAAAGCACATTCAAGGTGCATGACACACACACATCCATGACACACGTGCATGACACACACATCACATGCTTGCCAGGAGCCCGTGATCAACCGTGGCCTGCTAAAATGGTGCCTAAAAATTGCTTTTGGATGCGCATGAGGGGCTATCTTTGCACAAGAAGCCTCTGACGAGCTCTTGCTGCACACTTGTTTTGCTTGAAGGTATTAATGGCTTGGTTGGGGTGAACATCCATGCAGCTGCTATTGCATTGCACAGGTAGTTAGCCGATAGAAAAGCTGCACATCTGCATAAGCTGCTCCAGGAATTACCAGCAGACGGCGCTCACACACAGTAAACTACGGGCATTGGATGTCCAGAATCAAAAGCAGCACGGCAAGCGCGCCCTCCAAAATCTTACAGAGTTTCCTTCAGGGTCATACACAGTATCCGTTGAAAGCGCACTGTCCAATTTTTTTCAAGTGCCCCCCAGAACACTCACACATTGACTAGGACACAGTATTGACAAGTCAAAACAACATGGTTAGGTTTTTTTAAGTGGGAAAAATAACCTGTCCAGTTAGCCCTTGAAGCTCATTTCATGCCTAGTTGCGTTGCATTGAGGGCAGTGAAGGGTTGCCACCCAGGCAGCAAATGAGCACACTGTCACGCATTGCATGCTGCATTCTGACCCTGCTTCAATCACATTTGCCTCCTGAGTATGTGACACAGGCACTACCCAACGCCCATGTGCTACTTACTTCACAACATCCGCGCACAGACTCCATTACGTTTGTCCTCCTGCTTTGGTCAAAAGGACGTTCTTGCCACTTAACCCTGGACATCCAGAGGCGTTGCAGGTGGACAGAGATGCAAACAGGCATGTAAACTACGCTACCAGGGGCCGCCAAGGACATCTGTCCAAACAATCGCCATCACCCACAGGCGCGATCATGCCCTGAGTCCAAGCAATGCGCCCAGAGCTCAGCCAACGCGATCGAGTCCAGAGCTCAACCTTCTCAGGTGCGACCATGACCAGAGCTCAACCTTCTCAAGTGCATGGCCCGCACCTGCTAGCGCAAATGCCGCCAGCTTGGCCACCTTGGGCGTGCTGTGCACGCACAGCGCACGCAGCACGGGCGCCAAGCCATGCGGCAGCGCAGGCAAGCTGCCAATGCCCTGTCTCTCCTTCAAGGCATCGATGTATGCCCGCATGGTATTGGCAATGACCTTGACAGCTGCAGCCAAGGCTCCTAGGCTTGGGGGTGGTGAGGCAGGAGGCGCGCCTGCAGGGGTGCAGAGGCAATCATTGATGCTTGATAAACAAAACAACAATGATGCACTTGGACAAGACGAGAGGGGTACGCAAGAGGGGGACTGTTGGGGTCAGTCCAGTTGATGCAAAAAATTTTGCCTGGTGGGAGCTGCGGCCAAGTGTGCAAGCAGAGTAAACCTTGCTGACATCCGCTCCAGACGTGACAAAAGCACGGCGCTATGCTTGCATTGAGGGCACTTTTGTAAGGCAAGAGGCACGATCTGCGCATTGTGCAGAATGTCGGTGCATTTGTCTGCACCAGGTAACGGCAGCACATGTGTAATTTACGGCTGCAAGGCTGCAGCAGCAGCTTGCAGCAGCAGTTCATGGCTGCAAGCTTTTGGCGCAATGGGGCTGGGAACTTGGAGCGTGAATTGCTCACTAAGTATGTCATGGGCAACACAAATGTTGCCAGATGGCCAAAGCCACGATACAGTTCAGACCTGCTGTGAGACCTTGCAAATGCTGTGCGCATTGCAGAGCGGAGGGGATTCTCATATCATACGAGTTATATGGCACTGATGCTAAGTCCACACACCTGGATGCTCTGTACTCCCGAACCCTCCATGCAGCTGCTCGCCCTGCAGCCCAGCGCCCCCCTCCTGCTGTGGCAGCTGCTGCTGCTGCTCTTGAGAATTGCCGGCAGGAGGAGCAGCTGCTGCGCCATGCCTGCCTCCCCTTCCACCTCTGCCTCGCCTGCTGGGTCCAGTTGTCTGCACCCTCTGTTGCTGCTGCTGCTGCTGCTGCTGCTGCTCAATGCTGGGCTCCGGCTGTAGCTCGATGCCCTCTGGCGGCACCCACAGCATCACAACCTGCAGCACATGAGGATGATGCAAAGCGCAGGCGTTTGCAGTGCTTGCAGAAATGATCGATGCCCTGTGGCGGCTGCACCCACAGCATTACCACCTGCAGAGCACGCGCAAAAGAAAGTAAGAAAGAAACTACGTATGCAGTGAAAACACTCCCCACATTGATTAATGCCAAAAGTCAGGCGCCACAACCCTGTGTGATATCCTGCCTTTTGCCAGCCAGCCCGCCTCTGCCAAGTCTGAACATACCACCTGAAAGCTAGTTAAAAAAGCAATTTTTCAGCGCTGAGCTGGTCCTGTTTGGTGAACCCTGCTGCGCGCTAGGCCTGCATGTTTGCGCGCTCAGCAAGCCAAACTCACCCCCTGTGTGCTCTAACCCTCCAGCTGCATCCCCAAGCCTGCAGGTGGACCCCAGGATGGTCCCTGAGTGCTGTGGTGGCCACCTGCTGCGAGCTGGCAGGGGGCTGTTTTGGGGGGTGCTCCAAAGTCAGCCGAGAGGAGTGCTGACGATGGGGAACGGCTTTCTATAAATATTTAATGAAATTTAGGCATTTCATCGGGGTGTTGGGGTGGGGTCCGAAATTGAAATGCTAAAGGGATTTCAGCGGTGCGAGGAAACCTGTACCTGAAGCACAGCATTTATTTAGGAAAGTAATTCAAACAAACTATCGGCTGTTGATTTGGCTGGCAACCAAGAAAATTAGGGCCAAAAATTTGGAAAGAACTTCAAAAACATGAAATATATCCAGTCGGAATCACGTCCACAAGCAAAACTTTCAAAGTTATAAGCTCCAGCAACTTTGCGGAGCCCAGCAGCTCTTCCCTGGCGCCCAGCATGGCAGCCTGCAGCTTTAAAGTTGATGCTGACAACCCCAGGCGTCGGCCAGGACAAACAGCGGGCACGGAGGTGGCCTATCGGGGCCTGGCCGGACCTCCCTGCCTTTGTGCGCCTCTCCGTGCGATGAAAATTCGACAAGCACCAGGAGCCCTCTGCAACAACCCAAACCACTCGAAATATTACCAATAGGCTTCACATATACTTGCTGCTGCAGTTTGGGCTTGAGCGGGGTCCCTCTCAAAAATGGCATTTACCAGGGGGACTGAGAAGTGCAGGTATTGGGCGCATGTCGCACTTTAAAATTGTTAGAATATTAATAGAAAAACATCTGCATACTCAAAACTGGAGTTGGTGTGTCCAAACGAGAGAAATGCTACTTTTTGGTGCACAGAGCCCTACCTGAGCCACACCCCGGTGTGGCCAGCATGCCAAACCAGACCTTTGCTTGAAACTAGCAATCCCTCATACTCAGAAGTGGGTTTTACAGTGTCCGGCAGTATATCACCCAGTTATGGCATAGGTTGTGGCGCCTGACCAAAAGTAGACATGTGGGGTGCTCGCAGAAACGACCAGTAAGCAAGAATTACCACTAGCAGCGCATGCGGATGATGCAGGCGTGTGCATTGCTTGCGGAAATAATCGTTTAGCAAGAATCACCACTGGCAGCACACGCAGATGCTGCAAAATGCAGATGTTTGCGGTTCTTGCAGGGATGATTGGTTTGCAAGCATCATCGCCAGCAGCACATGCTGATGAGGCCAAATGCAAATGCGTGCAGTGCTTGCGGGTACTATTGTTCACCAAAGCAATCAGCACTTAGGAGAACACCAGTTCATCAGCAAATCTCCGTGCAGCTGTGCACGCTCCTCCAATATCAAGCACAGGGACAATTTCCCCTAAATGCTCATTGCCATGCGCGTTATTTTTGAAACTTTGCTAATGATTTGCTACAGGACACACACTATTGCTCGTTGCCATCCACCCCCAACCATGCAGGCCTCAAATGGCTTCTTCCAATGCCTTATCGCTTGAGGCAACACTTGCAAGCACATGACCTGGATGTTTGAATTTGTGCATCAAGACACCTCACGCACTCACAATCGCACATATCATTGACACACACACTCCCTCCATCAACAAAGGCCTGCTTGCGCACAGCTTGCCACCCCCAACCCAGATCAGTTGACGCATTCCCATTTAGCCACTCATGGCCTCAGAAAGCTGCGTGCCAGTATGAGCTCTCGCAGAGCTGAAACCTACACTTACGGCCTCAGCAAACCTGCATTCATAAGCAAATTTACAAGGCCTCAGTAAGCCTACACCCACCACCTCAGTAGGCTGTGTTAGGATATGAGCTCTTGTAGCATCAAAACTACACGCACTTGACCGCGTGGCATGGCCAACAGCCTGGTAAGCATGGCATGGCCAGCCTGGCACACATGTATGCCTAACAAGGCTGGACACATGGGACTAACAGGACTGGACACATGGGATGGCCAGCCTGGTACAACTGCCATAGCATGACCAGCCGGCCTGGTAAACAGTGCCCATGCCTAACCAGACTGGAACACACATGGGATGGCCAGCCTGGTACACAGTGCCCATGCCGCTTTTGAAAAAGCACTTACTTCAAGGTCACAGCTCCTCTCTTGTATCAATTATATGTGAATGATGGTGCGCATCCACACATCATCAACTTTGACAACCTCCTCACCTGTGGGGCATGCCCCAACAACCCACCAACCTCCTCATGTCCCACCAACCTCAAGCCCCAACAACCTCCTCACCTGTGCAGCATGCCCCACCAACCTCCTCATGTCCCACCAATCTCATGCCCCACCAACCTCCTCACCTGCGCGGCATGCCCCACCAACCCTGTGCACAGCGCGGGCGCGGCCTTTGCTGCCCCTCCCACCAGCACCCTGGCAGCACTCGCTAGCATGGCACTCGTGGCGGTTGCACCCATTGAGCTGCTGGTGGCTCCTTTACTGTTGCTGGACACAGGCGGCGCTGCTGGTGAGCGTGCCTGCTTGCTCTGTTTGACGTCTCCTCCTGTAATCTGCCGCTGCTTTTTGCGGGGAGGCGGCTGCGGAGGCTCTGACCCTGGGGAAGGAAAAGAAAGCAAAGGGTGATGGGAAGCAAGGAAGTGCCCTGACCCTGGGTGTCAGGTGAAGAAAGGAAAGGCAAGGTCCGCACAGCTGTACTTGAAGGGCTCTGCTGGAGCAAGCCTGGGACGGCATCAGAGGCAGAGCGGATGCTTGAAAGGGAGAGGAGGGTTGTCTTGGAAATGGGCTGAAATGCACAGATGCAGCGCAGAGGCTGCGGAGGAATGGATGGGTGTGGAGGGGAGGGAGTGAATGCAAAGGGATGAAGGGATGCTGGAGGGCCTGTCGTGGCCTGCGAGCGATTGCTTGCCATGTCATGTGTGTGGCATTTTGGTGCGTGGAGATTCGGTGACATTTTGGCAACATTTTAATTAGTGTCATGTTGGTGCACACACTTTTAGTGCGTGCTTGACATGTAACATGCATGTATGATGGCCAGAACTGCTCTGCAGCCGATTAAACTAAATGGAGGGGAGAGCGATGCTCAATGTGCTCATGACAGCGCGCATAGACACAAGAGCGCAAAACTGGGTAAGTGAAGTGTGTCTAGCAGGATTGGTAGCTGGCCAGGCTTTGGCACTTGTAGGTTTCCAAAAAGTGCACCACTACTTCAATTCCAGGTGCACCACTACTTCACCTCCAGACCTTCACACACACACACACACTCGTACACACGCACACCTGCTGCACCCTGTGACTGCTCCGGCAGCGGGCACCCTAGCTGCACCAGCGCTGCCAGTGTGGAGGGCGGTAGCAAGGACGGCGCCAGCGTGGCAGTGAGGTTGGACAAGAAAGCACCCAAGGGGGACTTGGTGCCCACACGCTCGATGGCGTCACGGCGGGCGTCACGCGCCTCGCGCTGAGAACACACATTCCAGCACATGCCACACATTCTAGTGCCACACATTTGTGTGAGTACTTGAATAATGACGTCACAGCGGGCGTCAAGCGCCTTGCGCTGAGCACACACCACACACTCTAGTTCATACGCAAACAAGTACCTGTATCCCCACACATTTCAATACGCATGCCTCGTGTTGAGCACGTGCCACACATTTAAAACACACATAAGCACACGTCTGGATAAGCAACCTTTGCATTGCTTGCATGAGACGCAAGCACTGAAGCTTGTCCCAGTGTTGTGACAGCCAGATAGCCACACAATCCCAGTACCTCCTTGCATTTTTTCAACACCGGTAGACACCAGTGCGCGCTCACATGCATTACTGCACAAAAATTATTTCAGGCCATGGCAGCAGAAAGAAAAAATTGCTGATCTATTGCTTGTGGGCTCGCCTTCATTTGTTAAGCCCGGGGCCAGCTATCTTTCCCAATGATTTTTACTTGCAGTGATAATCTGACAACAGAGTCCCCTTTTTTGGGTGGAAGCCTCCCTTGCTGCATATGTCCAGTGCAAGTCCTCACTGTCATTCTGAAATTTGTCCACGAGTGAATGGAAAGGAAAAGAGAAGGCACAAACGCAAAAGGGCCCAGCTGCCTGCCACAGCCTTTAAAAAATGGCAGCTAGGCAGGCAAGCAAGCAGCAACTCCAGTCCACGGTATGGAAGCTGGATTGACCTGTGCAAACCCTCGCCTCAAAGGCAAGTGCAACTCACAATGTATGATAAAATCCTCACCTGTATAACACCTACACTTGAATTCATATTTAGATCTATCCTCACCTCATCGGCAAGTGGGTTACACACAGTGGCGAGCCGGTCAAACACGCGTCCGTCCTTGACTTCTAGGAGCTGATTCAGCAGCGGGTAGGTTTTGGCACGGCTGCGTGACATGCGATTTGCGAACCATTTGTCTTGTTTGTTGCTCGTCAAACAAAGCAACGCAGAGGGAGGCAGCACAATGATGAGTGTCTGAGCTGCGTCGTGACTCTGCCATGAAACTCCATACTGCGGTAGAAGTGCACTTGCAGGAGCATCAAGATGATTAAGTTTCAATTGGAACGCCCTCACCTCCAATGCAGGAGCAGCCCTGCGGCGGTAGAAGTGCAACCCTACAAGCGTGCTTTTTATGAAGCTGATTCAATCGTCAACAAGGCATACAGGCAGAGAAGTGTACTTGCACGGCCCAGTAGAATGTATGCATGAGGCAAACCACCAAGAAAAGGAAAGGAAAGGAAAGATCACGCCAGCCAAAAAAAGGAAAGGAAAGACTGCGCCAGCCAAAAACAGGAAAGGAAAGACTACACCAGCCAAAAAATGTCCGACCACACAGCACGGCTGTCATGAGCGGCAAGCAGCACCATGCTCTCCCAAGCCTCAGGACAAAGAGTTGCCTGATGTGTAAGCTTGGTGAAAGCGTCCTTCAGACAGCGCCAATAGCAGGCGTACTCAACCATCAACATAAGTGGCGCGCCTCCGCACTCACCTGTCGGTATTAAAGTGCTCTTAAACTTTAAGTTAAAGGCACCATGGGTCACAAGGTCATCAGGACCACATCTCAAGGGCACGCCTCTGCACTCACCTGTCTGCGGCGGCAGCTTGGCTGCCAATCAGCTCATCCAGGATGGCGGAGCATGCCCTTTGATGCCTCCTCATGAGCGCAGCCTGCTCCCCCTCATCTGCATACGCCTGCAAGGGGGGGGTAGCAACAGGGAGTGTCAGGTGTGGGTGTGGGTGTGGGGGGGTGGAGGGGAGTGCGTAGCAAGGGATTGATAAGTTAGAGGGACCAGCGGATGGGTAAGACACACAGGTTCAAACTTCATTCAGAATGTTGGTAACGAAGCGCACAGGAGGACAAAAGGAAAAATTCAATGCAGAGAGCATGGGCATGCCATGTTTTTGGCTGAAACTCTTCCGACCCCAGAGTATCCAGAGCTTCTGCGTAGTGTCTCCATAAGCAAGAGCCTCCCACCCTTCGAGTCTGAGCCCAGATGCCCATGCGTTCAGAGCTTGACATGTTGCTCAATGGAAGGTGTCCACATCACCAACAGATAAAACTGGCCTATCCCTTACATCCTTATTTAGCCTTACAAGTCACTGACTACATCCCCACACCTACCTTGGCCTTGAGCTTCTGGCGCAGCACCAGGAGTGCAGCCATGGCCCGCTGCAGCTCTGTTTTGCTCCGCAGCAGACGCAGCACCTGGTCCCGGTCCTTGGGCTCCGCGTCAGCCCACACAAGCGCCTGCACACCATGCATACCAAAGCATAGTCAGGAAGGGCACATGGCAGTGGATGCAGCGACAGCCCCGTCCTTTGGGCTTCCCATCACCTCTCGTAAGTGCCTGCGCAATACATACACCACAGCACATTCAGGAAGAACACATGGCATCAACGGCACATGACGCACACCACAGCATATCCAAGAAGGAAACACGGCAACAAGGGCACACAAGACACACTCCAGCACAGTGTGAAAGGAAATGAAACACACAGCATGGACTGCCCCTTGCTCCCATGGCTCTTCACTTGTACAGACAGCTACGAGGCAATGCACCGTCAGATAACAAGCTGAGCAGCGACCAGCTGCACGCGGTATTTCAAAATTACAAACTAAGAAAGTTGTAAGACAGAAGGAGTTTCTTGACCAATTACAGCAATAGCCCTTGTAGAGCATTTGACAGCGAACATCCAACTTATAAGATCTCAGCTGAAGCAAAATGCCTGCTGTGGTGCACGCTTGGCTGTGAAACAGCTACTGCTTGTCTTGAGAGCAAGCACATTAGGACAAAGGTGCACGCACAGCAGGGCAGAGGTGCATGCAAGGCAGGCCAAAAGTGCACACACAACAGAGTGGAGGCCATGCAGAACAGGGCGGAGATGCATGCATGAAGGGGCAGAAGTGCACGCACAACAGAATGAAGGTGCACATACAAGAGGGCAGAGGTGCATCCACAACAGGGTGAAGGTGCTCCTTGACACACACACACACACACAACACACACACAAGTTAGATGGGCCACTGCCAAAGCAATAGCTCCCAATCTCGACATGACAATGAAGATGAGGCATACATGCAAAGGAGATGAAGGGTGCATGCAAAATAAATCAGAAGCAATGCAAAACAACACTAACATAATCAATTGCACGTCGTGTCTGAGCCAGCATGCCTGACCCAGCTTGATCTGAGTACACGCTGCTAGATCATGGCATCCAATTCAAGCAAACCCCATCAATGGGGCTGTGCAGGAACAGCCAACGTTTAAGAACAGATCCAGCCACAGCGTTAACAGAGGATACAGAAGTCACAGAAGCAGAAAGCCTCCCGTTAGAATGACTAATTGCTAGCATCCAGGACTCCAGATACAGCTTTTAGGCTCAAGCACCTGATCTGCTGCACTAAGCTGCCTCAACTCACCGACTCATTCTCAAGCCCTTGGCTCCACACACTCTGGAAGCCAAGCTGCGCCCCAACTCACCTACCCCACCCAAGCTCCTGTACACACACATAGCCATATTTTTGCAGCTGTGAAGGCAGGGATGCCTGGAGGGATCACACTGAGGGTTTCAAGAATGCCTCTGTGCACGCACCCATATTTTTGCAGCTGTGGGGGCAGGGGTACTGGGAGGGAGCAGACCTTGTTGGTACAGCAGCGCATGGATGTGAGGGCGCAGCTCAAAGTCTTGCACAGCAGCCCCAGACAGGCGGCCAGGAATGTTCAGAACCATCGTGTCTACAGCATCTGAGAGGCCGCCAACTGTACGTATTAAGGATTGGGAAGGCGGGAGGAAGGAGGGGGAATCGTATTTATGGCTAAACTCATGTGCACTTGGTAGCGATGACATGCAGCGTGAGCGTGCATGTGGGCATACGCGTGCATGTACGTGCGCAAGTGTGTGTGCGTGTGTAGTGTGTATGAGCACCCTCATTGGGCTTTTGTCATTACAGTCTGAAATGTAAGTGCTTGCCCTCATGTTGTTGCACTGCATAGTCATCTCAGTCCCACAGGTCAATGCTGTCTGGGTCCCAGAACTTCAGCCATGCCAGTACCATGGACATTCGGAATCACCACATTGCAGCCTGTTGAGTAAAGTAGGTAGAGTGTTTGATGGTCTGGTCTTTGACAGTGCATCCCTCAGCAGTACGTTGGCAATGCAATACTCCAAAAGTGAAGGAACAGCGCATTCACCACGAGCACATCCACCTGCAATGCAAAGACTGCGCATTCATCACGAGCACATCCACCAACAGTGCATAGACTGTGCATTCAACACAAGCGTATCCATCAACAGTGCAAAGACAGTGCATTCACCACGAGCACATCCACCTACAATGCAAAGACTACGCATTCACCACGAGCGCATCCACCAACAGTGCATAGACAGTGCATTCACCACGAGCACATCCACCTACAATGCAAAGACTGCGCATTCATAACGAGCGCATCCATAACGAGCGCATCCACCAACAGTGCATTGCAGTGCACCTATCCATTGCGCATCTCAGGCAGCCTTTCCTTGATGCACGTGGCCTTTTTGGCTTGTGTAGCCTTTTTCTTCTTTTTTTCATGTTGCATCAACTGCGCATTTGACCAAAGGTCCATGGGCAGCACAAGGTCCAATAGTACACAATCCATCGGATCACCAGTGCATTCATCAAAAGCGCATTCCTCACCTCTGGCAACATCGCCTGCAAGGGAGCGGAACATGGAGGCCATTGCAGTGGCAGCCTCCCTTCGTACCGCCAACTTGGCATCACGCAAGCGCGCAAACAGGCCATCAAATGTACGGTGGCTGATGCCGTGTAGGCTGTGTGTGTTTGTGTGTGTGTGTGAGTGTGTGTGTGTGTGCGTGTGTGCGCGCGCATGTTTGTGTGTATCTGGGCGTGCGTGCGTGTGTGTATGTGTGTGTGTGTGTGTTTGTGTGTGTGCAAGCAATGTGGTGACTGATGCATTGGCTGATGCAGTGCAGGTGGCGGGCAAAAGCTCATGATGCTGTGCAGTCTGTGCGCTCACAAATGCAAGCAAGTACGGAGGGTGATGCAGTGGCTGGTCCTGTGCAGGCTGCGTGCAAGCAAATGTGGCAAATTATGCCCTGTGCGCTGTGAGTCAAGAGAAGCCGCTCAAGGGCCTGGGAGGTGAGCTGTTGAGGTGAAAATTAACCTTCAACAATACTAGAAATACCGCTCTTTAGCTTTCTGAAATCCAGGCCACCACAATCAGTAATTCTCTTGGGCATCATCTTCCCACAGGCCTGCCAGATGTGTGTCAGGCCAGGACGTGGGGTATGGCTCTGTCCATATCGACCACATTTCACACATGTTTGCAACATTTTTAGCATTTAAAATGAAAAGAGGGGCACGTCCACAGCTTCTGATGCCCACCTGGCAGCAGTATAAAGCTAGGCATCAGGCTTTTGTGGCTGGCTGGCCAAATTTAGTGGGCAGGAGTGGCAGTGGTGGGCGGTTCTGGCCTGTCTTGTCCCCCACAAATTACAAAATCGTGACTACCCTATGGGCTGGGATGGCCAATCATTGTCACCAACACTATCTGTGGAGACCAGATGCAGAAAAAGCGCTCGGGAATGCGTGTATGCAATAATGCACCATAGGAATGTCAAAGGTGTGCAGACATTCAAGCTCAAATCCTTTTGGCAATGAAATCGAGATGATTAGTGTTCCACCAGAATCTGTCTTTCTCTAATTTAATCCCTCCATTTGTTCAACTCGGATTTTGTTGTCATAGGTGTGCTATTCCGGATCATTTGGCAGGAGATTTGGGAGAATCTACTAAAATGTAAGCACGATCAAAAGTCGTGCATATGTAGGATGCCACAAAACCTCCCACAAAGTGCTCACTGGAAACAGAGCTTCGGTCTCTAAAGTCCATGTTAGTCTTTGCGCGTTTCCACTCACCCTGGCCCAGCAATTGACCCCATTTCTGTTGCAACAGTGTCCATTATATAATCCACTGCTGCACACCTTAGGATGAGTGGGTGCTGTTGATAAAAACATCATTCATTTTCCTGCCATCTTGGCCCACTTAATCCCCCTTTGGAGCACCCCAACGCACTAATTCAATTTTCCAACAAATTTTTTGATTCAAAATAGCACCTTGTTGGGCAATGTAAACATTATTACCCCTGGGGAAGGTGCGGCCAGAGAGTCTCAGAAAAGTATTGGGGGGACAAACTCCACAAAACGGCCTTGCAAAATCCCCTCTGACAATGCACACCCAAGCGTCACATGACAATTACATTGTTAAGTTGTGAACATTTTTCCTCCTGTTTCAAAACAATGTCAAAACCGGCAGGAAGATGCTCTGCCTGCACCAGCCTTACCTGTGAGAGGTGGCAATGCCGGCCAGGGTCTGCAGCGCTGCAAGCCGCACTCTCTCCTCTGGGTCTTGTAGGCGGTCTGTGGCCATGTTTAGAGCCTGCAGACGTGCATGTGTGTTTGTGTGTGCTCATACCTTGATTAGCAAGCAAACAGTTTCTCTTATGCGAGACTGAATGCTTGCTTCCCATAAATATCCAATTCTCTTGCCTTACTGCTGAGTGCTCGCAAAATGCAGATTCATGGAAACTAAGACGTATCGAAATTTAATAGAACCCACAGCATTGGAGCTTACTCCTTACCACTGTGCACAGACTAATCATTTGCCTAGAACCAAAAATGCAACATGGGATGGATGGATGGATGGATGGATGGATGGATGGATGGATGGATGCATGGGGTATGGCAGGTTGAGCATGAATGACGATTCTCAGCCCCTCAACTCTGACATCGATGCTACAGCAAGGCAAACATGGAGTCTTTCTTTGCCCCAGCCTGGGGCCCAGGCATATTTACGCATGAGGTGATGCACCTGCTCCCAAATAGATGCTTCTTTTAAGCAGAAGGTAGCGCACCTGTTCCCGTATAGACGCATTTTTGGTGAATGTGGCCAGCTGGGGGGTGTGCTCCAGCATGTGCACACGGATGTTGGGACACACGTCTTTGTAACGCTGGAGTGTTGCCTGCACACACACGTTTCATAGACTATAACGTGGCATATTCATGTTCCATTGCTCATTGGGAAGATGAGGTTGAATGCTGCAGATTAGCCATCCAGCCATCAATGGGAAGCAGCACAAAACAGGCCCGGCCTGAAATCTTGCGAAGCAAAATGCGCTGAGAAAGGAAAACATTGAGCCTCACCAGCATGAAGTCATCTGAAATGAAGGCATGTTTAGCTTTCATTCAAGTGCATGCCGATCCGTTGAAATTCGGGATCAACCTCCAAGGGTGCACTCAGGCGTTCAAAGTGTCAACAATTGCAGCACACCCTTGTGTATTTTCGAGACAGAAGCCACCATTTCCCACACCTGCTTGTTGGAATTCTTCGTCACTATTTTCAATGACCTTGTCTGTAAGTACTCAGACCAAAACCTGTTCAAGACAGGTGTGGTCTCGCGCGCTCCCTTACTAGAGTGCAGTGCTCCAAACTTTTCAATCCTGACATATCCACTAAACTTGGTCACAGGCCGCGGATGTTTTAAAATTATTTAAACCATTGCAACGGCCTTGTTCTTCAGATAGTGGTCAAGGCAGACATATTCATGTAAGATCCAGGAATTCTCCACCTTTACTATATTGCTGTATGAATGAGCATTCCTGTTCGCTCCAGAAAAAGATATGCGCTGCCAGCGCTGCCGAGCTGATCAAATTGTGGTGGATCTTAGGTCTCCATATCTGCTTATTGGAGACACTTGTTGTCCCATCATCCTCAAGAGGTCAACAGCAGAAAGGATCACCATTGATATGCTCTCCAGTCGCCATTGATATGCTCTTCCTAGCAGGAACACGCTGCTTGTTCTCCATACAAGCAACCTAAGTAGACGAACCTGGACCTACCCATAAATGTTTTGCACAGCATGAATAGATTTTGGCTTCGTGTACAACATTAGAGTGGAGCAAGTCCCTGAAAGCTGGTACTTCTCCTGAATGTGACTAATGTGACACCCATGGCATGGTAGTGATGCCTAGATGAATCTCTCTCTCTCTCTCTCTCTCTCTCTCTCTCTCTCTCTCTCTCTGTGTGGGTGCACGAATCCACAAGTATGCTTTCTTTCCACAAGTTTGCCAATTAGCCTTCTGCCTATTTAGAGCGTTCACAGGATTCCACCTTTACCTCCCATTCACCAAGTACAATTACTTTAACTGGTTGAATTGAAATCAGAACGACAATAAGATGTTCCTTCTTGTTTGGATAAATTTTTGCTTGTCATGAAAAAGCTCATATTTAGTTGTCTTGCCTAAAGGCCTTCTGCAGCTGTACCCTGTGAACCTTAACTCTGACAGGCACCCCCCTCTCCAAACCCAAAATCCTGGTCCGTAACATGTGCATGCATTACTTACCCCCGCCAGCTTGGGGAAGTGCTCAGAGATGTCTGATTCAGGCACACACAGCAGGGTCATGCGTCACTCACCCCCGCCAGCTTGGGGAAGTGCTCAGAGATGTCTGACTCAGGCACACACAGCAGGGTCATGCGTCACTCACCCCCGCCAGCTTGGGGAAGTGCTCAGAGATGTCTGACTCAGGCACACAAAGCAAGTTCATGCATCACTCACCCCTGCCAGCTTAGGAAAGTGCTCAGGGATATCTGACTCCGGCATGCACAGGAGGGTCACCAGGAGCTCTGTTGCGGCCAGCCGCTGTGCTGCATCCAGTGCCTCCAGCTCAGCGTGCAGGTGGGGCAGCACAGGTAGCAACACCTGTGGGGTGCACTGGTACAGCTGCGTGCCACAGGGGGAAGAAAGCATAGCAGCTGGCTTAGCTCATGGAGTAGCAGGTGGGGCACACAGCTGAAGCAGCTTGCTAAAGGCAACATTGAGGCAATTGCATGCCACGTCAGCAGAAGCTCAAGATGCAGTGCTCTGCCTTTGAAAGGTCACAGCTTCAGCAACCCTGTGCATTGCATGCAGGAAGCATGGCATTTGGCTTTTGGATCATGGCAGCTTTAGAGAGGCCGCAGCTTCAACGACCCTGCTCTGCAACGGAATTTCCTCCTTTTGGGGAGGGGGAAGTGGTGCAGCAAAGAACTTGAAATCATTAAAACGTACAATTGCAAACACATCCTTTTTTCAGGCCAGGCAGGAGTCAACAGGGCTGATGGGACCAAACGAGCACTGCTGCACGTGCCAGATCCAGTGCTCATGTTGGAAAGGAAGGAATTGGCCTCCAAGCGCAAAAAGAGAGTGTATCTTGCTCATGCCGCAATCCCTCCCTCCATTTTCTTGGCTTCATGTGGACCTACAAACTTTGTGTAGCTGCTTATGCAAATCCCTTCTGGGCTGAGCATGGCTTCGAGCATCCAAACGAGGCAAGACTAATCAGAGCCTTGCCTCAAAAGCAGACATCAAGCAACCCTCATCCTGGAGGAGCATGGCTTCAAGCTCCGTGCAAGTCCAGCAACACTCGTCTTTCCATCATTTCTTCTGGAAAGTGCCTCGTTAAGACTCAAAGCATTCCCATAGCACACCGATCAAATACAAAATGCTCCCTCCATCGGTCAGATACTCTTATGCAAGCATGAGGGTTCTGGGAGGCAGGCTGCCTGTTTAGTGGGAAACACAACTGGCACCTGGCGGATGACGCGCATGCACTCAGGTCGCAGGCTGCTGCTGGTGGTGCCTGTCAGCAGCGCTGTGGTGAAGCGCTGCAGGCTTGAGTGTAGCTGCTCCTCGCAACGCTGCAGCAGGCGCTGCACAAGCCTGCCGTGGGGTATGTGCAAAAACTCATATGGTGGGCTGAAGGCTGAACGATCAAGTGGGAGACATGGTCAAGTGGCACAGACGAGTGCCAGACACTGTCAAGTGCCAGACCCAGACAAATGGCAGACACGGTCAAGTGGCAGGCATGGTCAAGTGACATGCTGTTTCAGGATTTCGTCCAGTTAAAGAGCTACACTCCAGGCCGCCAGGACTCGGGCTGTTGGCAGTGGGAACAAGAAGGCTTGGATTACGAAAAAAGGCATGCACAGGAGCCATTCATGCTGTACAGCAAAAAGCCTCTTCAGCGTCAACAGCACGATTGTTAAGTCTGTGCAGCTCTTTAGTCTGCTCATCATCAGCAAGTTGAGGAAGTAAAGATATCTTGCAAGATCAAGGCGCCACTGAGGCATTGCCCCATGAGAGCACAACTGGACACCGCGTTGTTACACTGACCAAAGAATCGCAGCAAGCATGACGATATAACATGGCTCTCCCTTGATGCAAACTTACGCATATACATTGAGCACCCACAAGGCTTGTACGACGCATGCATCACGTGCACGTACAGCTCTTTGTGATTTTCTTCAACCACAGCCTTACATGCATGTTGTAGGACGAAGCCACTGCCCTGCAGAGTCAACCGCAGCACCTCAAACAGCTCTCTACCGAGCATATCCTTGTGAGTTTCTCTAGTCACACTCATTCATGTGACGCAGGGTCTTAGCCAACGCCCAGCAGGGCCTCCAGCAGCACCTCCAGCAGGCTCTGGCCTTGTGTGTCCTTGAGAATCTTTCGAATCTAGACTCACTTTTGTGCCGCAGGGTTGTAGCCAATGCCCAGCAGGGCCTTCAGCAGCACCTCCAGCAGCTCTTGGCCCAGTGTATCAGCCTCAAGCTCTTCCACAAGACCAGCCAGCATCTGTGATCATTTTTGGTTGCAAAGGGGCACCACTGCTTTCGTTGTGCCAGGTGGTGCTGAAGCTGAGGGAACTGCTTGCAAGATCATTTCAAACATAAATGTTGAAACCTGTGGTCAATGTGTACAGGCAACAGGGGATCCTCAGAGGGAAATGAGCCGCTGCCCCAGCAGTAGGGCAGGCCAATGTAATAGGCTTAGAACGTGGAGTTGATTTCTGTTTGATCAGCAATGCCATGGCAGCCAACCACAAAACTATGTCCTGAACTATGATGCACCGCTTTGCACACGATGGCACGGCAACAATATTGAACAGGCCCTCCTTGACCTAGTAGATATGCCCATGAAAAGCGAGGTGACAATCTAGACTTCTTACTCTAGCTCAAGCAGAACATTCACAGCACACGGAAAACCTGCCACTCCCGTCTTACAAATGACACAATGTCTCACCTCAAGAGCAGACAATTCAATAGCCTCCAGATTGTCAGCTCTGGACATTTCAAGCAGGAAAAGCAAGAAGTAAGCCAGGTGAGTAAGATGTTGAAGTCTGCAACTCAATAAATAATGGACATTCACACAACCCCCTCCTAATCATCCATGAGTTGGTTGTGTTATGAGTGTGATAGAACAAATTGGTCCAACAAGTACATTTTCTCGAAGATTAACTGAGAGCTATGCAACCTGCATGAATATGCTTGCTGTGTAGAACACCAATCTTCACGTATCTCATAATGCACCAAAATAGGACCTGATCACCTGAAACCCAAGGGCCGGAAATAAAATGTGAGTCTGACCTTGGTTTATCAAGTACAAGAGTGTGTGCAGAGGCTTGTGCTCCACCTTCACAGCATCACACCCTGCCAAACTCTCTCAGCCTTTCCCACTCATTCTGAAGGAAAGGGATGAAGACCTGGTAGGTGAGGCTTGATGTTCAAGCAAGGCAGCGCTCCATTGTGCAAACTAAGAAAAGGTGTTCCATTGCTGACGTAGTATTTCTTTGTTCTTTTCAGTGTGCTGCCGGAAGTTGCTTACAGAGTTTGTGATGGGGGGGATATACTCTCTTTTGAGCCAATGTGTTCCCTTCATTGATGTAGGGAGAGTTCTCTCTGCCTATGTAGTTTTTCTTTTATTTTATTTCTTTCATATCATATAAGAACTTAGATTTTTTAAACCCCAACAGTCTGTAAAAAGGAGCACTCCCAAGGCATACCTTGCTGCGCCAAGCAGGCTCTCAAAAAGCTGGGTGGTCAGTTGTGGGTCATTGAGGTCCAGCAGCAGCATGTACAGCTTGACCTGAGGCAAGCGTCAGGGATTTGCTTTATTTTGAAACAGCGTGGCCATTTGATTTTCTGAACACTTTTAAAGGAAGGCTCGGCTGTCGATCACAGTTCAGATTAGTGAAGCAATAGCTGCAGCTGCGGCAGCATATTGAGAATACGAATGGTCCATATTTTGACATCCACTTTGTCTTCCGGTTTGATGTCTGTTGCAAACATAATCTCGCTGACCACACAGCAGCATGGCACAACAAGTGTGCGCCAGGCACAATGGAACCACACACCTGCTCCGTTTGCTGGAGGATGCTCTGGCAGATCTCAAACGTTGGAGCAGAGGGCTGTGCCAGGCGCTGAAACACCCAGCACAGCAATTTGAAGATGTCCTGCGCGCACAACACGCCATCCACAAGCATTCCTGTCTGTTGGATTGTGGCCAAACCACTTGTGAGGAACCAAGAAAACCGCACTTAGCATCATCAAATCAGATTGGGATAGAAAAGCTGCATGCCTCGTTGCCAGACAATCAGCACAGGAGACACGGTACAACCGTGTGCTCTTAGTAAAGTAAGCCTCATCCATGTGTCGTGGTAGTGCCCAGTATGCAAAGCCCACAATATCCTAAATTTACAGTTGCAGCATGCACTGCGCCTTGTGGTCCATTTACCCGTAGCTGTTCATCTCCATACGGTGTCTCCGGTGCATAGATGCGCAGAAGCTGCACAATGCAATACGCCACAGAGAGCTTCACATCCTGCGTGGTTGCAAATGCCAGTAGAAGTGTACATTATACTCGCCACATTGTGGCACACTGTGTGAGCTTCTGATGTCCTCTTAGAGCATATGATTGTTATTGCTACCTTTGGTGTAGGACCTGAGTGCACATGGCAAATGCAAAGATGACAGGGCACGTCCTGCATCATCACTTTAAAAAACTTCAGGTGCTTCAGTTTATGTGAGCACAGTTGCTGACACCGACTTGTTATTGTTGTTTGAAACGTGCACAACAAAGAAAGAACTGACAGCAATATCCTAGTAGGAAAGAAGGCATGTCTGTTGATGTCAAAAGTGCAGATGCGCTGATCAAATGTTACTGCCAGATGCATGTGCGCCTCGCCTTATCTGCATGGCCCAGAATAGCTGAGTCCAGCAAGCTGTTTGCGATCGGCTCCCCTTGGTCTCCGAGTGAGGAGGTCTCTTGGGGTCCTGCCTCCAGTGTGGAGCTAAGTTGCTGCATGTGTGCAGCAATAATTTGTTGTTGCATGGGCTGCACAATCTTTTATGTGTGCGGGGAGACAGATGAAAATTCAAAGCAACATCTGCTTACCTTCAGTGTCTTCAGCAAGGTATCCTTGGACTTGGGTGGATGCTGGAGCTTCTTAGAGATGCTGGCCAGCAGTGGCAAGTTCTCATCCGTTTTCCCAGGAAAAGCAAAATGGTCCTCAGCCACTTTCGCCTTTCTTGTCTTGCTCATTGTATCGATATCTAATTCAAAACATTTTTTAAGTTTTGGAGTGCCAATCTACATTTATTGGGAGTGCATGATCTATGTGTGGAAAACAATGAATTAAGACCGATCGTGTTGGGTGCCAGGATACCATTGTACGTGTTTTTTAATCCTTGAGATCTTCTAATATTAGATACAGTGTCTTGCAGGTTTTTGCTTTAAAACCCCTGGCACTCTCTTTTTTCACCCTCTGGGCCTTCAGCTTAGGCTGTGATTAGCAGCCATGAGTGATGATGAGATGGAAGGTGGGTTTGCTTGGTCTCAACCCTTGCTATTGCTGCATGACAGTTACAACCTCGTGTCTCGTGCGAGCCTGGCATTGTCCTGATAATTAGGCCCATGCCTACTTGTGGCAACTCTGTTCATGCTTCCTCACGTGCTCTGTTTGTGTGTTGTTTGCACCAACTCTGCACCTCACCCTTCTGCATCGCAGACTATGGCTTTGAGTACTCAGAGGAGGAGCAGGCAGAGGAGGATGTTGACATTGAGAACCAGTACTACAACAGCAAAGGTTCAGCACAATGGTCTTGCATGCTCGACTTGCTTTTACTCTGGTGAGATGCAGTTTTGTCTCAACTAACACATGTTCCTCTTGTTCATGTCAGGCATGTTGGAGAACGATGACCCACGAGAATCAATAGAAGGCTTCAACCAAGTACTGAGCATGGAAGAGAAGAAAGGAGAATGGTACGTCAGGAAGGAGCATGCAAAAGGGCTCGCAACGCAGTTCATCTTCAGTTGTGCACTGCTTCAGCATTTGCAAGCATGGTGCTTGCCATGATGAGGCACGGTCATTCCAATGCACATGCCTTACCCACTGCATGCTGGAAATCTAATGTTGATATTTGCAGGGGCTTCAAGGCTTTAAAGCAGCTGGTGAAGGTGTACTTTAGGCACAAGATGTACGATAAAATGATGGTGTCCTACAGGTGCGTGCACGCCAAGATGGGAACCCTGCTTGGTTCTAGCTTGCTTTTGAAACTGGTTTTCTCTTTTCCAAGAAATACCCCTGTTCACTTAACTGGCTATCTGAGCAGGACAGCGCGCACGCTGGCATGTACTTGACCTTGCATGCTGCTGTGTTCCTTCTCACACAGGGTGATGCTTGAATATATTGATAGCGCTGTTACACGAAACGCCAGTGAAAAGAAGATCAACAGCTTACTAGACTTCATGGCCCAAGCCCAAGACATTGACGTGCTGCAGGTGGGCACAAGGATAGCAGCTCAATCTCTGGCTGTGCTTTTTGTAGGTGACACTGCTAGCGCATCTTGGATGCCCAGGCTCATCGTGCTGTGCAAATTTATGCCTGCTTAAGTGCTTGTTAAGGCTTGGATAGGAGGCAATCAATTTTGGTTTGCACAGATCGTGCAAGCATGCTTTCCTCGTTTGTTGTATGCGAGCACAGTGCGTGCCATTGACACCCAACTTATGCAATGTTTCTGGTGCACACCGTGGAAGGTTGCAAAGACGCGCGTGCATAATGTCCGTGCAGGAGTTTTATGAGACCACTCTGAAGGCCTTGGAGAAGGCTAAGAACGACAGGCTGTGGTTCAAGACAAACCTGAAGCTGGCCAACCTGTGGTTCAAGAAGGGCGAATACGGGCGGATGGCCAAGATCGTGAAAGACTTGCATGCGTGAGTCATGCATCCTTTTCACATCATTGATCTCGACTGGGCTTGAAGGGGGAAAGGGCAGGAAAAAGCAGTTTTAGCTTCCGCTCTTTTACTTGTCTGGCATCATTCTAGCACAAGATTAACCACACCAATGGGTTGGCTTTTCTGACAGCCTACAAGAGTTTGGAGTATCTCGTTCCATGTGTGCTCCAAAGCAATCAAATGGGTAAGTGATGCACAGCCCCGGCTTTAACCACCCACCCATTCTTTTGTTGAGGAGGCCATGTGCCTGTGCCTGTGCCCGTTTGACAGCCTGCACGACTTGTTTGGTGTCCAAAGGTCCCAGCTTTGATCACCCATCCATCCTTTTGTTTTGGCGCACATGCAATGAGACCATGTGTGTGTGCCGGTTGGGGTCCACTGCTGCCACTGACTCACTGGTTGCCGCCAGGAGCAGGGTTTTGTTTCAATATGATTTTTAGCAAAGCCCCATTCATGGGGCGCGAGCCCCTTGGTTTGCCTGTTTCCCAGTAGAGTTTACACCTGCAGCCCTGGCCCACCCAGCGCACCCCCGACCCTGAAACTTTGGTCAAACTCCCTTGCAAAACTGCTTGGCAACCCTGCAGTGTCAGGGGGGCGTGGGAGGCAGTGGCTGGTGGTGTAGGATTCTTTTGGAATTTTGAAACCCGGCATGCTTGCCAAGCTTCTTTCATGACTGCGGCTGTCAAGTTTTACTGACCTGGGGTGCAAGGGGCAAAGTTGGGAGCAAAAACACCACAAAGTTTTGGTATTGGCTTTCCCAGCCCGGCCACCTCAAACCCCCCGGAACAGGTCCAGTCAGCCCAACTTTATCAGCATATTTTTGTGGATGATCTTGCTGTGTCGGGTGCTTTGGGGTGGATCGTTCTGGGAACTTTGCAGTCCACCTGCAGACCAGCTTGCCATTGAACCAACGGATTTGCATACATCCTATTGCGATGGGATATTTGAGTTATGTTCTGACGATGGTGTGATGTGAACCGCGAGTTTTCAACAGAGAGCGCTAATGGGCAAACACACGCAGCACGGCTAATACATAATATATATATATATATATATATATATATATACAGCAAGAAGTAAATGCCAAGCCGCGGGGCCGCGCGCTGCGTTGTGTTCAACATGCAGTGCATTGACCTACGTCCTGAGCCAAGCAGAATTGCTAGAGAAGCATGCATCAGCCATCGCTGCTGGAAAGATGTTCCCAAGCAATAAGCATGTGTACGTGCTGCACCAGTGCACTGGGTGTCCACCTGCATGTATATATTATGTCCACCTGTATATATTATGTCCACCTGCATGTATATATTATGTCCATGTATATATTATGTCCACCTGCATGTATATATTATGTCCACCTGTATATATTATGTATGTATATATTATGTCCACCTGCATGTCCATGTATATATATATTATGTCCACCTGCATGTCCATGTATATATATATATTATGTCCACCTGTATGTATAATGTCCACCTGAATATTTTATGTCCACCTGTATATATTATGTCCACCTGTATATATTATGTCCATGTATATATTATGTCCACCTGTATATATTATGTCCACCTGCATGTATATATTATGTTCAGCGTGCAGTGCATCGACCTATATGTCCTGAGCCAAGCAGAGTTGCTGAATGAATGCAGCCATGCAGGCCTGGTGAAAACATGTTCCCTAAGTATTATGCATGTTAAATGTACCTGCTGCACCAGTGCACTAGGTGTACCCCTGCTGGCCAGCCCATCTGCGTGTGTTTGCCCATTAGCATGCCACCATGCTGTGTCCTGAGTAGAGCAACAGCTGCCCCTTCAGGCTGACCAGGACCAGGAGGCTGCAGCATTGTATTTGTTCACCTGTAGGCCTGCTGCACGGGTAGTGGCTGTACCCTAAGCTTGCATGCATCACACTGCTGTGCACTGGATGCTGTGCACTGGAGTGGCTGTGCACTGGATGCTGTGCACTGGAGTGGAGCCTTGTGTGGAAGTGCTTATGCAGGGTGAAAACGCTTTTGATGTTTAATAGAGAATTGAAGTCCTGAGCCACTGCCTTGGCAACGAAGTCCAGGGATACCAGTGCTGCGTCCGTGTTTGCATTATCTTAGGCGAAGCATTTGAGTATTAAGGAGTCATAAAACACAATTTTTGCCACGCGGGGTGCATCCGGGGTGAAGCGCAACATTTGCTGTGGCGCTTGTGAGGCTACAGAGCGCTAAACAAGGCTCGGAATAAATTGACTGTTATCCAGCACGCACTCGCGCGCCCAAGGCAGTGGCAGTGGGAGTCCGCCGCTGGGGCGGCCTTCGGCCTGCGGCCTCAGACACCCCGCGGCTTACGCTCTAAAGATTGCAGGTGCAATATGGAGCAGGACCTGCACCCCTGCATGTGTGGATGAGGGAGCCACTGGTGTATGGCCTGCTGCTGGGTTGCCTAGGGGAAGCAAATAAGCAATTCATGGCAGAGCAGCGTGCATGGCGCGCACTCAGCTTTGCATGTATGAACAAGGCTTGGTCTGCTGCAGGGAGGTCCTGAATTTGCCCCAGGCGCTGCCTATCATTGTGTCATCTCTGTGCCAGGAAGGACTGGCTTTGCTGATTTTTCAGTGTGGCTTGCGACGCTTCCTCCACTTGTCCATGCTATTATTCACGGTCTTTTTGATTGCCATCACTTTACAAGTGCTCCCCCCGTGGTGTCCCTGCCTTCAAATGCATTTGTACTATCCCTGCCATTCATTGCATTTGTGGTATCCCTGCCGTCAATTGCATTTGCGATATCCCTGTCGACAATTGCATTTGCGCCGGTACCCTGACCCTCATCATGCTCCCATGAGCCTGTTCTTGTCTCTGTGGGACTACGCACATCCCCCAGTAATGTCCCTGCCTTGCCAGGATGAAGGGCGCTACTGGAACACAGCCAGCCGCAGAGCACGTGCACTCACATGCGCACCCATGATGCATGATCATCGCAGCAGCTGTGTTGAAGGGCGCCTCCAGAGCACAGCCAGCTGCCAAGTGTGTGTTTACCCACATGCGCCCTGTGATGCGTTGATCGCACCCACACGCGCATGAGGTGATGATGATGATGATGATGATGACCCACACGCGCATGATGATGTGATGTGTTCGTCGCACTCACATGCGCAACAAACCCTGTTGATGCCTTTGCTTACTGTAGGTCCTGTCAGAACCCAGATGGCACGGATGACATCAAGAAGGGCAGCCAGCTGCTGGAGATCTATGCCATGGAGATCCAAATGTACACAGAGCAGCGCAACAACAAGAAGCTAAAGCAGCTGTACCAGAAGGCACTGGCTGTGAAGAGTGCCATCCCCCACCCCCGCATCCTGGGCATCATTCGGGAGTGCGGTGGCAAAATGCACATGCGCGATCAGCTGTGGTCGGAGGCTGCCACCGACTTTTTTGAGGCAAGTTTACCAACCTGTGTCCCTCCTCCACCATTTGCTTTGCTGCGCATGTGTGCCTGCTTAGTCGACTGGTTTGAGCTAAGCCAGAGCTCCTGTTGGCTCAGTGCTTACAGCTGGCTACAGCTATGCATTGGGAGCACTCGGGGCGGTGAAATTTGAAGCAATGAGTATAGGTAAAAGTATTTGCTTCCTGAGCAGGTCAAGCGGATGCCCTGGCCCTGGCCACGAGACTCTAAAGGGGGCCATATTGGTCCCACATTGGCTCTTTGAATACATGATTTCCTGCTCACATCAAGCAGATGCCCTGCCCTCTCCTGCTCTCCTGCTACTCAACTTCCCTCTTCTGTGCCCTTTCTTTCCCCTCCACTCTGCGCTCTGTTGTAACTCCCTTTCCTGCTGCTTGCACTCCAGCTAACAGAGACACAAAGAATCAGAGCAACGCACTTCATATTTATATGTATATGTAAAGTGTGATTCTTTGTGGTCCTAGTCACTTTAGACCATATGTGCACTATAGGCAATGGAGTCACGAACAGTCGGAGCCACACACTGCTCAAGTGACCTGACCTCGGCTTGCTGTGCTCCACAAAAACAGGAACAAATGCTTTCTCCTGTTCATTGCACAGGCCTTCAAGTCTTATGATGAAGCAGGCGTGGGCCGACGAGTGCAGTGCCTGAAGTACCTAGTGCTGGCTTACATGCTCATGGAGAGCAACGTGGACCCGTTTGATGCCCAGGAAGCAAAGCCCTACAAACAGGTGATGAAGGGATGGCAATGGCCGGTGCTTGCTTCCAGCTTTTGCGAGGAATAAGGATGCAAGTATGCAGCCAGAAAAGCCCTACAAACAGGTGATGTAGGGGTGGCAATGGCTGGTGCTTGCTTCCAGCTTTTGTGAGGAATGAGGATGCAAGTATGCAGCCAGTAAAGCCCTACAAACAGCTGAAGAAGGGATGGCAATGGCTGGTGCTTGCTTCCAGCTTTTGCTTCGTCACTTACCAAAGCGTTGTGAACAGCGCTATTTGCAAGGATTTTCTTCTCTCAAGGAATGAGAATGCAGGCAATGATCCCGAGGCTCAGACATCTAGTCCATTTGCATGGGGTTAAAGGTAGAAGTAGACAAAGGGAAGTGCAGTTATCAAGCCTGGGGTGCAAGGCACTTTGGAGGTCATCGGTGGTGGCCCTAATTGTGCGAGATAGTGCACAGGTTCTGCCACTGCACCCCCTCCCCCTTTCAGGCTTGCGCTTGATTATTCAAGTGCACCTCTTCCTTTGGGCCTGCATACAGGACCCAGAGATCATTGCCATGACGAACCTGGTGGACTCCTACCAGCGATCGGACATCAACGAGTTTGAGCGCATCTTGAAGACCAACAGGTGTGCAGGCTTGCTGCATTCCTCTATTGCCCCCCTATTGCAATTGCCGTGTTCCCTGGACTGCTCATCTAGGGCCATCCTGCGCAACAGAAAGACTGCTGTCATCAGGTTTTCTTGTGTACAATTGAAGCCATGCAGGGATGATCCTGTGCCCCCATCACATCAGGCCGCAGGCTCTGTTGTTTTGCATTTGAGGCAACCAGCTTTTTAGGTCACCAGCAACGGTGTAAGGCGATCATGTGCAGGTCAATGCTCCAGCTTGCTCTGACTAGTCGAGCAAGCTCTTAAGGGGGGCAGACGCTGACTGAGGTTGCAATTGTGCCTGCAGGCGGACGATCATGGACGACAGCTTCATCCGGGATTATGTGGAGGATTTGTTGAAGAAGATCAGGACCCAGGTAGCAGATAGAAACATAGAGCACTGTCAATCAGTGCCGAAGGTTGACGTCAATTTGTGATATATATAAAATATAATGGTATACATAAATTGTATTTATAAGCCACCACAAACCCTGTGCTCTGCGGTTCATAGCTCAATATCACAAATCTCGCTTCCTGGCTGACATTATTATGGGTGCATGCTGAAGCCAGTGCTGCCATCTTGTTCTCTTTCTTGCTATTCCGACTTGCAAACCAGCAAGCAATGCTGTTGACAAACAATTGCGTGGGTGCTGCTATTGACAAGGTGTGCAGGCGGCATTTTTCCTCCATGCTGCTCTGCTAGACAAGCATCAAAGCGCCCTGCCTATTAATTGTTGATTTATTTTATTGGTGCTTGACCAATTTGCCCTGTGCCTTGTTGATTTACGCTGCGCCTTGTGAATGTCGCCTCAGTGTGCCCTCCGCAAGCCAAGCACCAATTTGTCCTGCCTTATGAGTGTTGCCTCAATTCAATCTGTGCCTTGTTAATTTGCCCTACTCCTGGTGAGCATTGCCTAAATTACACCCTCCGCAAGGCAAGCACCAGAATGCCCTGCCTTGTGAGTGTCACATCAATTTTGCGCGCTGTGTGCTTCTAACCTTGCAGGTGCTGCTCAAGCTCATCCAACCATACACGCGTGTGCGCATCCCGTACATATCCCAGCGCCTCAACATCCCAGAAAAAGATGTGGAGGCCCTCCTGGTCACGCTCATCTTAGACAACAGAGTGTCCGGACACATTGATCAGGTGTGTAAGCTTGAGGTGCTCGCTCCTCTCAAAAGCTGCATGTTTTCCACTGCCTGCCATCAGCTGCATGGTTGCTGTGTGTTTTACGATGTGTTGCGCCTGTGGCATAGTTGCTTTGCGTTCGATGAAGGCTGCGCTGCAGCGTCTTGCATTTGAGTGGTGTACATGAGATCAGCACAGAAAATAAGATCACCTTTTACTTCCACTCATCAATCAAGACACAGTGGAATGCATGGTGACAGCATGCACCTACAAAATGGAAATTATCGTCCCCGCGAACGGACGCCCTTAAGTAAGGCCAGAATATCTCAATTGATTTTTCTGAAGAACATCTCAGGGTCCCCTGCACCATTCCAGGACCTCAAAAGTGCGTTGGACAGTTGTTTTGGGGCTCTTTAAGGATATGTGAAAAGGGGGGTGAGGCTCAGGCGGTAGGTGGCAGGGAATACTGCTGCTTTACTGCTTCTGCTGCTGATGCTGCTGCAGCCTGGTGTTCCTCATGGAAGCAAACACTTGCAACACCCGGTGGCTGGAGAGCCTGGTGGAGAAGAGCTGCACCCATGTTCGCTTGGGAGCAGGTGGTGCATGGAGCACAGGGTGGATTCTGGGCCTGCCCACAAGCCAAGGGCAAAAGAGGGAACAGACTGGCTGCATTTGCTGTAGCCACCCTCTTGTGACGCTCATCTAACTTTCGTGTAAGCTTGAGGTTCAAGCAGATGTGGAGCTCCCTGGGTAAGCCTTTGCCCGCACTCATCTGAGGAGCCTATTTTGAACAGGGTCATCTGCCCCTATCTGCCCCTTTCTGGGTGGGCCCTCGCTTACACTCATCCAATTCAGGTGCAGCCTATGTTGAAAAGGGTTATCTGCCCCTCCTTGGCATGGGGTGTCATTCAGGGGCTCCATGGACAGACAAACGTCTATACTTGGCTGACCCTTGAGCAATTTACATCCACTTTAAGATAGTGCAAGGGGTGCCCATAACTTTTTGTCTGGAATCAATGCAGCTATAGTGTAGTCTTAACGTTGTTATCATCACAATCATCATTTCCTCCTTATCTTCTTTTCCTCATCATTGTTATTGTTGTTACAAGTCGCGCAGGGAAGCAAGGAAGCTTAGAAGCAGCGGCAAGCTCGGCTTTAAGTCAATTATTGGCAAGCTTGTCACTGGCAATCTTTGATTTTCCCTGGACACTTCAAATACTAAGGAAGCCCTCTTTAGCCTCACAAGTGCCACAGCAAATGTCACGCTTGGACCCGTTCGCACCTCTTGCGCTTATAATTATGTATGTACACTTTTTAAACCTTTAAATAATAACCCTTAAATGAAACACCTAGAATAATGCAAAAGGTTGCCTGGCCGTGACCTCGGGTGTGAAAGGAGTGGCTACAATTCCTAGAGAAAAGCATCAAGAAAGCAGGAAGAACATCATCCCAAATAGACGCTTGCAAATTGGGCCAAAAGTGCCTTGGTGCCAGGATTCTTCAGTGCGACGGTCTGAGATGAGAAATGCGATAAAATGCGTGTAAAATGCAAGTTCGTCGAACTGTTTGATCGCACGTTTGGTCGAGGAGGGGGGTGGCCGGGACAGGGGTCAGCAGAACCCATACAGGCTGGCCCCGGCCTTCCATCCCTTGACCTTTCAATTTTAAGCGTTATTAATGAAGATGGGAAGACCTGATGAGTTAATGTGCCATTACAGGGGCCTTCAGGTGACCTTCTAGTAACCTTCAAGTGGACTTTGCAGGCTGCATTTCGCAGAGGGGGGTTAAAATTCGACAAATGGCACTTTCAAAATGCGATAAGTGCGTGTAAAGTGCGAATTCGATAAAGTGTGCCGTTCGTCGCACTGAACAACCCTGCTTGGTGCTTTTAAAGAGAAGTCCCCTGTTGAAACACTTCAATTCAGGCTAGAAATTTAGCTCAGTGACAGGCACCACTTCCAGGAAGGCACTTATCATCGTCAATTGCTTTTTTTAAACCTGGAATGAGCAGATACAATCCAAGCACGCAAAAAGGAAGTACATGGCAAGCCGCTGCGAGCAGCGACTTGTCATAACCCACCCTAGTTTGTTGTTGTTATCACTGTCATTGTTGCTGATGTCATTGATGCTACTGTCATTGATGCTGAAATTGCTCACCGTACTGCAATATGATCACCCCTCCAAATGATCGTTTATAATGAACCTTTCTAAAATCCCACATGTTTCTCCAGGGCAACAACAGCCTCTCTTGCCCACAGGCTTTGGGATTGTCCTTGTGCATGCATGGAAATTAAAAGTGGCATGCAAAAGCAGCACAGAGAAGGATTGGTGCGAGAGTGCCTCTTTATGGCCGTGCCAGACGTCCATGTGTCACATTTGCACTGCTGCTGCTTGACCCCCTCTGTCTTTTGTTGCTCCCATGCTTTGCAGCTGCTGCTGCTGCTGCTGCTGCTGCTGCTGCTGTTTTCACATGAACTTGTCTGTAGCAGCTGTTTGCTGCATGTCCCGCTGCTCTTGAGAAATGGGAGGAGAGGGCATGAAGAAGCTGTGCATGCAGACAAAGCTGTTGGCACCCCTGAGGGACCTTCGCTACCAAATGTATCATGACGGAAGCGCTAGGCCAAAAGGACCAGGCTAGAGCCAGTGGCCAGATGCCACTATGGCACCTTCCTATTCCTGTATTGCAGAACGGGTGGACTTGCACCACATCCTTTTGGCCTCCTGTGCACTCCGCCCGCTACGTTGCATTGGTCTGCTTGCTGATGCACTCCAAATTGTTAGCAGACACTCATTCCTTGCTGTTTCTCACTTTTCCGCAGCTCTGCAAGCTTTTCAATTCCCCTGCAGTCATCTCGCACCCCTTGCATTTTTTATGCGGGCAAAGGTGATGCAGCGCCATTGTGTTATGGTTTGCCTCAATCGATAAAAGTTGTAGGTTGGTTTTTTATTGCTGTACGCAGGTCAACCAATTATTGGAGGTCGGCGACAAGAACCAAGGCACACGCAAGTACACAGCTCTAGATAAGTGGGCCTCCCAGCTGAAAAGCATACACACAGCAGTACAGAACAAGATGCAATCATAAACTAAATACTTGTACCTCCTTGGTTCGTTAGGAGCGCTTCTTAAATCAGCTGTGAGATTGGAAGCATGCTTTTTTGGGGTTCGAACCTAGATTTTTCCACCATCAAGCCGAGGTTTGCATTACTTGGTTAAGATACCATCGTTTTGAAGATTTAATGAAATGTATTGAATTAGGTGCAATATGTCTTCAAGGTTTTTGACTTTCAGCCAGGTAGTTTGGGTGCTTGACCCGCTCAGTTGTTCCAGCCATACAATAAAATACATGAGTCTGGAAATAAAACAAAAAATTTGTTAGTTTGCTTGTGCAAAAAATCAAAGAACAGCTCGAGTACAGGAAAAAGCGCCTGAGGATAGGATAGGGTTACATAGCTGTACCTGCCTACAAGGGCAGCTCAGCGGTAGCAGAAAGCGCCTGACTCACCCAGAAAAGTCCTGTGAGTGGAGAAAAACTTTGACTTGAAGTCAAACAACGCTTGTGCAATAGTCCTTCTAAGAGAACACAAAGGTTTGCAAGAACAAAGGATCACGACATGCTTTTCATCTTGGAGTCCTCCCTGGTCACATTTAGAGGTTTGCTCCTGCCAAAGTGACGTCTCAGCTCTCAGGGTGTGGACATCATGATGTAAACAAAAGCGTGCCCTGTTTCTCAGCATATGCTTGTCAAAATCAAGATGCGATGGCCTAGGGACAGAAAAGGGCGTGCCATGAACAAGGCAAAGGTTTCAAAGGAAGTGCCACCCAGTGATGTTCAGCTAGTTTGAGTTTACTTTTTTCGTTTGTTTCTGAGCTTATGGACATTATGTTGGCTGGCGAGGACCAGTCACAGGGAAGGGAAGGGAAGGGTTACATAGCTGTACCTGCCTGCGGGGGGCAGCTTAGCTGAAGCAAAACCAGTCACAGGCCGATCAGCCGAACAGTCTGGCTGAAGGTCCCCCTGTGTAAATCTAAATCTAAATCAGCTAGTTTGTCCGTAGGCTCACCATGCTCTGCCCAGGGATCGACAGTTCATACAAGGTTTACAAGGTTTACAAGGATAAGGCCTTCAGTCAAGAAGTGCGACTGCTAGCCTGCTCATAAAAGGCAATCAATTCAGGAAGGAAACAGTTCATACACCTCTCAGCCTTGTCATGCTGAATCACTGTTACTGCACATTTACTGTTCTCTAAGCAGGTAATGCAATAACCACGATTCAACGTGACAGCCTTACTCTCAAATCAACAACAAACTCCCTCGCGACTGTAGTCTAACCAGAACAAACACAATGAGTAAACGTGTTGCACCTGTCTAAGCCCGTGCAAGCAGCCAAACTTTCTGAGGTGTAGCATCTATGAGAGAGACTGCTCATATCAACATCTGCTCACAGCACCTTGCTGAGTATTGTGCTATTGTTGCGTAGTAAAGCATTGTAAAATCTTACTGCTGCAGGGGGGGGCCTATGCAGCATGTAACTTGCTTTTAGGATGGTTCCCGTAGAGTTATACACATAAATTTATGCTTTCATTTCATCATCTTTTTGCTCAAATCAGCGTTCATGTCGGAATTTTGCCTGTGGCATGCCGGCCAAATGGTCCCAACAGCCACCATTTGAAGCATTCAAGATAAATAAATACGAAATATTTTGCTATGTTAATGCTATTTGACGAACTGTCGAATGGAAAAGTGTCTAATTAGCACATGAAAAGTGTTGCACTCTTTTGAAATATTGAGATATGAATGTGTCCTATTGCAATAGAGCTGCAGGATTTCAAAAGAGCTTTCCCACTAGTAAAAGGGCCACAATAAGAATGCGTGCATGTTCAGCTACAGTGCAAGAGGACCCCTCTACCTCCTTCTCTCTACCTACCCTAAAAATCCTGTACAACGATGGGGCATACGTGGTAGTAGGTGGGAGTCTAGTCCTGCATGAACATTCCGCTTGCATGAACATTCGTCCCTCCACTTGATTAAAAGCTGCTGTACGCCCAAATACACGCAAGCATTTTGCACCTTTATATGATTGCAGATAAACCAAGGGGAATGTATGTGCACCCCCCTGAGGATAGGAATCGGCTAATTCCAAAGCACGAAAATGGGATGGTAAGAGGGCGCCCTTATTGCCAGCAAACTTAAAACTAGGTTTGGATCCATAATTGTTTCAAGGGTTTTAAAACCATGGGCATTGTGTTTTGTATAGATTCTTTGAAATGACGGTTTTGAAGCTGAGTTTGTCTTAATTAAGTCTTTTGAGCTAAGTTTCAGGCTTCATCTAACTCAGCTTGATGCTCACCTATGCCTTTCCTCAATGATGCAGTACTTGTTGAAACAGCAACTTGGAGGAGATTATTACATTTACCCATTGCATCGAATCGACAGAGCCACAAGTAAGAGGTTTGATTATCCCTCGCATACTTGCGCCATAGTGCTGTACTTCCTTTTTTCCTAACGTGACAAGCTTCATTGTGCTCTCGCAGGTGGTGTTGTGGTGTATGCTTTAAGCAGCAAAGCAGCTTCCGAATTTGGCACTGCTATGCGTGCTCGTGCTGTGCACAAGGTCTACTATGCTTTTGTAAGGGGTTATACAGACACCACAGGTCAGGAACTCAGCAGGATTGGTTCTGTGCCTCGTTCTGACATGAATACAAGGAAATAATATGTTATGTGGTCATGAACATGCATTGACCAGTGCATCTGCAAGGAGCAAGGAGCGCTGTGAGCAAAAGATGCATGTGCTGCATAGCTGTCAAGTGAAGTCGGTAGGCTGTTGCACAGAAAGCAAAAAAATTGCGCGCCAATTTTATATATATAAATTTCTTAATGATTCAGGCGTGATTGATGATGGAATGGGAGGACAAGAAGCAGTGACCCTGTGAGTGCCTTTACAGTACACCAGATGCATTGTCATGTGCTTGGCACCCTTGTTGAATGATTATGAGGTTATGGAATTTCTTTTTCTCGTCAAATACACGCACGCACTCACACACACATACACACGCACTCATACATGAAGGATACTGGAGGTTGGCATACTGGGGCAGCAGCACGCACACTCCGATGTTTGTAAGCTTGCAGGAACATCAGCTCATTTCAATTCCTTTTACGCAGGTATGAAACCATCATGAGAGTGAATCTTCCGATGCAAGTGGGGAGGAACCAATTCCCCACGCAACGCTACTCCCTTGTTCGGGCGGTTCCCTTGACTGGCAGGTAAAGGAGATTAATGTTGATACCCTCCATTGGAAGCAATTCTACTTTTTGGTAATCCCAGATCAGGAAGCTTGGATAAGAAATACTGTTTTGTTCGTCTGGCACGCTTAAGACACTTTCTTATCATCGCTTCAAGAGCATTAAAAACCTCACACAAGGTTTCTGCTCCTTTTTCCAACCAGGTACCATCAAATAAGACGCCACTTCAATTATATTTCTCACCCTATTGTTGGAGATGGCGACCATGGAGACAGGTGGGCATTACTAATTCCTTTCCGTTGAAATATTATTGGCCCCCTCGCAGCAATCCAGTCTGGAGAAGTATTACTTTTGTAAGTAGACACGTTCACACCCAGCCCTCCATCAAGATCTTCAAGCCCATAAGGGACAGGAGACAGGGGCGGAGGCGCGTAAGTGGGCCCATGGAGGTGTCAGAGGAGGAGCCAATGCAGGGCTCAGAGGAAACCATTTATGAGGATGTGTATGAGAGGAACAAGGAGGAGCAGTGAAACACACACACACAGAGAGAGAGAGAGAGAGAGAGAGAAAGAGACACACACACACAAGTGCAAATTTTACAAAGTTTGCACTTTTTGTAGGCTCTTACAAAGTTTGCACTTTTTGTAGGCTCTTACAAAGCCTTATACTGCATGCACTTACTGCGGTCAGCATGGGCATAATGCACGCACATGCCTGGAGAGACAGGCACAGCAGCAGCAGCATGCATGCATGCGTGAACAAGGCATTCAGCAGACTGCTGCAGAAAAATCCTGTGGTTGCCTCAGGCACTGCATAACAACGCCACCTCTGTGTCAGGAAGGATTAGCTTCACCAATTTTTCAGCGTCGCTTGCGACGCTTCCCCCACTTGTCTTTTTCATTCCATGATGCCTGAGTTCTGCTAGTTGTCACACAAAATATGGAGCATGACTGCATTCTGCATCCACCAGAAAAAGTATCAGACAGTGACGCCTGGAATAACAGGTTTAGACCGTGCAGCTGCATGTGGAGTCTTGATTGATGACTGGGACCTATAAAGCCCTAGGTTCCTATTCTTTGCGAGGGCCAAGAATCAGGGCATGTGCCTCTCCACCTTTTTTTTTCAGGTTTCACAACAGAAAATTTGCCAATGACCTCGACATTCCAGGCATGTTCTTGCGTGCTGCTAGCATCTCCTTCAAGACACTCAGCGGTCAAACAATATCTGTGGCCTCGCCAGCCAGCGAATGGGAGCCTAGGTGTGTGGTTGGATACGTGCAAGGATGTGTATGTTTGCATCCTTGTAAAGTTGGAATTTGCCTAAACCCACTAAGATACAAATTCTCCCTTGTTTTTCCTGCCCAAATGATTTTGTAGGACATGCCAATTTTGCAAAATTGATGTAATTATGTCAAGAAGAAGGCCCAATCCAGAGGGTCCAAACTCATGTGTGCAACTTTGAATTGCCATAACTCTGTGCCCAATGCTAGCTGGTCCCAGGGAAAAAATAATGCATTGGAAAACTTTCGTTAGCACCTCTTTTTGTTCTGGGACCAGCGTTCCGGCTCAATCTATGTCCGGTCAAAGTTTGGCTGGAAACCTGAGCAAACCTCGGAATTTCGACCCCTGACTTTGAATTTGGGCCTATTATGGTAGAAAAGATGGGTAAGTAAAAGAAATATGAACAAGCCCCCAGAGTGCTCCCTGAGTGAAAATAGAGATGAGGGCTGAGAGGTCCACCTACCCCATCAGACGTTTTTGCCCACCCTGACCCAGCCAGACCACCAATTGAACCCATTTCTTATGCAATGGTATCTGCTATTACACTGTTACACACCGAGCCGATTTTTCCAAAACTTTTTATGCAGAATTGTGCCTTGATAATCATAGAATCAGACTGCATATGAAGTTTTGGGAAGGACGAGGCCAGGGAGGCTCAGAAAAGTTTCTTGAGACGGACCCCCCCAAAAACGGCCAAATTAGGACCCTCTGAGCCCAATCCCATCCTAATTAAGGGTGGCATGCGCCCGCGCACACACACACACACTCACACACACACACACACACACACACACACGCACGCACGCACGCACACACACACACACACAAGGGGGAATCGGTAAAGATGGAGTTGGTTCAGAAATTCTTATCTACCCCTCCATCCTTCATTTTGAGCACCCCGCAACACACATACACACTCACAACGCACGCACACACACACACACACACACACACACACACACACACACACACACACACACACACACACACACACACACACACACAAACACACGCACACACACACACACACATACACACACATACGTACACACACATGCAGGCAGGCAGGCAAGCACGCACACAAATCTGCATTGAAACTGTTCAGTTACGTAATGAGCAGCTGCAGCTATCCAGCACTTTTCCAACCCTTGTGACCCTGAGCTCTGATGCACACATCCTGAGTCTTTCACTCAATTTATGTGGGCAACAGGCAAGAGTGCTTCTTGCACCAATATGCCTTCGCCACTTTATCATGGGCCAGGAGTTGCTAGAACTTCTTGTTTTTTACAGAAGTAAATGCTTTGGATGCGTTCCCAGGTGGCAGGCCATCTTCTCTGCAGCTGGTGCGTGCCCATTGGTGTCAGGTGCGTCTTTGCTTCCTCCACCTAGCCAGTTGGCAACCCTGTACCATGAGGGTGAAGACCAAGACGTGGAGGGGAGCAGCAAGGCAGATACAAGGAATCAACAAGAGACAGGGTTCGCGTGCCTCAGAGGCTGGCAGCCAGGTTTCTGTGAGCCTCTCCCACTGTTAGGAGAGTTGCCCAGTTTAAAACTTGATGGGTCATGCAGTTGACACAGCATGCACAAAGTGAAGGTAGATCACGGTTGTTTTTTGGTTCCAGATCTTCACTTTTTAACATCAACATGACCTGACATAGCCTGAACTTGTTTGTTTGCACAGTGCAATTCCAAAGAAGGGATGGTAAGCTGAACAATTTCATAGGCTTTGTACTGGTAAGAAGAAGATAAAGGAAAAAAAGGGAACTTCCTTGAAGGTGCCCCCCCAAGGGAACGTTTGCGTAGCTGTACCTGCCTACAAGGGCAGCTTAGCAATAAGGTGCCTGTTACCAAAAACAAACCAACCTATAGAAGGAAAGGAAAGGAAAGGGTTACATAGCTGTACCTGTCTACAAGCCAACAACCGGGCAGTAACAATACTCCCCACATCAAGTAAGGGGAAGAGGACACCTACTAGGCTAGGGCCGAGGTACACTGGTTTACACAAAGAAGCCATTATTCAAACCGAGGGCGGAGATAGTGTGTATTCCTTCCACCAAGAGATAAAAAAAGAGAGAGGTCAATGGGGATCAGGCGGGTTCCTAGCAATACCCCTTGCCTGATCGTGGTGATGAGAGTTGAAAGGATTGGATAGGATAGGGTTACGTAGCTGTACCTGCCTACAAGGGCAGCTTAGCTGAAGCAAAAGGTGCCTGTAACCAAATCAAACAAAAAATGTGTATATGTCGACTGAAAGCCTTGAGCTGAGTTCGGAATTGTCAACTGTAAAAAAAAACAGTCACTCTAAATGAAACAAGCATGCAAAGTCATGCACAAAAACTCCATAAAGCTGCAGTGTCAGGAAAATACACTTTTGAGTTTCCACAAGGAGCGCAGAAAGTTTGAGAACAGTTTGAAAGGAGTCTTCTCAAGAGCGCATCTGGTGCTAGCAGATTTAAAGGCGTACTAGAAAGAAAAACCTAGGCAGAGGAAACTCTCCCTACATAAATTAAGGAAAAGGAGGCACATTGGCTCAGAAGAGCCGTAAGTCCCCTCCACCGCAAAGTTGCAAAACATAAAAGTGCTGGGGATCTGGAGGGTTACTGGAAGCACGCAGCTTCTGAACCTGGCTGTGAAAAGTAGTATTGTTTTCAATAGCACGCCTAGTAAAACTTTCTTGTTGAACAAGCTTATTTGCATACATGACAGAACGGGCATGAAGTTTGCAAGCTAGTTCCATGGCAAGTTGGTGGTCTAGTCCTAGTCTTTTTAACTGGTTAAGGGTATGCTCAGTATTACAAATCCCACCAACACACGGGAGAATGATGTGTAATGTAACGTGACAGCTCTCCCACTTATAATCTTACATAGATCTGCATGCTGCCGCTGTGCTGTCGCTAATTGTTGCCCAGGCCTTGTGTCTTCACTGTATTTTATTTCAATCACGTGCACATGTCGCTGGTTAGCATTCAGTTGGTGAGGCTGTCTCACGCGGTTAGCTAAGCTGGTCCTGTGAGGTGCCATGCCTGCTGCATAACATATGGTGTGAGCGGGAAGAAGAAGGAGAAGAAGAGTCATTATAGGCATAACCAAATCTTTGTTTTGTATGCAAGTAGCACATCAGAGCGTCTAAAGGATTGAGAATTTGTGTTTTTATAATTGGGTGCAGAAGCTGCGGATGTGCTGGCACTACCTGGCGGTATGCTCTCTTTTTCCCTCCTTAGCCAATTAAAATATATGAGGAAATGGATTTCCGCCGAGGCCTGCGCCAGGGATCCCCGCATCTGCCACGCCATTGTTAACTTGTTTTGCTTTGCTTTGCTTGAAATTTTGCAATTGAATCTGCACATTCATTACCAACGACTTTGAATGCCAGCACGAAATTTTACTTAGTAGGAAAAAAGAGGTCACCTTGGAAAAGAAAGAACAGAAAAGAGAAGACTCCGCTTGCCAAGTCTGGCCACGTGCATTAAGGAAAGGTCACCTGAAAGGCAGGGTCCCACCACACAGACCAAGGTCACCTTGGATAGATATGTCAATTAGAAAAGAAAAAACATAAATAACTCTTTCCTTGCAGCAGTTGGTGTATCCTCTAAACCTTGCACTTTCAAAAAAAGAAAAGCATATGCCAGCCAAAAGGCCGCGTGCATTAAGGAAGGTTTCCCTAACTAGCAAGCTAGCAAGGGTCTCACCAAGACCTTGCCCTTTCATGAGTTTCAGGGCATTGGAGTCCCAGGAAACATACCCTAAGCTCTTCCTGACTGTTTTGTCCCTAATTGTACTGGCTCCTCTGCCCAGCATCAAGGCCGCCTGATGCTGTCTTTGTGCGCTCTATCCCAGGCCGACCCACCCATATTGATCCCACTAAGATCCCTCCTCAAGATAGGGAGATTCACCTTGTTGAACTCAAGTTCTGATATCAACCCCTTTCTCACTCTAGAAGCTGCAACTGCCCAGCATGCCAATACTATACTTAAGTAGTGCTTTAACAGGCTCAAAACCCGCAGCCTGAGAAACCCAAACGGGAACAACAGGATGGCCTTGCACATCAATTTAATTGGTGTGGCAGACACTATCTATAATGACTATACCATCAAAAATCTAACTATACCATCAAATAAATGTCAACTTGGGTCTAACCAGGCAAAAGGCTAAATTGCTAGCATCCAATTACGTTGCCTTCCAAAGGTTAACGACTATTGTGAAGACCAGGCATGCTCTTCATCTGCGGGGGGCTTCTGCCAGTCCCAGTGGGGAGGAATAGCCGGACGCGTGGCGGTAGAGAGCGGGAGAAGGAGAGCCTGGGCGTCCAGGAGCATGGCAGATAACCCTCCAGCCCCTCATCCAACCTGTTTCTGGCTTTCTCCTAGGCTAGCTGCGCCTAGATTAGCTTTGAGGGCCCTTTGGTGAGACTCTTGCTAGCTTGCTAGTTAGGGAACCTTTCCTTAATGCACGTGACCATTTGGCTAACGCAATTTTTTTCATTTCTTTTCTCCAACCACTACACCCAATTGGTCTGTGCTGTATGAATGTGGGTTTGAGCCATTGCAGTTTTATTGATTTTGCTCAGACATCAGATTTTATAATGCCTCACTCACCTGCAATAGCATAACTCTCCGCAAGGTGCTTGCAGCAGATGTTGGCATGAGTAGTGCTTTTCCAAAATGCTGGGCATCAGAATTTCTTACCTGCATCCGCGGGAATGGATAGGCGCAATTGGTTTGCACATTGTGTACACTTAGGGCAGCCTATTGCCATTAGCAATTTTGTTGTTCAATTAAGGAATAGGCATAGGAGTGTGTGGCCAACTGAGGATCAGGCTGAGAATGATGGACACCCAACAAACTAGCCAAGTACCACCACTGGGTGGCACTTCCATTCAGACATGATTCTGCTTTTAGCATGCCCCTCCATGTTCCTAGGTATTTTTACCTCGATTTGGGTAGGCACTTGCAGCAGAACATTGCATGATTCAGATTGCACGCTCACAAGTTGAGAGTTGAAAATTCTCCTTGGCAAGGACATGCACCTCTCTACGATTTGTGTAGCTCAGTTAAGTTACAAGATGAAAAACATGTTATCTTCCTCTGCTCCTGCAACTTCTTCAAGTTCTGTTTCTTTGTTTGCGCATCTTTTTGCTGCATGGCTTGCAGAGTAGTATCAGATGACACAGGCCGTTTTTATTTTTCTCAAGCTCGTTCAGAGGATGTATTTCGCTTCTTCCAAAAATGACCAGTTCTCTGCGTAGCAGCAGAACTGCAGTTCTTGTAGGCGAGTGAGAAGTGTGACGTTCCCTTATTGCCGCTCAGCAATAAGGATGCCCATCTTTTCCTTCTTGGGCATCAGACCTGCGTTAGCTTAGTTTCGGCTCTCGCCTGCCTTTCCTGGTTTCCGGCAGACTTCTTGGCTGCGCAGCAGACCTGCCTTTTGCTTGCAGCAGACTTGCTTGAGTTCTGTGGAGTTCAGCTAGAGTTTCTTGTGCAGCTTCTGTTTCTGTGGAGTTCAGCCAGAGTTTCTTTTTGCTGCCTCTATTTCTGTGGTTCCTGGTCCTGCCTCTGAGCCAGTGTGTATGGCGAGAGCAAGTGTGTCTGGCTCTCGCGAGTTTGTGGTCTGCCCTACCCATGTAAGGAACACGTAAGGTTCCCTAATGTAATGTTATGTAATGTTTCCCCCGACCTTAGAAGCCTGCCTTTCACGCCAGGAGCTTGCATGTGACCCATTACCATTCAAACTCTAGGAACCCCAGCACCTCATGCATGCTGCCTGTGGTTATAAATCTTGCTCTTACCTGTATAGCTTGGTTCACGTTGCGCCTTTTATTTTTTTCGCAGAGGCCCTCATGGGACATTGCTATGTCCAATAAGGCTGAGAGCCAAACCCCCAGGTAAACTAAACTATGTCCGATAAAGAGTCCTTGGGCAGGTGCAATGGAACAAAATCAATCAAGGAAAAAATGATGCCTAGACCCAAGGCACCATGTATCCCCCCCACCAAGAGCTAAACATGGCCGACAACTGCCACCAGTCGTAGGGCTATATAAGGTGTATCTTGGTGCTGTGGGGCTGAACATATTGAGTTCGGGGTATGTGCACATGTATGCTTTGTTGGAGCTACATAAACGTCTGTCAATCCTCTGGTTGCTGAACACGGTACTTCATTGCTATCCTGGCAAGCATGGAGCTGTGCATGAATGCGGCATGGGGTTATTTGAGAACATTTGAGCATTTTCTGCACTTCCTACATATATCTCTGTTTTTTTGGAGCAATGCAAAAACAGCTATAGACTTCCAGCTTTTCTTTTTACTTGTTTTAGCTAGCTTAGCTAGCTTTGGTCTGGTTTGCTTTGGTTGCAGGCATCTCTTTTTATGCTTCAGCTAAGCTGCCCTCAAAGGCAGGTACAGCTATGTAACCCTTTCATTTCCTTTCCGCCACCAAGAGAAGAAAAGGGGGTTATTGACCCTTGTAACTCTTTTAACCCTTTACTTTGATGGGTTATTGACCCTTGTAATCCTTAACTTTGATGGTACGCAGCTCCCCTACACAGATACTTTTAAATATCTCGGCATGGTGTGTGACAAAACAATCAATCTGGATGTTGCGGCTGATGCAGCATTGCGACCAATCACAGCTGGTACTTTCTGAGTCAAAAGGTATGATCAGGAGCACAACCTTGCCAACAGAATACACGCTCAGGTTTGGCTCCTCAAGACGTATGTAATCCCTGCTGGCATGTACCTGGTATGCAAGTCAGATCTGGGCAACCCCTTACCTTCGACAAGGCAAAGAGATGGACAATCCCATACAGAAGTGGCTGCTAGCAGGGACCTCTGGTGAGGCCCTTGCTAGCTTGCTAGACCTTTCCTTAATGCACGCGGCCTGTGGCCTGCATAGACTTTTCTTTCTTTCTTTCTTTGGCTGCTAACAGCGCTTAAAAGAATTCTGGTGGTCAGGGACACTACTCCCTCTTGGTGCATCATGCGAGAATGTGGTCTGGAGCCCTTACAATTCAACTGGTTCCGAGCAGCAATGCGTCTTTACAACTCCCTGGGCCGATGCAACAGCTCCACAATGAAAAAGATTTTGCAGGCTGACATGTGGCTGAGCTTGAGATCTGATGATTGTTGGTCCTCCTATATTCTGTCAGCCATAGATGGTTTGGCACACTCCCACATTTTCAAACAGAAGCTGCTGAATTGTGAGCCCATTCATCTCAGTCATTTTGTGGTGGATCTCAGGACCAGGCATCTACAATATCGGGCGCCTTTTTCCAGCACACACCTGAGAGAGCGCAACAGTAAATGCTGGTGCGTAGGCTTTGTTTTTGCAGTCTGCAGGACCTTAAGGAGCATGCTTTAAACTTTTTGGTTGGGGGCTTAGAGACTTCATTGTCTGCCAAGAAGGGCAGCCCTCCTTGGTCGGCTCACTCTTGCTCTCGCATGATCATCCGTTTATTGAAAGAAAGAAAGAAAGAAAGAAAGAAAGAAAGAAAGAAAGAAAGAAAGAAAGACTACGCTTGCCAAGTCCGGCCGCGTGCATTAAGGAAAGGTCGCCTGTCCTGTAAGGCAGGGCCCCACCACACAGACCAAAAGAAAGAGCAAGCACAGAAGACTACTCCAGCAAGTTGGCCCCCACTATTATATTGCTTTAGACCAGAACTTGAACTTGGTTCTCAGTCTCATCCCGAAAGCTTTGGTCTGTCCCTACTTTTTTGCCTGCCTCCCCTCTATCATTGCCTCTGGACGTTCTTTGCTCCTTCCCGCTTGCCCTTTTTAGTGGGCCTTGCTTGTGTCTTTTTGCCTGCCTCTCTTTCCTGCTTCCTGCGGTCCTGAGTTATCTTTGCAAAGGCCCCTTTGAGACGTCGCTATGTCCTGGGCCGGTGTAACAGGAAAAAATGCTTGAACTATCACCAGTGGTGCGCTCCTCCTGCAAACAGGGCCTCGGTTATGCATTCCCCCTACAGTCTTCCCAAATCCATGTTCCTTGACCTGTCAGGCTGAGAAAGTGACGCAGCCATAACAGTATCTTGACATCCCATGACCCAATAAGATGTTGATGCTGTGACGCACAGCAACAAGCGGGTTTGGCTGGAGATTCTAGCTACTGGCAGATATGATGCAGATTCTGGAGAGTCGGCTTGACTCTTGCTTGCTTGGGTTACTGAATAACGCTCTTGGTAATTAGGCTGAACTTTGTGCGCTGGACTGATGCACTTAGCTGGCGTGGCACTGCTGGCTTCCTCCTCCAAGGGCTAGGTGAGCTTTCTCACACATGGGCTACTTTATTAGGGGCTTGACTGGGTTTACAAAGATGATAAGAGCAAGATGGTGTTACTACGAGTTCCTACATGAGGTATAATTCTCTCAACACAGCCTCGGCTGTGTTGCCACAAGGATAAATACCACTGTCCAACTATCTCAATTAACTTGCAGCACACTCTCGGCACAGCATACTCTCGTCGTGACAGACCTCCCCCATGATGTCATTCACAGCGTGGCTTCATTTAGACTCCGTGTTCACACCCTTTGCTATGAGACCGTCTCATAGCATTGTGACAGCAACTTTAAATCACAGGTCATCCCCCAACTGTGACCTTAATGCGGCTGATGATGATGTCCAGGATGAACAACTGTTGAACATGTCCGAGAGGAGTCTTCTTTCATTGCACACATCCCCAGGTGGTCCCCCTCCACAAGAAATATGCTCCCTTGTTCTCACAGGCAGGATCTCATGATGTGTCTGCTTTTTGAACCAGAACAAAAACAAACTTCCTTTTTTCCTTCATGAATTTATTGCCTTTTATGAGCAGGCTAGCAGTAGCACTTCTTGACTGAAGGCCTTATTCTTGTGAACCTTGTGCCCCATCATGATACCCAATCTTGGTGGCGAGAGTTGGTAGTAGCCTTCCTAAAAGCATCTGGCGCTGGTAAGTTTCAAAGCATACTGGATGAAGCTTCAAAGCAAACATGGTGGCTTCAAGTCTTTCAAAGTTGAAGCATTTGAAGGAGCTTTAAGGGGCTCCAGAGTGTGAAGGGTGCATGATGCCCTCACCCACACTTAAGAGGCATGGCATGGAAGGTAAAATTTTGCTGCAGCCCATCACGGGCTTGCGATTTTCATTTGCGAAAAGTCAGTGAAGGGGACTCCCATTGGATGCACAGTGCTTCAGCTTCGAGTGTCCCAATGTCCCTTATTAGTCAACGCGGGGAGTGGTTCTGCTTCCCATGCAGTTTTTCAGGTCTGATCATGGGAGCTACTGGACAGCTTTTTTGGATTGCTGCTTGGCTGCTTGGTCACATACTACGTGACATTAGCAACAATGGACAACTAAAATTCTTACAGCCAGAATGTTACTGGTCTGTAATGTCTATGCTGAAGGGGACTCGCAGCCCTCTGAGCCAATGTGTCTCCTCCTCAATGATGAAGGGAGTTTTCCCGCAGCTCACATACTCTACCCGTTCTTTCTTCGGTAGGTTTGCGTGGTTCTGAAATTTTTGAGCAGGCTGTGAGGTCAGGAGGTGCCATTTCCATGAATGATTTTAGTGCAAACTTGAGGTACAGATTGCAAGGAGTTTGGAGAGAACTGAGTCAGTGGATCCAAGGAAAGACAACAATAAACTAGCTACTTATCAAGCTTGGTTTGCTACTCCTTTTGCTTGCAACGCTCGCCAAACCTATGCACCCCTGCCTTGGTATCTTTTTTTGAATTTGCCTGAGCAAGTTATGCGTAATGTGAGCAGGTTCCGGCTTCGTGCTCATACTTTGAAAGTTGAATCGGCTGTTTGGGAGGATGATGGCACCTCTATGTGTGACAGGTGTCCTTGCAACCAAACTCAAGATGAAGCACATGTCCTTTTTAACTGTACTGATGAACACGTTTGTTCTCTTTGCCGCAAGTATCAAGTGCTTTTTGAACCTTACTTCCAGGATATTCTCGAGACACAACCTTTTTTTACTGCATCAAGTGAGCTCTCAATTTGTTTATCAGTTCCTTCATCAGCGAAACGCAAAGCTTTTCTTTTTTGTGTCTGAGCTTATGGATTTATTTTTGGCTGGCAGAGACCAGCCGATCAGCCAAACGACCTGGCCGAAGGTCACCCCCCATTGTAACCATACCCGTTCTTTCTGAAAGAATTTACAAGTCAGGTGTGCTTTCCGGTGTCAGCGTCGTCAACTGGCCAAACATTTGATGCAAAGCGAATTCCTTGTGACCTTCATTCTCTGCAGCGTGCTTGCTTTTGCCAGCTTCTAGTCAAAAGCATAGAAAATGTTGCTACTATCATGAGCATTCCCAGTCATCCTGAACCCCTCCAATCAGGCAGTGTACCTTACTTGCAACAGGTGCTTAGAAAAAGCCTGCAGATTTCTAGACCATAAAAGCAGAAGAAGGAAAAAGAGAGAAGGGATCACCCTTGAGGCCTGCAATGCTGCTGAACCTGCCAGAAAAGGCGTCAATTTTCAAGTCCGGTCTGCATAGATTTCAAATTGAAAGTGACGCCGTAACGATGCTACCAGAAAATTGCCCTCCTCATGCTTCATTGTCAAAGAGACGAGCTCGGATGACTGGCAGATTTGCCTCGTACGTGATCTTCAGCCTGTCCTCAAGGGTATTTTTCACGACAATACGGCCGTCTGTTGACATCATCACAATGCCTCCGCAGCTGCAAGAGCACAAGCAGACACATGGATGGGCCAATTGTGTTTGGAGTAGATATGCGTATGGTAAGGCTTGTCACACCAGCATATGTAATATGAAAACTCTTGAATAAAAAATTCAGCAAAAACAAGTGCATATGCATTTGGCAACTCTCAAAGCTGAGAATTGGCCCATACCTGGGTTATGCAGGAACCTTCTTATGGCAAGTAAAATCTAAACTTGTGAGCAGCATAGCATGTCTGCTATGAATGAAGACTGTTGCAAAATCGGGAGCAAGGGAAGAAGACCAGTGATGGTTTGCTTGCCCCCAAGAAAACTTAGAAAGCATGCGCTAGTATTCATGACACCTGGTTGCCGCATTCCAGTATAATTGTTTGTGCTCTACAGCTGCGTTGGATACACTGAAACTTATGTCTGATTGCTATCTGATAGACAAGGCTAGCAAGCACTGATCCTTCTTTCAGGCAATGAGGTTATTCTGGGGTTGTAAATTATAGACAGATGTAAGAACTGTGGCGGCTGAGTATAGCACAGCAAGAGCCGGCTACTAGGGGATGAGCACCATCATGCCACACTGGTGCAAAATGTGCGCGCAAAATCCACAACCATCTTGCTGTCACGACGGCCACCGTATGTACCTCTGCAGGTTTTTCAGCAGCGGTTGGCAGCCTGAAATAAGGGTGGCAGGCTGCTAGGAAGGCAGGCATGAAGATAAGGAAAGGAAAGCCACACAGGCAGTGAAAGGTAAGACACATTGGCTGGATGAGCTGTGAGTCCCCTTCACCAGGCAGGCAGACAGGCAGGCAGGCACGCAGGCACTACATCCGCCTATTTACGCTATGCCTCACTTACAGCAGCCAGAGAGCAAGAGCCCACTTTTTATTGGTGAGGCGTACACCTATTGGTAATGCTGTACCTCTCCTTTGTGCTTGTGGGCAGCCCACTCTCATTGGTGAAGCGTACACCTATTGGTAATGCTGTACCTCTCCTTTGTGCTTGTGGGCAGCCCACTTTCATTGGTGAGGCGTACACCTATTAGTAATGCTGTACCTCTCTTTTGTGCTTGTGGGCAGCTCCTCAGCGGGCATGGGTCTTTTTCTTTCTCAAGCACCCGCTGACCACCTAAACACCTCGTCATAAGCACTACCTTCCCTCACTTTTCCTCAAACACTCGCTCCCTACTTGGGACACCTCGTGCTTCCCTTTTGAGTGCACCATTTTCTCAAGCACCCGCTCCCCACCTGGACATCTCGTCGTCCTTGCCAGTCTGCGCGGGGGGGGGCAGGAAGTTGACCTGGTCCACTGTGAGCACGGGGGCCTCCTCATGGAACAGTCCCGCATATTGCCTGCATTTACACCAGAATGGTGTGTGTGTGTGTGTGTGTGTGTGTGTGTGTGTGTGTGTGTGTGTGTGTCCAAATATAACAACGCGTGTCCCACGAACTGCCTGCATCTGCACCAAAACAAGAGGTGTGTCAATGTCCAATGGCTCCGTGTCTTGCCGGCAAATGGGCTCTGCTGTTCACACTTTGGTGTGCTTCCGTCTCCATAGCTGCACATGCTACTGGGCTTCCAAGAATTCCTCCAGCCCAACTTTCAAATGGCGCATACATGCACCTGGATGACCTACAAATCTGAAGCTCCTCATCTTCAACGCTAAGTAAGAATGGTGCGCACGCTTTACCATTGGTAGCAAACGCTGCATTGTTCGGTGGCAGCAATAATGTCCCTTTGCAAGCAAGTTGCATGTGTGTGTATGTGCTGTGGCGTGTGTGTGTGTGTGTTTGTGTGCACATGCGTGTGCACGCTGAAACCAAGTAAACTGCATGCACAGCTGTAGGCGGCCTCACTTGCGGGCTGGCTCGAGGGACTCCTTCACGAGGATGAGGTCCACTTGTCTGCAGCGAACCACAGCAGTCTTCTCCTTCAGCTTGCGCGCGGCCTGTAGCAACGGAAGATGTGTGGCATGTGAGGCTTGCGTGTATATTACAGGGTTCCTGTATGTGAGGCTTGCACGCGGCCTGCAGCAAGCTAGCCTAAAATGGAGGTTGGTGTGCGTGAGACTACGTGCATAAGAGGCTTATGCATTCAAGGCTGCTTGCATGTGCGGCATGCATGCAGCTTGCAGTGAGGCTGCCCCAAAAGGAAATCTTCCTTTTGCGCATGTGACAGGGTTGATCGATTTGCCTGTTTGACAAAATAACTTTGCCAGCAGTTCGATAAGGTTCGAGATGCGACAAACAGTTTGAAGGCACAATTGCCTGCAGCGGGGGGCGGGAAGGAAGTACCACCAGGCCCCAACCTCCCCTTTCATCTCTCCCCCTTGGTCCCCCTTTATGGGGGGTGTCAGGGGGGTTGTAATGGAGCGTCAAGGGGTCCCTTTTCTGCAGAGCTCAAAATTTGACAAACTGGCAAGCCAATGTTTGCCAACAGTTCAGAAACGATCGTATCCTAGAATAGCGTGCAAAAACTAGATCACCGCGCATAAATAAAGTTTTTCGCCTTGCGAGTTGACTGCGTGCACGTAAAATATGTGTTCATTTCAAGGGTGCGCGGTTGTGTAATTGATATTTCGGACAGCGAGAGGGTATGAGTGGTCAAGAATGCCCATGCGCGATTGTATTGATTTTGGGCTGCTTTGTTGATGCATGGTTGCAAAACTAGTTAATCTTTTGGGATTGCGCGATGGGTTGATTTCTGCACTGTAGTTCTAAATTCAAGAATCAATTAACCCTGTCGTGAGGCCTACATGAGCGTGTGAGGCTTTTGTGCATGTATGAGGCTTTTTGTATGTGGGGCTTGGATGCTGCTTGCAGTTGGGCCGCCACAAATGGAGGGCGGTGCATGCGATGTTCGACACGGAAGAGCATATCTATATATGCTCTCAGTCACACATGCGTAGGGTTGGCCAATTCCATATGTATTCCACATGTACGCCAAAGATTTCACTTTTCCCCTGCAAAGGTATGGAACTGTACGTCGCGCGCACACACATAGACAGGTTTACACATACCGTACATCATAAAACCATGAGTAAATAGGATGTTTCAGTTTTCCAAAGAGGCTCTCTGAGGCTAGAAGAGCCTAGGCCTAAACGGGTAGGGACTACTTGGGAGATTATGGTTAGAAACCTGCTTTTCACGGAAGGTTCCTTTTGATCCAAAATTTCTTGGGCTGATGCTTTAAGATACCGTACCTCCACGACCAATTCGAATGATCCCCCCAAAATACTTAATTAATTTAGTTCGAATGGGTCTCCAGGAATTAATATTTCAATTCAAAGGGGGTTCGATTGGCTCATGGCTGGCATTAATTTCTCAGTTCGGATACCCAATTCGAATCTCCTGTAAGGGCTGCTGCTGCTGCTGCTGTTGATGATGATGATGCTTGGAAGCTTTGCTGATGTGACGCTGATGCTGCTCAGGGGCTGGGGGCTGGAGGGGCTTGGGCTCATCCAACCCTCAGCAATCCACAAGCTGTCACTGTCGTACAATGAGCCCATACACTGGAGGATGCATGCAACATCAGCCGAGCTGTCACCTGGAGGACGCCCCACAGAGTTCTTCTGCTTAATTGGCTGCCCCTTCTTGGCTGCCTGGGCCGTGGCAAGCTTGTTTTGGGTTGCTAGGAGCTGCTGGGTGGGGGATACAGGCTTCAGCCACTTAGCTAAGGGGTTGGAGCTTGAGCTGGGGGCCTGAGAGGCCATTTTCAGCAATCGACCTTTCAGCCCTGAAATTAATTAATTTCTAATTCGAACGGAGTTCAAACGCTCAGGCAACAATTGATAAAAAAAAATTTTCGAATTTTGAAGTTCGAATGCTCCATAATTAATTAATTTTCGAATTGGTCGTGGAGGTACGGTATGTAATGGACATAAAAGTGGAATGTCTTCAAGCTGGACTGGGTTGCAGCAAAGCAATCTAGATCCTGTCCCCCTCTCCTATGCCCCGCACTAGACAAATTCATCAAAACAAGTTGCTTCTATCTTCCAAAAGATGGCCTCCGAGGCATTGTCATCGAACTCCAGCGTTGCAACATTATAAATAATTAGTACCTTTGCATGCTCCAGAGCCATGTGAGTGTGATGCTTCATGCTCAGCTGGCGATACACTCTGTGGTTTGTGTTGTGGAGAGCGTGCATGCACAGCAGGCATGAAGCAACTCTACCTAACACTCATGCATTGCCGCAGCACCTTCCCCTTGGCCTTCTGCTGCTCAATCGTTTCATGAACTGCATCTTTGCTTGAGCAGCACCATACTCCCTGAAACCTAACTCCATCACACTGTCAGATTTAAACTTTTGAAAGATTACTCCAAAACACTTCTATAGGCAATGTATTCTCTATCTTCCAAAAAACCCTGGGGATTTATTGAACATCCCAGGTGACCCCCCCCCCCAGCTCGGTGACACTCTTTGCCAACTAAGGTATACTCATTCTGCCAAAGAGCCCCCACTTGCCTAGGCCTAGGCGAGGCTAGGGAAGTTGGCTACTAATCTTAATTATATACCATGCAGCACCTCGATCATTGCGCAATATCAAAAGTATTTTTAGCACTGCGTTATGCTCTAACAATTATTCTGGAGGGGTGCGTGCAGGGTGCGCAATGGTGAAAATAAATGGCCGAGATGGCGTGCATAACAGGTGCGTAATGGTGTAAATAATTTGAAATTATCATGGATAAGTACGTGAGAAAGATAGGTGCGGGAAAAAAGGAGAGGGACAAGGGTGAGGAGGAGAAACGTGGAAAGGAGAGCATTGCGAAGAAGTCAGAGGATGCGAAAGAGCATATTTAGGCTCTGCAGATGGTGCAGAATTGCAGTGGACATCCAAGAACGGCAGTGTAAAGCAACTGTTCTTCTCTGTCAACTGAATGAACAGTTGTTTCAATGCTGCAGCTGATTGAAAGGCTTCATTGAGGCATGAGCTGTTTCTAGCTTTGTCATGTCATGTTCATCTGTGGATTTCATCTAGATAGCTTCAACTGCTAAGATGAGTTGCTCGAATGGATTCTCTTGTCAGGAAATGAATAGCTTCGTGGCTGTGTTTTGTGGAATGAACGCAGACGCATATTTCTCTTGTAAAGGTGCTTCATGAGGGGTGCATGAAGAAGGGTGCGTAAACAGGAGTTTGCAGGGTGAAATTGCTGCTCAGCTGCCCATTGATTGCGTGATGGGGGTAACCAAACAGGTAAAAAAAGGGCTTTGGCTGGAAGGACGCAACCTTAAAAGTTGCGTAATGGGGGTGCGCAAAGCAAAAATAAAATCTGCTTGGCTGCCGAGAAGGTTGCGTAATGGGTGCGTAATGGAAAAATTAAATTCAAAAGATTTGGGGGTGCGTCGTGGTCAGGGTTCTCTACGGTACCATACTACTTAGATCATCCTGCAAAGAAAGGTTTTTGAGGGGTGCAGGTGATTGCGGGACGACAAAATGTTTTTCCTCAAGGGCTGCGGGGAAGTGCGGGAAGCTAAAAAGAAATAATTTGGAGAATGATAGGGGGCTGCTGACCCTTGCAGTTATGCGCGGAATTGTGGAAAAAAATATTTTTATGATTATTATCATCATTATCATCATCATTATTGAGAGAGGTGTGGAAATGGTACGGGATTGCAAACACAATAATTTTTCTATTTAGGTGTGCAGGATGATCACCTGGTAGTATGGTACTTACGTATATGTAAGTGTACATTTATGTAATGGCCAAAACTACATATGTGGCTCTCTGATGTGGCTTTGAAATTTGATGAGTGGGCTCGCATGAGAGTAGGCCCTTAAATGAGTGGCCTCTTGGGCCCACACACGCGGGGCTCTGACGATCAATCACAGGGAAAACTTCATGTGCGCTCAGATGATAACGATGGAAAAGACTAAACGTGGGCTCTGAGGCTCAATAGGCCAAAAAGGAGTGTGCCAAAAAAGGGAGAGCCGATTCAAAAACAACTTCCATACCACATGCACAGGATGCAGAACAGTCAAGCAGGGCATGGGACTACAGGCACTCAAGAGACTAGAGTCAATTAGCACACACATCCAGATATGATGCACCAGGGCACCATGTGCAGGTGCGCCAGGACACCCTGTCCAGAAGCACACACATATGCAGACACAGCGCAAACATGCAAAAGCACAAGGACACCCGCAGGCATCGGAAAGCGCATGCACGCACCTGGACAAGGAAGTCCGTGAGGAGGCGCTTGTAGTTTGCAGGGTTTTTGGACACATCCCTCAATTTCAGCTTGGCCTCCATAAGCACTTCCTGCTTGTGCGTGCGTGCGCGTGTGTGTGTACATTGGTGTAAGAACATGCTCAACTGTGTTATTATTTAAGATGCGCATGATGACAAAGTAATAAAAATTGAGAAAAGACTACACCGGCGAAAAGAAGGACGCAGACATGAAGGGAATGAGGCATACATTATTGTGTGTGCATAGACTGGACACTTCATGAATAATGGGGCGACAAACCAGCCAATGCAGCACATTTCTGCTGCCTGGTGCATGCTTCAAATTTGGAATGGTTGCTAATTCATGCGCACCCTGCTCCGCAGACACTGACCTGGATGGCGTTCTCTCTTGCAACTAGGACCTTGATGCGCTGCTCGTTGAGCTGCTTTGAGTACTCTCTGCAACAGTGAGGCGTGCACGTATTGATGTGCACAAGAGTTTTTATACGATCTTCAATGAATGCACATGCTGGTGCGTCCATGCCTGCGCATGCAAGCATAACTTTGGCCTCTGATGAACTTACAATGCCACACTAAATTGAAACGCATCAAGTGAAACTTCTAAAGCTTGCAAGTCTCACTTCCCCTCCATCTCCTTTTGACGAAACAAGTGTCTATGAGGCCAACCTTTGTTGCACCATGGCCTCGGATGACTTAAAATGCCCAACACCAGCTGGCATGAATAACTTATTGTTAATCGTGGAAGCACAGCAAAATGCATCCAAGCAAAAGCACGAAGGGAAGTGTTCAAAAGCCTACTTTGTGCAGCAGATATCTTGCCTCTGCTACAGTTTCTCGTGGCATGTGCAATGCGTTTCTTTAATCTCCTCTTTCCCACCACCTCCTTTCCTCTGGTTTTGAAATTTGGTGCTCATGAGGGTGTAGTTTCCATGCCAGAAAATAAAGCTGAACCATAAGGGAAGAACAACCTTGCTCGGTTCAGCTTTTGGATGGTAGAAAAACACCATGCACCACGAGGAATGAAAATGAATGAAAAATGGTAGAAAACACCATGCACCACGAGGAATGGCCACATGGCTATGGCTATCCAGTGTAACAAACAACACTCCTTGACCCCATCACACCCATCACAAACAACTCATTTTACACTTGACCATGCTGAACCGACCTAGTTTCATGCTTTTACTGCAGCCGTCCAAAAAGGCGTGATGCTCATAGAGACAGCTAAAGAACGAAATCTGATCTGAACCCTGTCACGGCAAACAAGTGGCCATCCAAGTCATCTGTTTATGCCTTGTTGTCCGTGGCCATCTGTGTACAACACCTTCACATCTCTGAGCTTCTGCTCTCATGCTTCAGATGTCTCTCTCTTCTCGTACTAAAGAGCCATACACCTCAGTATGAGAGTTATTAATTGAATGGCTTGGCTGCCCATGGACTCGCCATATGCGCTGGAGCACCGGCCACACATGGCCTTTCATAATAGGTTACCAATAAGAGCCATACATTCATTCTTCATTCATTCTTCATGATGAGAGTTATTAATCGAATGGCTTGTTTGCCCATGGAACTCGCCATATGTGCTGGAGCACTGGCCACACATGGCATTTCATAATAGGTTACCAATAAGAGCCTAGGAGGGACCACAACCCTTCCTACCCATTTTCTACCTCTGTTGTCGCTTACATTGGAATCGCAGCCTTTTCCTCGAGTTAGCCTACCTCCTTAACCGCTCACTGACTCACATCTTCTTCTTGACTTCCGCTTGAGCTTCTCGTCGCTCATACTCCCTCCTGATTTTGGACTTCTCCTGCTCCAACAGCTGCAGCTTCTCTAGGTTGAACTCCTGCAAGTGGCAAAATCATGCATCAGGATGGCTACCTTGTGGTCTGTTGCATCTAAGAATCCTAACATTTCAGAGCTTTTATTTGGGATGCTGTTATTGTAAAGGCATTGATGGAAGCTCTGCTCATATGTGCCAGTAAGTGCCTAGAGCATGCATTTTTTGCGGCTTGCGCTGGCACCCATGACAGTCCACAAAAGAGTGTGTATGTGTGCGTGCGTGTGTGCGTGCGGTGTGTGTGTATGTGTGTGTGTGTGTGTGTGTGTGTGTGTGTGTGTGTGTGTGTGTGTGTGTGTGTGTGTGTGTGTGTGTGTGTGTGTGTGTGCGCGTGCGCACGCACACGCGTGTGTGAGACAGACACATACTGTACATAAATGTGTGCAGGCTCATACCATCAAACATTCATCATCAACAGCACAAAAAGGCTGGCGTTTCCCTGAAACACGATCATGTACTACACCTGTGTTGACAATGCTTGGAAGCATGCTTCACATTTGAATTAGCCACCATACCTCCTCAGCTGACACTTGAATCTCGTTGGCCTTTTCCTCTGCCTCTTGCCGGATGAATCGGCACATGTTCTCTATTTGGCGCTCCACCTGCGTGCATTGAGCATAGGTGCTCAGGACATCAAGATGCTCTGCACTCTGTCTCTTCAGTTTCTACTCATCACGGATACACAGGTGATGTGATATGTAGGCACTGATGCCTCTCTCCTCATGTCTCATTCATTTGCATCCCCCCAAAACACACGCCCACCTCCATCTCGTTCATCTTAGTGCACAGAATCCCGAAATATAAATAGAGCAAATTATGCAATGCAGCTGTGTTGAAACAGCTTACATCATGCAAGTTTATTCCAATCAAGAATCGGGCCCGCTCATATTCGTATTCATTTTGAATTTCAAAAACAATCTGTTGATGAGACACTAGGGGTAGGGATCCTCCGTGCTTTCCATCATGAGGGTGTAGGTGCAAGATCTCTTCCTACAGGTCTCAGACATGCCGGCAGCACAGGAAGCTGGGGCAGAGGCTGGAGGCTTGCCACAGCAGCAGCAGCCTGCTCAGCAGCAGCAGCAGCATGAGCAACAACCTGGGTTCAACATGCCCATCGAGGGGAAGACTATCAAAGCACTCACCACTCTGCACCTAAAGAGGACCTATGACATGTTTGCTGGGGACCTAGGGCAGCATGCGCCCCTGCATGAGGACGGGTGAGGACAGTACAAACCACAGCGCAGGCACCCTGCTTGAAGTGAAGCATGGCCTGGGGGCTGCATCATCTACATCACCTGCATGCGCAAAGTATGAGGAAATAGAATGGGATGGGGTTGGAACGTAGAGCATTGGACGTGGTGCTCGAGCAACATCCTGCTTTTTCCCCCTTGATTGTCGGGCAAATGGAAGCTGTTTCCTCTATTATCAACATTCTGTGTACCTTAAACAAATCAAAGGTGTGGCTTGAATGCCCTTCATACTTTGGAGGACCCTGTGTTCAGTCTTTTCATGGGTGGCTGCATGCTTTTGACTGTTGCTGCGCTTCTTGCATGCAGGCAAAAGCTCAAGGCCTCGTGCAAAATGCGTGATGAATATGAGAGTGTCATGCACCTGGATGCCCCTGCTGCAGTTTCCCGAGGCCAGGCAGCATCTGGTAAGGCTCTGGCCCAACCTTGGTCGCGCGTGTGTGTTACAACTTAGAGAATTGGTTGAGGTTGGTTTTCCTTGTTCTCCCGCATTCTCTCACCCAGCAACACGCACGCGTGCCAGCACAGATATGTATTAACGGCTCACAAATATATGTTTGGTTGTGCATTGATTGGATGTGTGCACTCATATTTGCACATCAGAGAGTGTGTGTGTGCGCGCATGCGCATGCGCACACACATATACGCAAGCACGCATGCACACGTATTCACACATACGCACACATACACATGTATTCACACATACGCACACACACACACACACGTATTCACACATACGCACACATACGCACACACACACACACACGTATTCACACATACGCACACATACACACACACGCACACACACACACACACATGCGCACACACACACACTCACACACATGCACGCAGACGCACACATATGCACGCGCGCACACACACACACACAGACACACAGCCCCTGCAGTTGCACGGGGACATGTTGTCATGCCACATCATCACTCATCCAGGACATGCGCAATATGCCCTGGCCTTTGTAGGCAAGCCAGCAGCCAACGGGGGCGCCATCACAGCAGGTCACCCAGGCGGCACGAGCTCAGCCCTCACAGCACCGTCCACCACCAAGACCCCCTCACTCCCCCCCAGTTCAGCGCTAGCACTGCCGAGCTCTGCAGGCCAAGGTGAGTGACATGCAGATGGCCTGAGCCCATCGCTCTGTGCCATTGAGGGACCGGCGCGAACCTTTGCCAGCCCGGTGCGCTCCTATCAGGCCTGCAGGCCATGAAGGGATGACACTGCAGGCGACAGACAAGTCCCTGTTCTAAAGGTTGTTGTGAGCACACCTGACAGACACACAATCCTGCTTTTGGAGCAAGCATTTGCTCTCCTCCCTAGCCATCTTCAATGCTGTCGCTCCACGCTCAGGGACTGCAGCTCCAGCTGGGCAGTGTGTATTAGGTTCCTGTCTCTGCTTTGATGGGCTCACCCTCTTGCCAACACACAGACACACACGCACGCACACGCATGCCTGCCTGCCTGCCTTCCTGCCTGCAGGGGGTGCCCTCGTGCCTGCCGGGCCCAACCAGCCCCTGGCTGCTGTGCAGGCCGCCCAGAAGCAGCGTGAGATCATGCGCGTGATTGAAGACAAGGGCAACACCAGCGCAGCGGTGTCTCGGCGGATGGCCTCCAAGTGGCCCAAGCCTGCGTGGCACCCCCCCTGGAAGCTGTGAGTGCTTAGAACGCTTTCCATAAGCTTCCATAGCACCCGCCCTGGGAGCTGTGAGCAGCGTACATGGGGGGTAACCTTCAGCCAGGTCGTTGGGCTGATGTTGGGCTTGCAGGCGGTGCAGTTGCAAGTCGACATGGCGCCCTGGCAGCTGTGAGCGGTTACAATGGTTACCATGGGAGGTTAACCTTGAGACAAGTTGTTGGGCTGATAGAGGGCTTGTGGGTGGTAAAGTCTCATCTTGCTGTGGCGCCCGGGAAGCTGTAATTGGGAAACTCGCATGTTAGGCGAGCAGTCAGCCATTTTGGATGAAGGCCTTTCACACTTGCACGTGTGGGGTTCCACACGGAGGCCAAGCCACACTGCTTGCACACTCGCAGTTGCTGGTTGCAAATTCACAACTTGCTCTCACACATGCGTGCATGCATGCATGCGTGGCTTGCCCATGCAGGTATCGTGTAGTTTCAGGACACTTGGGCTGGGTGCGCTCTCTGGCAGTGGACCCAGGCAACGAGTATTTTGCGACTGGATCAGGCAAGTGCCCCAAACAGAGAGCCTTTCAGCGCAGAGGGGTGTCAGGATGTCAAGGTGCCATGATGTGAGGGTGTCATGATGTCAGGTTGATGTGATGATAAGGCAGGGGAGGGTCAGGTCCAAGAACGTGTCCCTTGGCACAGATATATCAGGCATCTCGTAAGCCGAGTGTTGGGGATGATCATGAAAACTGCGAGGTGCAGTGGGTGCCTTTATTGGGGATGATTATGAAAAGTGCGAGGTGCAGAGGGTGCCTCAGGGCCCAGGATCCTCAAGAGGTTGAGGCATTCACATTGGACGTGGGGCAATTGTGGGGCAACACTAGGGGTCGGCGTTCAGTATATAACGTTATATAACGTTATACACAAAATCCTTATAACCAGTGCCAAAATCGCGATTGGCGATTCTCCGGCCTTGCAGGGTACGAGTCTTGTTTTATGTTCAGTTTGCTCTCATGAGCACTTCGAACGAGAAGCAGAAATGGATGGTGCTCGATGATGATGGGAAGCAGAAGCACGTGGGGGGGCTCTTAAGCCCCGTGACCTCTTGGCCAAGTTTAAGAAGGGAAGTCAACCCTGGGACGGCAAGCTTTACCCTGTGATAAGGGAGGAGTATGGTGGGGTGTGTGTGTGCTGAAATGCAAGGAATGCAAGCAGCCTCTCAGCGCTAACAACCCTTCCAAGTCCTACAAGGACCACAAATGCAAGCCCCAGAACTTGGCAAAAGCAGCAGCAATGAGAGCCAGCCCACCAGCATGCCCCACAACCAGAGGCGCTGTGCGCCGCGCGCGAGAGGAGGAGAGCCTGCCTCAGTCCTTGGGCAGCAGCATGACACCACCCAAGAGGGCCAAGGAGAATGGATAGGACAACTTTGTTGTGCGCCCAGTCCAAGCAGAGCAGGCGCACCGCATGCTTGCCATCCACATTATCAAGGAAGAGGTCCCTTTTGTCAAGGTGGAATGCCCAGCTCTGCGCAAGGGTCTCGAAGCGAAGGGATTACCAGGCCAGCAAGCACAACCTCCAGATCTTGACTGCAGGCAGGCCCTCCTTTTTGCGCAATTTCTGGTCAGCCAAAACCAGCTCACAGTTTCCTCTGCTCGCTCACGCAGCCCAAAAGCTGCTTTCAGCACGTGCCATCACAGCAGCTGCTGAGCGCAACAGGTCGGTGTGGGCACGCACATACACAGCCTTGTGTAACACGCTGAGCAGAGAAACAGCAGAAAGGCTTGTGTACACCAAGGCAAACATGCCTGCCAGCTGGTACAATTAGGCAGCTCAGCAGCAGCAGCAGATTGGAATAGGCAACACCTCAGCAACAGCAGATTGGATTAGGCAGTCCCTCAGCAGCAGCAGATTAAATGCAGCTAAGGAGAGCCTTGAATTTGGCAACTAGAAGCAAGAAAGGCAGTGAATTCTCTATTTGCCCTAGACAGGGTATATAACGTTGTTTGAAGAGCTTACAACCTAGGAAATTGTAAACACTATTTTTTTTGGACCCAACTTTTGGGAATATCTGTTTACAAGGGTAATACACCTACCATGAAGTTTTGGGGTCAGATGTCTGATCCCTTGGGGTAGATCTGCAATCCTATAACGTTATATCTATAACCATTTACGGTATATTCGGTTATATAACGTTATATACTTGTATTTTTTACAGGATATACGGTATGCGCCGACCCCTAGACAACACGCATTCCTCTTATGCTGTGGTTGCAGGGGATCGCACCATCAAGATTTGGGACCTGGCCTCAGGTCAGCTCAAGCTCACCCTCACAGGGCACATTGAGCAGGTGCGTGCGTGCGTGTGTGTGTGCATGCGTGCATGCGTCTCCATGTACTTCCTACGCTGGAAGTTTGTGAAATGGATATGCATGTATGCATACATGTATGGAAACATGTACATGCCCCAAGAGTATGTGCGTGTCCTTGCATGGGCGACAGCATGCCTCTTGAATACTGCATGCCCAAGCCATCTACGCGCACACTCCTGCACAGGTCACTGGCTTGGCCATCAGCCCCCGTCACCCATACATGTTCTCCTGTGGATTGGACAAGATGGTCAAATGCTGGGACCTCGAACAGAACAAGGTAGGGTGCAGACATCAACACATTTGATGTCAACAATTTGGCAATGTGCGAATGGTAATGACGCATGAAATCCACAACGGATTGACCAAACACAGTGATGTTTACAGTTTAGGCAATTTGCAGTTGGGAGTCGCACATGAAGACCAATGGATGGGGGAGGCATGTGCATGGGTGGCATGAGTTCTTGAAGGCCGGAATGCTTGGCAGGCAATGCGTGTGAGGAGGATGCTAGAGTTGCATTTGCTGCTGCGAAGCTGAGCACCGCAGGCATATGGCTAGGGACGCAAACCTCTTAGCGTGTCACAAGGCACTTGCAGGGGTGCCCTGGTATGCAAGTGGAGTGCTCTGCTGTTGACGTTCCAGTGAACTGAATGCAAGGGCTGTCTGCACAAAGTGCCAGCGCATCCTCATTTGTTCATGTGTCAGTGCTGTGCAGCGTGTCTGCCAGCTGTACCACGCACCTGCACGCAACTTAACCTGTATGCACAGGTGATCCGCCATTACCATGGCCACCTGTCAGGCGTGTACTCGTTGGCCCTGCATCCCAAGCTGGATGTGCTTATGACGGGAGGACGAGACTCTGTGTGCCGCGTGTGGGACATGCGCACCAAAGTGCAGGTGCGTACAGTGGTTAGTGAAGGATTGATTTCGGGACGCTGTGTGTCCCATGTGGGACGTGCGCACCAAAGTGCAAGTGTGCATGGTTACTTGAGAGTTAGGTTACTCGACAGTGTGAACATGGGCTCAGGAGCATTCAGGAGGGGTTCTAGGTCCTGCTCTACACTTAGTGTGTTGCGTGGACCTAGGGTCTGCTCTACACGCTGTGCATTGTGGGGTCTAGGGTCCGCTCTACGCATTGTGTGCATCGCGGGTGCTGGCGTGCCATGGGGCCTGCATGGTCGAAGGAATGCCATAAGATGATCATGAGGTGATCATAATCATAAGATCACCTTGCTTGATGAGCCATCAATGGGAATGCGAGCACGGAGAGTGAAGGTCGCACGCTGGCACTCTTAGAAATATGGCATCCTGATTATCGTACTTTGTGGTCACCTGGTCTGTCTTGGTTTGCACCATGAGGCCTCATCAGGTGGAATCTGCTGTTTTGACGTGGAGCCCAGCAGCAGCATGTTAGGGCTGGATGGTGGGAAACAAATGTTTTAGATTGGGGGGGGGGGGGGGGTATGGATGTTGTGAAATGGAGCCCAGCAGCAGCATGTCAGGGCTGTGGATGGTGGGGAACAAATGTTTTGAATTGGGGGAGGGGGGATGAATGTTATGAAATGGAGCCCAGCAGCAGCTTGTCAGGGCTGGATGGTGGGGAACAAATGTTTTGAATTGGGGGAGGGGGGATGAATGTTATGAAATGGAGCCCAGCAGCAGCATGTCAGGGCTGTGGATGGTGGGGGCCACATGCACCTGAACCGAAAGGTTTGACAGGCTGATAGCTTGTGTACGGCTTCTGATGTTAACTTCCAGGTTGGGACTTGACACCATGTTGCATGCGACACACCTTCTTCTTCCTCTTCTCGGTATCTTTGCACTCCTCCACGCTGTGCTTCAGGCACGCGTGCAAAGCGTGTCCCACTCAGCGTTTGTTGGAGCCGCATGGTGCTCATGCTCAAATGCAGCTGTTGCACGAGCTCGAGGCACATTGTCCAAATTAGGAAGCATGGCATTAGAAAAGCAGAGCACACAACTGGTGCCCCCTGATCAGCCCTTCCTGTCTTTGTGGGACTGGGTTGCAGGTACACTGCCTCAGCGGCCATGACCAGACGGTGTGCTCCATCCTGTCCCAGCCAGGAGACCCTCAGGTATGTGTGTCTATGTTTACGTGTGTGTGTGTGTCTGTGTGTCTCCAGGCACTCTGTCGATCCTGCCCTTTCGCAGGTGCACTGTCCGTGCAAGCGCAGGCAGTTACTTGTTTCCCCCATCATGTTCTAGTGCTAACTTGTCAGCCTAGGAAGAAATCGACCTTGTGTTTTCCAACACAGCCTGTGCATGTCGTAATGCTGAGGGCACATGTTCAGTTGTCTCATAAGTAAGAGGCCATAGCAGGGTGTGTTGTCGACTCCTCAAGAATCAATTTGTGTCCCCCATTTGCAGGTGATCACTGGCTCCCATGATTCCACCATTCGCCTGTGGGACCTGCGCACTGCAAAAACCATGTCAACGCTGACCTTCCACAAAAAGAGGTGCGGATTGCTGAGTGGAACAGGCCACAAGCTTCCGTCTCAATTTGTCTCCTCTATCAGATCAACCCATCATTGTTTGAATGTCAAGGGCTACTCGTACTGTGCAAGCTTGGGGCACAGCCCTGTGTCCGGCTCAGGGCGCGGGTATGTTGCAGGGTTTGAATGTCTTGCCTGTTGGATCATGATAAGGTTCATGCTGTAGGATTAAAGGGTATGCAGGCAGCTTGAAAAAAGATTGAAAATGAATGCTGTAGGAAGACAAGGCTTGAATGTTGTTTAGCCTGACTGTGTGTTCAACCTCGCAAGAGCTAGAACGCATGCACCCCTGCATACATGCGCGGGAGAGGATGCACTTGCACTGCCCTTTCAAAATACAATCGTGTTGCCAGGCTGTGCAGGGTGTGCGCTATGGTGCTGCACCCCTTTCAGCATGCCTTCAGCAGCGCCAGCGCAGAAAACACCAAGAAGTAAACAAGTGCATGTGCTGTTTGGCTGTGCAGTGTGCGCGCTATGGCGCTGCACCCCTTTGAGCACGCCTTTGGCAGCGCCAGCGCGGACAACATCAAGAAGTTTGCCTTGCCGCGTGGAGAGTTCCTGCACAATACGCTGATCCCACAGCGCGCCATTGTGAACGCCATGGCCATCAACCAGGACAATGTCATGGTCACAGGTGCGGGCGGGAGAGGCTGTGCACTCTGTCAGTCGCATGCATAAGCAGGGGTGTGCTTTGTATCCTGTCTATCGCCATGGCCATCAACCAGGACAATGTCATGGTCACAGGTCCGGGCGGGAGAGGCTGTGTACTCTGTCAGTCGCATGCATAAGCAGGGGTTTGCTTTGTATCCTGTCCATCACATGCATAAGGAGCGGTTAGGAGTTGCACACCCTGTCACTTGCAGGCATCAATTGGGATGTGTTTTGCACCTTGTTTTGCATTTTTGGCGAGCTTGTTTATCCAAGCAAAAAAGCTGTCCCTTCGCTGGAGAGGCAAAATGCCTGGTGTAAGCACCGTCTGTTTTTTTTCTGCGACTGTTGAAGCCTCATGTGAGCAACGCCTGTTGATGCTGCTAGTTGTTGAAGGCGCTTTGTTGCCTGGCAAGCAGGGGCCGACAAGCTCAAGTTTGTGGCTCCTATGAGGAAGGTTTTGTGTGGCCCAGGTCGGCAAAGTCAGCGCTGCCCGCCATCCATGGCAGATACCTGGAATCTGGGGCTGCGACGGTCTTAATTGCGGTGGCCATCCTTTGTCAGGAGCCCCTCTTTTGCTTGCTTTGCATTCACTCTTCCCCTGGATACCATTATGCTCTTTCCATTTTTGCTCTAGCTTGACACAAAAGGAGGCTGTCCGTTCTGGGGCTGGGACGACTCTTCCCCTGTGTGCCATTCCCCCTCTGGTTCCTGTTACAGGTGGAGACAACGGCAGCCTCTGGTTCTGGGACTGGACCAGCGGCCATTGCTTCCAGCAGAATGAGACGCTGGTGCAGCCCGGGTCGTTGGAGGCTGAGGCAGGCATCAACGCCGCGGGCTTCGATGTCAGGTGGGTCAGGCTGTCTGTGGTGCCGGGGCACACTGTAAGGCAAGCAGTAAGGCAACAGGCGTCAGTGGTAGGGAGGTGGGCTGCCCGTAGCGCTTGTGCATGTTTGCATGCATGAGGCATCATTGCAGCAGGCTTTGGTGTCAGGAGAGGTGGAGCAGAGCGTGGTGCTGTGTGGTTGACCATGGTGCTGCACTCTCTTTGGGAAGCAGTGAGTGCCCCAAGCAAGCGAGATCCTTTCGTGAATGCAGGCAGTTGCATGCTTGCTGCAGAATATGGTGACCACAGCTGGTGCTCTCCTCTCCACTGTTTGTACGCATGCGCTCAGCAATGCGCTACCTTTCTCTGATTATAATCATGACAATAGCTGAGAGTTCCTACACATGTCCTGCTTGATCGCCGGTCCTGCAATCTTTGGAAAAAGTAAACCTCAAGCGCCCACTGTGTTCTGAATAGTAATGATAATAATAATTGACGATTAGGGTGGGTTATGACAAGCCGCTGCTAGCAGCGGTTTGCCACATACTTCCATAGTTGCACATTGATGATAGAAGACTAAGTGGTTTCCTGGAAATGGCGCATGTCACTGAGCCAAATTCTTTTCTAGCCTGGATTGTCCAGGTTTTTCAGCAGGGGACTTCTCTTTGAGAGCACCAAGGGCGCTCCTGGCCCAACTCGCAAGTGTTTATTTGGGATGATGTTTTATCTTTTTTTTTTGCTGATTTTCACTTAATAATTTAGCTACTCCTTTCGCACCCGGGGTCACGGCCAGGCGACCTTCGCATCATTTTAGGCGTTCAAGTGTCTAAAAGTATTCCTACAAGATTACGAGCGCGCGAGGTGTGAGCGGGTCCAAGCGTGACATTTGCTGTGGCGCTTGTGAGGCTAAAGAGGGCTTCCTTAATATTTGAAGTTTCCGGGGAACATTCAAAATTGCCAGTGGTGAGCTCGCCGCTGCTTCTAAGAACTCAAGCTTCCTTGATTCCCTGCGCGGCTTCTAACAATACCCACTACTAACAAGGAATCCTTTATACCTGGCCTTGGAGGTTAACATATGCCAGGCTGTGGTGAAGTGCATGGATGCAGGAAAGAGGCATCGTACGGCAGACTGGCTGTAGCTTGAGTCATGAGGCTCGTTTTCAATTTTACATGCATGCCCTGCACACGCTCATCTGCTTGGCTGCACTATTCCTTGCAGTGGTTCCCGCTTGATCACGTGTGAGTCAGACAAGACCATCAAGATGTGGAAGGAGGATGAGGAGGCGACAGAGGCCACGCACCCTGGCTTGCCCTTCCGCCCACCCAGGGACATCAAGCGCTTCTAGATGGATGTGTTTCGCGTCGTTTCCCCTGCGCTGCTTGTGCCTGCTAGGCATACAGCGTGCACAGAGGCAGAGCAGCGTGTGCCATAAGGCTTAGCATTGGCCAGGCTCAAGCACAGACCCATACAGGGTCTACAAAAAGAAGCCCATCAGTCAACACACACGATTGCTAGAAAGGAGCCTTGGCCAGGCTCCAGCATAGATCCATGCTCAGGGTCCTGATGACTGCTGGTGTCCCAGCTTTGTCGTTTGGTTGGTTGGAGCTGGGCTCAAGGAGGGTTGTGAGTCAACCATTAACTGGAGCTGCGATGGCGCGTGCAAGGAGACTCTGCACATTGGATGCATGTGCATCATTTGCCAGGATGTATGATTCAGTGGTGGCATTGTACGCAAGTCGTGCTTGGTTGATGCAGGCAAGGCTACGCGTCTCCTGATTTGCGTCTCCATGCTGCATACTGGGGAGTTTGAGTAAACAGCAGCACCGGCAATTTGCTTCAAGGAACAAGGAACGAGTTGTGAAATTTGTGTTGGAGTTAAACATACCATGTGGTCTAGAAGATGGCTGTGATTTAAAAAGCACACCACCAAGCCCAACAACCTCTTGGTCATACACGTTGATTTGTGTTATTGATAGGCATAGCCCGCCGTGAATGCTATATGGAGGGCAGTGGAGTGCTACAAGGGTTACAAAAGTTACAAGGGAAAAAGGCCTCAGTCAAGACGTTTGGCTGCCAGCCTGTTCATAAATACACATGAGATCACGAAGGAAGAAAGGAAGTTTGTTGTTATCCTGGTTTAGAAAATAATTAATATCCTGGGAATTCACATGGTGAATGGTACCTAGGCAGGGCATCCTGTGGGAGACGTGGAGATGTAGAAAAGAGAAGTTAATCATTCATGATGTTACATTGTTACAATGGGTTTACAATGGTGGCCTACAGCCCGAGACTCTGGCTGATGGCAGCTGGTGAAACAAGCTCAACCAGTATCAAAAATTGAGACCAAGTCTGACACAAATTTAAGAAGTCTGTATGAGTCTTGGTTTAGGAAAGCATTGATCTCAGAATCAGTGATAGTATGATGGCAAGCCAAGAATGGAATAAAGTCAGCGTTTGAGGGCGGAGCAAACACACGCAAAGTCTTAAACATCTCCTCAAAAAGGTCCTTGTATCTCGTGCGTAGCTCACGCACCTCAGTACATTTGCAAAAGAAAAGCACATGTTTTTCATCCTGGACTTCCCCACACTCACACTTATCACAGATACTTGAACCCCCAAGCCATTTACCAGACTCCACTCTCAAGTGATGAGCACGCAATCTAAATCTGCTAATGTTTCTCAAAACATGCTTGTCCAAATCCTTGAACAGATACGAGGGGATACAAAAAGGAGCACCTCTGGAACCACTCTCAGAATTCCCACACCACTTATGGTACGTCACTGCCTTCTTGTTAACTGCACGAGGACAAAAAACATCGGCCCCTCTCCACACTTTCTGCTGTCTGTATCGCAAATCACCAATGAACTCTTGCATGGGGATTTTCTCAGCTCTCAGCATGTTCTGTTTGAACGAATCACCATTCCGCATCCCACCAAAAGCATTAGAGACTTCAGCAGCCCAGCAAGAGGAATCAAAAGAAGCCAGACTTAAATCAGCCCTCAGCACACGACGCAAGACTTCACTATTGGAGTCAAGCATGCTATTAAAAAACTTGATGGAGGCACGGAACCAGAAGAACTGCAGAGGCTCCTGGCCACACTCTCTCAACACCGGCCAATTTGTAGTACTGTTCTTTACTCCAAGAATGCGCCTCAAGGAACACAGATGTCTTTTCTGCAATTGACTATCAAACTCACTGCCTTCTCTCAAGTAATGAGTTCCCCACACCTGGCACGCATACATCCCAGCAGGAATGCCATACACCTTAGATAACCAGAGCATAGCATGAGGCCTGTTTTTCAGGTCATGACCCTTGGCAAACTCCAAAATCCTTCTCTGTGCAGCCATATAAGGCCGCACCGCATGCTCCTCAGCTACCTTAAAATCCATATTTTTATCCAACAGCACTCCCAAATATTTGAACCTGTCCTTCTCTGGAAGGACCACTCCATCATACCTTAAAAGGATTCTGCAGAGGAGAGACTGACGTACTGTTGAAGTGCACCACCTCAGACTTAGCTGTGTTTACAGTCAACCCTTTTCTCTGAGCATACACACGGAGTCTGTCCAGCATCTTCTGCATTTCACCAGGGTCATTCGTAGTTAATCCAAGGTCATCAGCGTACATCATGTGGGACACACCATTCACTCTGTCACCAGTCACAGCACCCTCAATGCCCTCACTTATCTCTCTGCCCATATCATTGACGTACAGAGAGAAAAGAAGGGGGGACAAAGGACAACCTTGCTTAACACCGTTCGATGGCTACACGCGCGCCCTTTTCTCACCATCCATTAGAATGTACTCATCATTATCATACATGTCTCTGATCACACTGAGCAGAGGAGTCGGCATTGCATTGCGCTGCAAGTGAGACCAAAGCTGCTGTCTGGGCACGGTGTCATAAGCTTGAGAAAAGTCAATGAAAGCAACGTGCAATCTGGAAGAATTCCGTGGCTTCAATTTTTTCGCAGCATGCTTGAGGTGCCTCAGAATGAACAGAGGATGCAGAGTGCTCCTTCCTGGAAAGAAGCCAAACTGCGTGTCCGGAATCTTTCCCTTTTTCATACACCAATCTGTCACCAGATTTTTCAGCACATTAGCATAAATCCTATACATTACACCGCTAACCGCAATCATCCTATAATTCCCAGGTTTCAGCACTTCCCCTTTTTTGTGAATGGGGCTCAACTTGGCAACCTTCCAGCACGCAGGCACTTTACTTTCAGTCAGCAACACTTTAAAAAGACGAGCCAACAGAGGCACCAGCACATTTACTTGTTTGGTTTTATTCCCACACTGCACTGGCAAGCACGCATGCTTAAGAAAAGGAATCGGGATCGCATCAAAGCCTGAAGAGGCACCAACATTCAACTTCTGAAATTCACTACCCAACATACCTTCTAACACAGATACATCAGGGATCTCAAACTCGTCTGGCTCCGGAGCCCACCCAGACTGCGCGCCCCGCCTGAGAAGGACCTCAGGTGGAAGGTTGCGCCGGCCCAGTGGCACAGCCATATCCCTCGCAGATGGGCGAGACTCTTCAAATGTCCTCTTTGCTCTGAAGTGTTTGTGTAGGTGATCATGCCAAGCTGGAGCAGGCACAGGGGTTGTGTGCGGCTCGTTGTTACAATGGGGTTACACCTTCAGCCAGGTAGTTTGGCTGCTCGGCCTGCTCAACTGTTCCAACTGCACAAAAAATATCCATGAGAAACAAAACGATAAGTCTCATTAGTCTGCTTCTGCAAGAAATGAAAAACATCCTCAGAACTAGCTTGAGAATAATAGAAAGTGCCTGAATCGTCCAGAAAAATTCTATGAGAAGAGGGGAAGTCAGAAAATAACTGTGCATAAGTCCTTCGAAGAGAACACACAGAAGCGCAAGAACAAAGGAACACAGCATGCTTTTCATCTTGGAGTCCTCCTTGGTCACACCTATCACAAGCAGATTTGTGCTCCTGCCAAAGTGATGTCTTCTCTCTTATAGTGTGAGCATGTAAGCAAAAACGCGCCATGTTTCTCAGCGTGCGCTTGCCCAAATCAAGATGCAAATATCTAGGGACAGAAAAGGGTGTGCCATGAACAGTCAAGGGTCTCAAAGGGAGTGCCATCCATTGATGATACTTGGCTAATTTGTTTGTGTGTTCACCATGTTCTGCCAAGGCATCAACATTCCACACACCTCGCAGCCTTTTTATCAGATCAACAACAAACTCGCTCATGACTATAGGCTGCCCAGACCGAACACAATGAGTGAACACACTGCACCTGTCCAAGCCTGTACATGCAGCCAAAAATTCTGAGATCCAGCATTTACGGGAAAGACTGCTCATTTCAAGATCTGCTTGCAGTACTTTACTGAGTGTGGTGCTTTTGCTGCACAATAAAGCATTGTAAAACCATTGTAAAACCTAACTGCTGCGCGAAACCAATAAAACTGTGAAGGTTCATGTCCACATTCACGCAGTACAGACCAATTAGGAGTGGTGCGCTTTACCCCCAGGATACGCTTCAGTAACCACAGGTGCACAGTTTGCAAAGGACAGTCCATTTCAGCTCCTTTCATAAATCTAGTGCCCCAAATCTGACATGGGTACATGCTAGCAGGGAGAGCATATGCTTTAGTCAGCCAGAGCATGGCATGTGTGTCTGTCCGTCCAAAGAGAAGTTAAGCTCAAAAAGTAAGGCATACTGTGAAGATACGAGGCCTGGTGCCCAGCTAGAAGCCTCACAGCAACGACACAGTGAACTGTGCAAACAACTCCAAGGTGCAGAGATTACTATCCACCCAATCCTCCTGGGTGTGAGTGGGACTATCTATACTGCCCATACCCTTGATCAATTCAAGAAGTTAGGGATTGACTCACAGAGATCTGAAACACTTGCAAGAAAACTCCATGCCCATTCTGTACAATTTGCGCACAAACTTACCTCTACCAGACGTGCCATTGAAATTAAAAACACTCATCATAACACTGGTGCCCTGGAGCAGCGTGCTGCCAGAAACCCACCTGATCCACATTAACTCCCCTCTCATCTTCTGGTAAGGGAGACTCACGGCTCTTTGAGCCAATGTGTCTCTCTTTCCTTAACTGATGTAGGAAGAGTTTTCTCTGCCTACGTAGTTTTTTTCTTTTTTCTTTAAGGCATACTTCTGACGGAGAGAGCAGACCTGGGGATTGGAACAACTGAACAGCACATGTTTTTCATCTTGTATTTCATCAAATGTGATTTTAGAATCACAGATATCACAGGCTGGAGCAGTAGTATTGGACCAAAAAGCCTGTTCAACTTGAAGAGTGTGAACTCGCAGCCTGAATCTGGCAATGTTGCGAAGGACATGATGGGGAAGATCAAATACATGTATTTAGGCAGAGTATAAGGAGGGCTACTCCAGAATCAACTAGCAAACGTTGCTCAAAGGTTGACCTGGCCAAAAACTGGATAAGATGCAGGTCAAAAAATCAAAGAAAAAGTATGTGCTCAGTGAGCATCGAAAGGCCGAATTAGCATAATAGCATGATATGCCAAAAGCAGAACTTCATGTTGTTCGCTGGAACAGAGAAAAAAAGAAAAGACTGCGCACCCTAGATCCAGCATGCATCAAGGAAAGGAAAGAAAAAATTTATGCCAGCTAAGAGGCCGTGTGCATGAAGGAAAGATTTCTTTAGCAGGCTAGATGCCAGTGGCCTCCCAACGAAGGATAGGACATTGTAGGATAGGGTAACATAGCTGTACCTGCCTACAAGGGCAGCTTACCTGAAGCAAAAGGGCGCCTGTAACCAAACCAAACCAAATTTGTGAACAAATGTCAACTGGAGAAGGAAACAAATCCTTGAGCTGAGTTCAGAAGTGCCATGTCGTGCGAGATCACGGTCATGCACATTTCACTGACCTGGCAGCACACAGCACTCCCCCTAATACTTAGCAGTTATTGAGAAATGTATGATTTTAAGGTCCAGATCTAACAGAATCATACCTCCATATCTCTTTCCTCGTAATTTCCACAGATCTAGACTCACATCTAGTCGTCCAGATGCTATTCTGATTACTCCTTATCAAGCCAAACCCACTTCATCTTCTCCTTCTTCCTCCTCTTCACACTATACGTTATGCAGCAGACACCCGACACAGAGGATCAGTGGTGCTAACCGCGCAAGGCGGCCCCATCAACTAAATGTAAACCAGCGTCACGTGCACTTGATTGAAATCAAGTGCTGCGAAGACACGAGGCCTGGACATCAGATCGAGGCGGCTCAGCGGCAGCACGCAGACCTCTGTAAACTCATTAGTGCTAAAGTAATGACTCTTCACACCATCCTTCTGGGTGTTGGTGGGACCTGCTACAGAGAGCATACCCTGAATCAGTTAAACCAATTGGGACTTGACCAACAGCGTGCCTTGAAACTTGCTCGTAGTCTGCATGCCCATTCAGTTCAGCATGCCCACAAACTTGTTTCTACTAGGCGTGCTATTGAAAACAAGAATACTTGTTGCAGCCAGGATATGGAGCCGGGTGCTTTCAATAACTTATTGGAGGGTTCAACCCTCCAATAACTTCCAAGGAAATAACTTCCAAGGACCGTTTTAAAAGGTCTACTGACCCAATGTGCCCCCTTCCATGCTGCCATCAGTAGGACAGTGCTCTTCACATGCTCTCAGGCTGCCAGAATCACATCATCTCCAACATGAAAACTGAACGCCATAACATTGCAGGCAGAATGGTACAAAAGCACTCAGCAAAAGCCCTGTGGGAGCAGGCCTTGTCTACACTGACATAGGGAGTGATTTCAAACTTGCACAACACAACTTGCAACTCCCTACACATGCCTCAAACAGAACAATACCTGCTTACTTGTTCCCTCGTATCCCATTCAAGAAAGGGAAAGACTAAATTCAAGTCGACCCGATGCCATTTTGATTACCCCTTGTAATGCTAAGCCTTCTTCTCACAGTGTTCCTTATATTCATTCTCAACACGCTTTGCGCAGGTCCACTAGGAGGACAACCAGAGCTAGCCGCGTTATGCATCCACATGAACTCCATGTGAACGAGCGTCATGTGCATCTCATAGAAATTAAGTTCTGTGAAGACACAAGGCCAGAGCATCAATAAAGCGCGGCTAGGCAGCAACATGCTAACCTTTGTAATCTTATTAGCGCTAAAGCTAAAACTATTCACCCAATCCTCCTGGGTGTTGGTGGAACTATTTACACTGAACATACCCTGATGTAATTAAAGAAACTAGGACTGGATCACCAACGTGCCACTAAGCTCGCTAAAAAACTCCATGCCCATTCTGTTCATTATGCCCATAAACTAGTCTCCACACGCCGCGGTATTGAAAACAAGAGTGCCTACCACAGCCATTTGGTTCTAGAGCCAGGTGCTTCTAATAACCCTCCAGATCCTCATTAGTTTCGTCTCTCTTTCTTTTCTCGTGGTGGAGGAGGCTCACGGCTCTTTATGAGCCAATGTGCCTCCTTTTCCTTAATTGATGTAGGGAGAGTTACTCTTCCTACGTAGTTTTTCTTTTCTTTGAACCCTTCAGACCCCCATTAACACTTTTGTTTTTTAGCTTTGTGGTGGAGGGGACTCACGACTCTTCGGAGCCAACGTGTCTCCTTTTCCTTAATTGATGTCACATCTCCCTACGGTAGGGAGAGTCTTCTCTGCCTACGCAATTTTTCTTTCTTTCTTAAGGTCCAGGGGCTAGGTGACTCTAGCGCCAAGGATGAGACCGCTAATTCCAGCAAGCCCGGGGGAAGTGATTCTGTGTTGGTTCAGCTGCTCTCCCCATCAGAAGCAGCCTTACATCCAAATCATACTCTCTGTGGTTGCTTGGCTGCCTGCCCTGCTCTCCCCGGAGCTCAGACAGCTCTCTACTCAGTCATCGGTTGTGCTTTGCATGTTATGTGAGTGCGTCCAATCTCAAATAGGGATAAGTTAACATTCTCGATAACTGGCTCCGCCAGTTGCTCCAGGGTTAGAGAAAGGCAACTCAAAGACCTTGAATGCTAGAACCTGCAATGTGACGGAAGCACTAGGCCAAGGCGACCTGGCCATAACCGGTGGCCGGATGTCATTTTGACATCTTCCTGTTCCTGTATTGTGAAGCAGGGATAGTGGAACTTGCACCCCATCCTTATGGCTTCCGCACTCCGTCTGTGCTCGCAGAAGAACTCTCTTCTACTTTTAGCATGATTCTGAGAGGACAAGCAAGAACCTCTTGAATGGAGAACCTCTTCCTCTTGGTCTGTGTGGTGGGGCCCTTCCTTTTAGGACAGGTGACCTTTCCTTGATGCACGCGGCCGGACTTGGCATCTGTAGTCTTTCTTTGTTTCCTTCTTGAATGGAGGTCAAGAAAGAAAGAAAGAAAGACTACGCTTGCCAAGTCTGGCCGCGTGCATTAAGGTCACCTGTCCTGAAAGACAGGGCCCCACCACATAGACCAAGAGGAAGAGGTGGCACAGAAGTCTACACCAGCAAGTTGGCCTCCACCATGGGACCTACGACATGACTGTCAGGCAGGCCCTGTCCAGAAGCTCTTGTGTTCGACTAAGTGAGATCCTTACCACCTTGCTGGCCAGGGAACCTTAGCTTTATGCGCATGGCCTTTTCTGGCATCTTTTCTTTCTTCTTCTGATTATCTCCACAGTGAGGAGACCTGCGAGAAGTGAAATTATGAAGAGATCATCATGGAAAAAAAACTGAGGGAAAGAGTTGTTCGGCTGAGAAAGTGACGCCAGAACGTCGTTTGAACACCCCCAAATCAGTCTTCACCGTACTCAACTCTGGTGCCCTGGGGCTGCATACTGCTAGGAGCCCACCAAATCCACACTAACTTCCCTCTTACCCTTTGGTAACTTACCTTGAAGGGAGACTCACGGCTCAGAGGATCTTCAAACCAATGTGTCTCCTTATTTGATGTAGGGTGTGTTCTGACATGGCTGGATACTGCCCACTGGTCGCCACGGTGCCACGCTCACCAAGACACGTGCATTTGGATTTGTCTCAACTTATCGCAAGGAATGTTAACCGCCTCAGACTTAGGGCACACACACTGAAAGTGGAGACAGCGGCTTGGGATACTTGGAACTTTCTTTTGTGTAATCGCTGTTCTCGTGATGAGATCCAGGATGAAGTTCATGCCCTCTTGATATGCAGAGATGCAGATGTTTGTGCTTTGAGAAGAAAGTACGCTTGCCTGTTCAACTGCTTCTCTGGCGATATTTCAACGGAGCAACCTTATTTACAACAAGGTAGTGTCCAGGCTGTGATTCCCTCTTGCAACACAACAACAAGCTTTATTTGTTTATTTCTGAGCTTATGGACCGTCCATGTGACATTATGTTGACTGGCAAGGACCAGTCACAGGCCGATCAGCCAAACACTCTGGCTGGAGGTCCCCCCCGTGTAAATCTAGATCTAAGAAAGAAAGAAAGACTACGCTTGCCAATTCTGGCCGCGCACATTAAGGAAAAGTCACCTGAAAGGCAGGGCCCCACCACACAGACCAAGAGGAAGAGGTGGCACAGAAGTCTACACCAGCAACTTGGCCTCCACCATGGGACCTACGACACGACTGTCAGGCAGGCCCTGTCCAGCAAGCTCAAGACCCACCCCTAAGCCATAGAGCAAGCTTTCCAACATCTCAGCATGGGCCCCCCTCTTGCACAGGGGCCAACCAGGGCGGTGGGAGGTGAGCACGCAGTTATGCAGACCCAAGCTGAGACACTCCACCTCTAGAGACCTTCTCCACCGCGCCGACCTCTGGGACCACTCCTGCGCCAATGTCCTCCACCTGGCACTTGCGCACGCACCCTGCCTGCGCCGCGAGCCAGCTCCAGAGGCCGCAGCATGGAACTGCTGTTACTCCGCTGCCAATGTGTGTAAATCTAATATCTGACTGCAATCTGGTGGAATTTGTGCTCAACTCCACATTATCATTTCATGCTAAGTGACTGTCACAGAGTGACTGTCTCTGTGCGCGTGTTTCTTTCAACAGTTAACACTTCTGAGCTCAGCTCATGCCATTGTTCCCACAGTTTGTTGACATTTATACACAAGTTTGGTTTGGTTTGGTTACAGGCACCTTTTTGCTTCAGCTAAGCTGCCCTTGTTGGCAGGTACAGCTATGTTACCCTATCCTATCCTATCCTATCCTATACAGGTATGGCTTTCTTGCTAGCCAGCTAGTTATAGTCTTTCCACATTCAATTGAAATGTGTACACAAGTTTGGTTTGGTTTGGTAACAGGCACCTTTTTGCTTCAGCTAAGCTGCCCTTGTTGGCAGGTACAGCTTCGTAACCCTATCCTATCCTATCCTTATGGTCTTCCCAGAAAAAAGGTAAGAAAGGTACTTCTTCTCTTTAAAAGAAAGAGGAGCTACTCAAAAGAAAGAACTAAGCATGCTATGACTGGCTGCAAGCATCAAGGAAAGGCTGCATAGCGACCTCAACCTGGCAGTGGCGGTCACAGAATGGCTTTCAATAACCGCCCTATCACGTGTTGATTAATGTTTGTAGCGTTCATGGTCACCTGCACCGTGCAGAATCTACAATCGCTTACATACTCCAAAAAATTGTGTCATACATTGGGCAGACCTCAAAGATGAAAGCAAATCCAATGATTAAACATTGTGACGTTGTCACAAATTCCATACATACATGTATGCAATGCATATGAAAGGCAAGTGAAAACATTATAAAACCAGACTGCGTTCAAGGCAACTTCTAGCCAGCCACCTACCCACAAAGACAGGTAACCCAAGGACTTGTTAATAAGCGGTGGACTCAACATGAAACTTGCATTCATCGTAGCATCACCTGTCACGAAATTCTTTTGCGAGCTGTAAATCATATAATCCATTGCTTTGATTTAATCATCAAATAGCTTAAAGCCAGATTCTTGTACAGGAGCCCTAGCTCTAGCAGCTTCCATGCCACTTGCTATTCCTTCAAGGTCACAGCCTTGCTTGATAGGTGATATTTCCTCATCGTGGTCTTCATCAAGGAGGCTGCCAGTGCGTCTCAATCTAAGCAACACCTTCTGTGTGAGTAGCGATGGTGTATAAGAGGGGAGAGATTGTCCAGGTTCTTTGGCGAGCAGGCAGACAAAACGCGCCTGTAAGGAAAATGGATGCACGCGAGAGTGAAGACGACTCACTGTTTTGTGCTGCAACAAGAAGCCAGAGCTCCAGCCCTCAAGCAAGCATACGACACAAATTGATCGACCGTCAAGTCAAGAGCTCAGCCAGCCAATGTGGAATGGAGGTTTTTTTAGTGCACTCTACTTGACGTCGAAAGTGGCAATGAGAATGCCATAACATAATTGTTTATTTGTACAGATGATGACAGCGCAAGACAATTGGCACCTTCTTAATTTGCTCTCTTCTTTTAAAGGGGACAGAGACAAACCAACGTGGCTGCTCTTGAATTTGCACTTTGCATGCTTTTAATAGGGAGGCCAGAGTGATGAGATTTAGGGAAGCGTTTGAGTATCCTGCTATCTAATAACACAGGGGGATTCCAAGTACCCTGGGACACGTTTGCCTGCTATTTGAGTGTTACTGGCTTGAGCGCATATCAAGACATTGCTCTGACCTTGTGCTTTTACCAAGTGGTCAAATAAATGAAGACCTCAGATGGATAGGTGGTGGAGGAGATTCACGGCTCTTCTGAGCCAATGTGTCTCCTTTTCCTTAATTGATGTAAAGAGAGTTTCCTCTACCTATGTAGTTTTTTTCTCTTTGGATAGGCTCTTTATGAATTATAATAGGGAAGGCAGAGCAATGTGTCAGGAAAGGGCTGGAGCACCCAGGGTTATGGTTGCCTGCTGTTTGGAAGGCAGACTGACTTGAGCGCTGCAAATTAAATCTAACAATTTGGCCGACTTCTCTAACTGATTTAAACCCCACATGAGGCCCTGCAATGTATGCACGCCATAGCCCCTTATAAAGCAAACCGCCAGAAGTCTGTCTTGGTGTAGGAAGTGTTTGCTTGCCTCTCATTTGTCAGGAATCAAACCATGCATTTCGCAATGATGTGAAGAAAAAGTCTGCCACATGATAAGCAGCGATCCCTGACAGCCAATCCCGACCCGTTTGGGTGCCCTTCTCCTCTGATTACTCAATTGCAACACAGCCGGAGCTGCAACGACTGTGAGGCACTGGCTCTGTGGAAATGGTGCCTGCTTGCACCCCACCCCAGCAATAACCGCTTTAGGTTCAGACAGCTAAGCTGCCTTCATAGGTAGGTACAGCTGTGAGGCCCTTCCCTTTCCTAAGATTCAGAGAGGGCACCCACCTCATGCCCTCGCGCAGGATCCGCTCCAATGACATGAATATGGGCATGGAGCCCGAGCCTTGGTGTATGCTTTGCCAGAAGCAACAAACGAGCAGGTGAAGAGAAGGACACCTGAACAGGAGACAGCCAGGCGGAGCTGTAGGTGGCCTTACACACCACAGGTTCCTCAAAATCTGCACTAGCATGAAGGCATAGATTCAATTTTCTTTTTTAATAGCAATGGAAAGGGTTGTGAACCTCAGTGAGCTGGCCCAAAAGGCGATAGATGTCGGTACTTGTTCCTTCCACTCCTCTGCTGATGTGAAGCTCCCTTTAACAGAGGTTACATACATAAGCAGTACACGGCTCGTACGTCTCTGTCCTACACATCAACAAGCAATGCAGCATGCGTAGGCTCAACAACACAACGACGTAAGACGGGGATCTTCAGTTTGGTTTACTCAGAGTCATAAGTGCACCTCAAGACACTGCGTGTGAGGCATACAAAAATGCCACATGTGAGACATGCAAAAATGCTATAATGCTGCATTGTCAGGCAGTGAGCCCTCCACTTACCGAAATAATGAGGCCATCAGGCTCAAGCACCCGAGCACACTCCTCCAGCATGCACACTTTATCTGTGAGGAAGGAGGAAGGACAAGTTGGCCTGGAGCTCAATGTCTGTGTGATGGGTACTAAATTCCATTTTGCTAGTGTTCTGATGATGATGGCGATGACGATGATGATGACGATAATGATGATGATGATAATGATGATGAATGGTGATCATCATGTTGATAATGGTAACAGCAATTATGGTGTGTCAACCAATGTGCCATGCACTCCAAGCCATTTAATTTTTGATCAGTACACTCTTCTCAATTGCCTTATGTGAAGGCAACACATAAGCAAGAAGTGTGGGCGCTCACCTTCATCACTCCAGAGAGCGTCCAATGTCCCCTGCATATGCGTGAGAGGCCAATTAGCAACATTCCTAGAAGGGATGGGAATCCAGCGCACAACCCCTCAACAAAGGGAGTTCGCATTATGTAGCCTCACAGGGCGCTGATCTACCAGAGGCCGCGCGTTCCAGGCAGGGGCAAACCGGAAAAGGCCAGAGGCAACATTCTCCATCTTGACGGTTCCCCCTGCTGCCTGCATGCAACCTCTGCGTTATTGCAACCAGGCTGATGTCCTAGGGGTAGCCAAGTCTGTGTCAACGTGCCTGAAATGCTGTGACTAACATGTTTTGTTCTTGTCCTCCAGATCGGACTGGTTTGGTTACAGGCACTGTTTTGGCTTCAGCAAAGCTGCCCAAGTAGGCAGGTACAGCTATGTAACCTTTTCCTTTTCTATTGCAACCACTTGCCTTATCTAGAACTGTGGTCACAGATTGAGTTCTTAGGGGCAGGCAGCGGCAGTCCGCCTGCACCAGCTCAACAACCCCTCCTGCCTCCTTCTGGGCAAGAATACTTTGGCAGGCATCAAGGAGCAGCAGCTCGCTATAGCCATAGCTTGCTTGTAGGATTTCTTCCCCAAAGCTGCTGCTACCGCATCCCACGTCTACAAGGATGCCAGATCCATGGAGAGCAGCCGCGGTCAAGTATGGGGAGCACACAGACTGCAGCTGGTCGTTCGCCGCAAAAGCTGCGTGCCACTCTTTGTTGCGTGGGCCAGCTTCATGCAAGCTCTCCCTGGAATAGTAGATCGAGTGCCGCAGGTGAGAGCCTGCATAAGTTATTTGGATGCTTAGTGCTTTAATGCGCCATTTGGAGCTCCTGATGCGGTTGTGCATCAGCTTGCAAATGTGTACATTGCTGCTGCGCCTTCCGACTTTGCATGTGCACTAGTCTGCACTGAAGGCAATGAGTGCACCGCAGGTTTTGCTTATGCACCCTTGAATACATGGCACAGGTGCACCGCTCTCCTTGAGTCTGTCAGCGCAGGTTATCGTCCAAGTGTATTTTCAAGTGTGTGTTTGTGTATGTGTGCGTATGTGCGTGTGTTTGTGTGTGTATGTGTGTATGTGTGTGTGCTTATGCATGTCTTTGTGTGTATGTGTGCGCGTGTGTGTGTATGTGTGCGCGTGTGCATGTGCATGCTGCGTGCGTGCATGTGTGTATATGCTGCGTACGTGCATGTGTGTGTATATGTTTGCGCACGTGCGTGCGTGCGTGCGTGCGTGTGTATGTGTGTGTGTGCGTGTGTGTGTGCGTGTGTGTGTGTATGTGTGTATGTGCGCGTGCGCCAGAAAGTGTGCATGCTGCGCGCGTGCATGCGTGTGTGTGTGTGTGCGCGTGTGCGTGTGTTTGTGTGTGTATATGTGTGTATATGCTGCGTGCGTGCATGTAGGCATATATGTTTGCGCGCATGTGTGCGTGCGTGCGTGCGTGTGTGTGTGTGTGTGCGTGTGTGTGTATATGTGTGTATATGCTGCGTGCGTGCATGTGTGCGTATATGTTTGCGTGCGTGCGTGCGTGCGTGTGTGTGTATGTGTGTGTGTATGTGTGTATGTGTGTTTGTGTGTGTGTGTGTGTGTGTGTGTGTGTGTGCAAGCGAGTGAGCGTGCGTTCTTAGAGACACAGGCATGACACAGGCTCAGCTTTAACTTACCAGTGGTCAGCGTAATTCATGCTACAAACAATTTGCCCTCAGGACATCAGGTATTTTGGACACGGGCCATCACCAATAATAATTCAAAAGAATTTCAATAAACTTTTTTTGGACCAATTGTTAGGGGGGTTACAGCGTGTTTTGTGTGAGTGGGTCATGTTTCGGTGAAGAGGCCCAGGATGTACCCAGTAACCCAGTACTCCGGGGGTTTGGGGGCTGCAGGCTCGATGCCGATGTACGCAGATCCTCAGTATGGTGAGCTATCCACACTCCGTTGCCTCCCTTGGAAGCTAAGTGAACTCCAGGAGTAGCCCCCTGGAGCAGGAGCAGCAGCCCTCTGGGCACACACTTGTTTGTGTGTGTCTGTGGGTCCTGCCTTCGTGTCCCCTTGAGGCTGATGAGGCTGATTGTATGCCTCCACTCCTTCCTCTGCAGGGGGAATGCCTGCCTTCACCTCCATACCTCCTCAACAAATGGTACACGCCATCCCCATGGGCGCGATCGGTGAGAGGAGCATACATGCTAGAGCATTCCCAGAAGCACCAGTGACATTTGCCTGCTCTCCCTTGCACGCTTGCATTTGGAAGGTGCTGAGACACCCCCCTGCCTGGATCCTCTCACATCCAGCTCTTCTGCATCCAAGCCTCACTGGTGCCCATGCCACCCCTGCATCCTTCTTCCAGGCTTCTCTGGCGCGCCCAGCCAGGCCTTCCCATCACAGGGGGGTCTCATGGCCATGGCTCCCGCCCCGCCCTCCTCGTTTTCCCCGTCAGATCCAACAGGTAGCTGAGGGCAAAGGCCTTACGTAGAGCGCGTCCGTTGTGTGTAGTGTGCGGGTCAAAGGCAGCGATAAACGATGGGTGCATGTGCCTGCAGCGTAAAATAACGCTCGAGTGCAGGAAACCCTTCTATTCTGCGTGCGTGCCCTCCGCTGCCTGCAGTGCTGCACGACCGCTTCTTGGATCCGATGGGCCAGTATCCGGGTGCAGACATCGATGTGCGTAGCGCTGGTGGGCGCGCCCTGTTCATGCAGCAAGGCCCACAGCAGCGTGTGACACCCCAACACCTCATGCCTGCCCCTCCTCCCCAAGCCCCCCCCCTTTATGGTGCTGCTCCTGGTGGGCCAATGTACTTGGCCACACACCATGGGGATGCAGGCTACCCTCCACCCCCACCCCCTCCGCCTCACAGTGGAGGACCCAGGGTGAGCAGCTTGAGAGCTGTAAACAGCTTTCCAGCTTCCTGCAGTGTGGTGCAGCTGATAGCACGACATTTTATGCAAGTACATGCACCTTGACTGCACTGCCTGTCTTCACAACCCTCCTCTCGCACCACGTCGCATGTGCAGGGCAAAGTGATGCATCATCACTACCGCGGGATGCCCCCTGCTCAGCCCCATCTCATGCACCCCCCACCACCAATGCACCACCAGCACAGCCAGCACCTTGCCATGCAGCACCACCATCAGCAGCAGCAGCAGCAACCCCCAAAGCGGCGCACACAGAGGGGCATGGAGGAGAACATCAGGAGGACTGTGTATGTCAGCTACATTGATTTGCAGGTATGGAGAGGGAAGACCGTGTACGGAAGCTACAACGATTTGCAGGATTGTGCCATTTTTCATACGGTCCTGCAGGCTGCTGTTGCTCTCCTTGCCTCAATCAGCAGGGTTGCTGGTTACAGGGCACAAACACACACAGAGCATGAGCGCACAGATACACAATTAAGTGTACCTGCCTGCCGTACCTGCCTGCAGGTTACAGAAGAGATGCTGGCCAACAGCTTTAGTGAATGCGGCACTGTTGTGGACTGCCGCATTTGCGGCGATCCCAACAGTGCCATGCGCTTTGCCTTCATCGAGTTTAGCACAATCGCTGAAGCACAACGGGTAGGAGCAGTGGCGTGCACACATCAGGTTTATTGAAGGGTATAGTTTTGATATGGTACAGGCATGGTTCACTGGCCAGGTTCTGTGTAAGCAAAGACGGATGGGCTGGAGGTGTCAGGCTACAAGGCAGGCATACAACATGTCTTGCTGCGAACTCTGAGGTTGACTACGAGGTGAAGTTTGTTCTTAAACTGATTCCACGGGCTGTGCATGGTAGGGAGGAGATGATTGAAATCATCCCACCAGCAGCTGGGGCTCCCGGCTTCCAGCGCACGAGCGCTCTCGGCAGCATTCTGTGCTTTCATCATCGCAATCGACTTGCAGATTTTGCATGTTTGCGTTTAGGTTGGAGCATATGCTTGCGACTGACCCTGAGAATGAGCATGCTTTACTGTCATGCTGTGCAGGCGCAAGTCAAAAGCGGAATGGTCTTGGGCAGCTCCCCCTTGCGCGTGCTGCCTTCCAAGACTGCTATTGTCCCTGTGAGCAGAGAACTCATGCCGCGGTCCAACGATGAGGTATGCTTGCTCCTGTCGTGGGCATGGTTCCTATTGCAAAGAAGCTCTTGCAAGATGTCAAGAGAAAGCAAACAACAGATGTGTGCCCGCTGTGAGAATTGAGCTGATGTGCTTTTTGGAGGTGTTCGTTGACGACGCTCTGAGTGTCAATCCCGGGCAGCTTTTTGGCAAAGGACACACACATATGTGCACAGCGTTTGAGTGACAACAGGGAACCCCTCAGGCCCTATAATCGGGCAGTATATGGCAAGCTGGGTTGTGGCTCAAGTCATCTAATCAACTGCCATAAATCAAAAATGCTGCTCTGAATACAAGCGCATGCACAAGCAAATTTGTTTCACTGATTCACATCCGTTCACAGGTGGAGCGGTGCTCACGCACGGTGTACGTGGCAAACATCGACAAGAAAGTCGATCGTTCGGACGTGCGCTCCTTCTTCGAAGGCCTATGCGGTACGCCAGCCTGTTTCTTTCTCCTTCTGCCAGCGCGCGCTTCATTTTATGGCAGTCAGCTCATGTGTAGTGGAAAGGCAAATGCACTTATTCACATGTGCGCATGAACAGCAAGTGTGCATATGAGGCCTGCAGCAGAGGCACCTGAGTGCCCTCCTGTAAACGCACTCCTGGAGCGCTGCTCAGCGCGAGCACTGACCGTCTGCTTGTGGTTGGCCTCTCTGCACAGGGCCGGTGTCCAAGCTGCGGCTCCTCGGTGACTACGCGCACTCCACGCGCATCTCCTTTATCGAGTTTGTGTACGCTGACAGTGCCATGCAAGCCCTCAATTGTAGTGGCGCCTTGCTCGGTAAGTGGGCAAAGTACACTCAGCTACATATTAAAGATCCATTACATGTACCTTCAGGGAAGTGAATAAACTGGGAAGTAGAATGTGGAAGAAAAAAGTGTGCATGTGCCCCTCCTACTCCTTCCACCTAATTTTGTGCCCTTGACTGAGAACCTTTGCCCTGACAGCCTGCCTGGATATCACCTAGTGCAGTAAGAGGAAGAACTGCAAGCCCAAGCCAGCGCACGCATTGCGCTCGCAAACATGTGAGTAGTGTGCACTCATGCTCGCACAAGCGTCTGTGTCCATGGACGATGCCACACAGCCTGCTTGAGCGCCCATGCACCTTACCTGTCCTCACTGCCTGCGAGCAGAGGCACTGTGTGCATCATGCTGGCAGTGCCATGCTGGATGAGTGGATGATGATGGGCCAAGGGAAGGGGGAGATGCTGCCTTCGCGTGTGTAACTCCCAAGATGTAACTCCTGCATGTCCTGTGCATGCATGTGTAGGCACGCTGCCCATTCGTGTGTCGCCCTCTAAGACGCCTGTGCGGTCGGAAGCCTCCCACAAGGACCGCCGGGGGGGCCAGCAGCAGCAACAGCAGCAGCGCCTGCTGATGCCGGGCGGCCAGGGCTCCTCTGGAGGCGGCTCCCTGCACGATGATGACGGCATGTACAACGCGGAGCAGGTGCGTGTAGGCGGTGTGTGTGTGTGTGTGTGTGTGTGTGTGTCCCACAGCCAGAAGTCCCTTAACAACTTTTAACGCTTCCTATGGGCACCATCGTGTGCTCTGATGAAAGCAAACATGTTGGATGTCCCAAGCAGTGGGTCGTGCTGGAATGTTAGCGCATGGTGGTGCTGTGAGTGCGTTCAGAGGCTGTCCTGCTTTTGTTGTGGCAGATGAAGGTGGTTTTTCAAATTTGCGCCAATTGTCCAGCACTTAGGTATTTCAGCTGCTCTTGAGTTGTCCAATCTTGCTGCAATTTTAATTTGCGGGTAGGGTCTGGGCTCTGCGGGGGTATCCTTTGGAGGGCACCCATTGAGAAGGGTGCGGAAGAAAGGATCTCTGTGAGTTTGTCCATGCTGCAAGCTGCCGCTCTCGATTTGGCACGAAAATGCGGGCTCCAGTAATGGGCAGCATACCTTGCGTTCATTGTAGACGACCACTTAATTGAGTGCTCATTGAATCATTTGCCCCCCTTGCCTGTTCCTCACACTGACAAAAGTAGTTCATGGCCATGCAGCTCATCACGCGCCCCCCCTTGGCTTTCCCTCACAGCTCACGGCCATGTGCCTCATCATGAGCTCCCTCTTGCCTTTCCTACACAGCTCACAGCTGTGCGCCTCATCATATGCCCTCCCTTGCCTGTTCCGTACACCAACAGGAGCAGCTCATGGCCATGCACCTGGCGCAGACCGCAGGCACACCCGCCGAGGGCATGCAACTGCTGGAGGCAGCCACCCTCGTACAGCAGCAGCAGCTGCAGCAGCAGGAAGCCCCGCAGCTGACCAGCACGCTCAGCACACCCGCAGCCCAACCCATGATCGTGCAGGCCCCCCCCTCACCCCCCCTCGTCAACACCACAGACCCCTCAGCAGCAACCGCCACTGCTGCAGACACCCCCTCCTCCTTGGTGGCCGCCACCCAGCCCCCCCCTCCTCCGAGCGCCTTTTCTCCGCCCCCCCTGCCGCTCCCCCAGCCGGAGGAGGTGGCGCCGTCTGCTGCCTCCTTTGCTTCAAAGTACCCCGTGATCCGAGGGCGCAGCCACCACTCCGCGCCGGGCGTGACCCCCGCAGCGCCAGATGCGCCGGCAGCCGCTGCGGTGCTACCTGCTGCAATGGTGCCCTCAGGGCCACCTGCTCCCACAGCCGCAGCAGCAGGAGTGCCGGGTGGTGTGGGGGAGCCGGGCAGGGCGTCTGCGCCTGGCGTGGTGCTGCAGGCAGCTGTACCGCAACCGCAGCTGCAGGCCCCTGCTGTAGTGCCTGCAGCATCGCAGCCGCCCCCCGCCGCTGCTGTGGTGGTGCTGCCCACAGCGGAATCGCCAGCAGATGCGCTGGCCAGCCAGCTGGGCCAATTGCAAGTGCAACAGCAGCCGGCAGGCGCGCTGACTGGCACAGCCCCTACTGCGCCCACTGCAGCCGCACCCGCAGCAGCACCTGCTGCGCAGCCTGCCCCTGCTCCACCCGCCCCTGCTGCAGCTGCTGCACCGATCGCTGCGCCCGCTGCAGGGGCACCCACAGTAGGCCCAGGCGTGCAAGCTGCAGTGGCGCCAGTGGGGGCATTCCCTGCCCCCGTGGCAACACCCACGGCTGTGCACATGAGTATGAGGGATGACATCACAGCCGGGCTGCCTGTGCCGCTCCCGCTCGCTGCTTCTGGCAACCTGGAGGTTCCGGCAGCTGTGCCTGCTCCTGCACCCCCTGTTTCCGCGCCTGCACCCACGCCCATCATGGCAGCTGCACCGGTTGCAGAAAAGGGCAGCGGTGACCTGGTGCCGCCGCCTGCTGCTGCTGCTACAACAGGGGGCATGGGAGGCGAGGAAGGGCTGGCGCCCAGTCAACCTTCCCAGATCGCGGTCACTGCACGTGCGGGGGGATGTGAAGAGCAGCAGGCTGCAGCCGTGCCACCGCAGCACCAAGCAGCAGCAGCAGCAGCAGCTCCTCCTCCTCCTGCGGTCGTGTCGCCCAGCGAGCATGCACAGCCGGCAGCTGCACCTGCTGCGGGTACACACGCAGCAGCTGGTGCAGAATTCGCGGCAGTAATGCAGGCAGCAGCTCCAGCTGTGACAAAGTCAGCAGCAGCAGCAGCAGCAGCAGCTCCTGTGGTTGCATCAGCAGCAGCGACAGTAGCAGAGCCGCCGGTGGTGGCACAGCCGCCCGCAGCCCCTGCTGCACCAGCAGCGGGAGTGCCGGACCTCCAGAGGACTGCCCCTGAAGCAGCAGTGTCGGGAGGGGCGGCAGCTGCTGGTGAGGGAAGGGAGGGGGAGGGTTGTGCAGAGGCGTGATCTCAGATTGACTTTCCCAGGTCTAGCAGGAGCTGCAGCAATTGCAGATTGTGGTGTGGTTCAAGGGTGTAGTGGGGCTGAATCTTTGGGGGGGGTGTTAGGGAATGCCTGGCAGGGAGTGGCCCATGCTCGCAGCATGAGTGTGCTACAGCCGCTATGGCCAAGGGTGGGGTAAGGGGGGTTGATTGCTCATCATAAGAGGTTCAAAGAGTCTTCGGATCCTCATTGGCCCTTCTTAGAGCCTCTTCTGACAAATGCTTGACCTTGTGCCCAACCCTTTGGCACAACCCCCTGTGTTGCGGCAGTGCTCGATGGCAGGAGCGAGGGAAGAATGCTGCATTTGAGGCGTTACATGCGTATGCTGCTGCAAGAATGCATGAAAGCAAGAATGAGTGTATGACAGCAAGAATGACTGCAACAAGAATGATGAGTTGCTGCATGTGAGCGCGGCACATGGTGGCTGCTCTGCCACTGCCTTGCACACCCCGTAGCCTAGGCGACACGTGCGTTGCTCTTACCCAGTTCTTTGGTGATGAAGCCCAGCACAAAACCTTGGCCCTGTGCGGGCGCATATATATGCGTGTTTTATATATATATATAAATCACACAAAACGCGCACATAAAACACAACACACATGCACACTGCATTGATGCATGCGTGCTAGCATGTGAGGGTCCTGCCCATGCTGCCCAGCACACAGGCTCGCGCGCCCCGTGCATCTGCTTGTCCTACCCCCCAGGTCCCGACCCTGCTCATGTGCCCACACAAGCAGCAGCAGCTCCAGCAACAGAGTTGCCTGCGCCTCCTCCTGCGCTGTCTGGCATGTCACACGGAGAGCAGCCGGCACAGCAATAGAGACCCAGGCAGGATTTGGTTCAGGGCTTGGATGGCCTACAGGGTAGCTCTGCCGCTCAAGAGCCATATGCCATCAGGCATCACTCCTTTTTTGGGGGGGGGGGGGAGACATGGAGGCATTTCGGGTTTGTGGATGTTAGGGGGCAGATCTGGCTGCATGGTTCATTAATGCATGCTCTGTAGCAGGATTCTCAATGGATGCTTCCACGGTGCCAGTGATAGGACTGTTCTGGGGACCAAGAGGGTGTTATTGAGGTGCGTTCCTTGGCATGGGGGGAATCAGTGACATCACTTGTCCTATGCTCCCATCAAACATGCCACATTTACCTGGCTGCATCAAGCACTTGAAGATGGGATAGGGCAGGTGGAGTAGTGCTTATCTAAGGTTGTGTTTCAACGTTTGACGCTCAAAAACGGGTATCCCCATTTGAGCAGGGTGGGCAGCTGCTGCACATCCTTGCCACGGCACTCAGCTTCAAAAACGCTTACCTCGTATCAGTACTGCCATTATATACCGGTATCAACTGCGTGTGTGTTCCTGTGCGCGCGTGTCCTCCTTGGCTACACACAGTCTGTGCTACGCGTCCACCAAGGGAGCAACAAGACCTTGTGTGCTTTGATCGCGTGCATATCATTCACTGTGCATGTCAGGGCTGCCATATAAGTAAGGCAGCTCTCGCTCATCTCATCTTCTCTTCCCACTCTGCTACACGACTCCGCTTAAACTTGTGTTTTTGTGTGCCAAGGCGCGTGCTTTTCCACTCACCCACGGCATCCCTGTAGCTCTCTAGGCACTGCAGTGTCTCAGCAGGCACAGGCTGATGTAAACGTGCCTACTTTACTCCTTACTTTACCTGGTAGCGCATGCTTGTAGGGTAGTTACATTGCTCCGCTTGTTGGGGGACGCAGGGGCTCAGGGGTAAATGCAACTCTGCTGTCACATGCGGCTAACTAGTTAAGATCCCTGAATGGACTGTTCAGGGAGTACCTCGTTTGGCCTGTTTCCATGCCCATGATGGCCAGGCTTCATGGTAAGCTGTTCAGAGCTACACACGGAGCGGGGCGCTGCCCATCATGGCTCAAGAGGACTAGAAACTTGCGCTCATGCTAATGAAGGTTGGAGCTCGATGTGCATGCCCAACACGGTCAATGACAAAAAGTATAATTACAATGATTCGGAGTACTGCCGGCATTTGGACTTGGTTCTTATCTGCCTGCTATTAGTAGCTCCCTTGGCCTACGGATTCATCTCATACATGCAGCCTCAAGATACCTGCCCAGATCTTGGGGCACAGTTCCTTGCGTAGAGAACAAGCGTTGCTGTTTTGGTACATGGTGTTAAAAATATTTACAAGTGCTTTACTTGCTTCACTCTTTTTGGTAGGGTTCGTACTGTGGGCATCTCGTTATGCATGCATGCTTTTTTCCTGCTACGTAGCTAGAAGCACGTTGGAGTTCTTTTGAGGTGATGTAACTCTTACAAAAAGTGCAGGCTGGAAGCCAACCAATATCTAAGCAGCACCAGTGCTGAAAAATGGCAGCAGGTCGCTCCAACAGAACAAAAGAGGTTGGAAAAGGAAAGGGTTAGGTGTTCCCTGTACCTGCCTACAACTTGAAGGGCACTTCAGTTGAAGCAAATTTGTGCAGTCAGAATACCAAAAATTGAGCAATGCTTTGCCTAAATCGCGTACAAGGGGGTTTACAAGGGGTTTACAATGGTGGCCTACAGCCCGAGACTCTGGCTGATGGCAGCTGGTGAAACAAGCTCAACCAGTATCAAAAATTGAGACTAAATCTGACACAAATCTAAGAAGTCTGTATGAGTCTTGATTTAGGAAAGCATTGATCTCAGAATCAGTGATAGTATGATGGCAAGCCAAGAATGGAATAAAGTCAGCGTTTGAAGGCGGAGCAAACACACGCAAAGTCTTAAACATCTCCTCAAAAAGGTAAATCGCGTACAATGTTCAATAAGTTACAATAAGCTACAATGGGGTTTGACCTTCAGCCAGGTAGTTTGGGAAGGGAAGGGTACATAGCTGTACCTGCCTGCGGGGGCAGCTTAGGTGAAGCAAAACGTGCCTGCAACCAAACCAGTCCAAATTAAAAAGCAAAATGAGCTAGAAGCTCAGTCACAGCAGTTCAGGCAAGCAGACACGAACTGGGCTAATCCTAGGACATCATCCTGATTCATGAAGTCTCTAAGGCGTGATGCGCTGCTTGGGGGTGCAGAGCTAAACAGATGCTGGAACTGAGTGCGCAGTTCGGTTAAATCCTGAGATGGGCAATCCAGGATAACATGCTCTTCGTCTTGTACAATGTGCCAGTCGCATTTGTTGCAAATTCTAAGCTCGTATGGGCACCCATTTCCATGATGCCGTTGAGTTCCCACCCGAAGGTTGTGACCGGAAAGGCGTAAGCATGAAATACTGCGTAATAATTTATGAGAAATATCTTGACGTAGGTAGAGAGGTAACAATGGCTTTTTGTTTCTCTTCCTTTCATCCCACCAGCCTGGTATAGAGCCCAATGGAATGCCAAAGTGTGTGTGGTACGTCCTCATGATTCTACTGGAAGCATGGGCCTCTTGTGGAGTCAGACTGTCCAGACTCCTCCAATCATGGATAATATGCTCACGAAGAACACCCTCCAAGTCGTTCATGTTAACCTTGGCTCTGGTACGTATAGCAGCAGCAATCTGTTGAGCATGAGGCACGTCATTCAAGGCTGTCAGAACCTGGTGAGTCCAACTGCCCTTTTTATCAGCAAGTCGTAGGTCTGCTTGCGCAACTTGGCTCAAAAGGGCATTGCTTGTACTAAGAAGAGAGTTCCAGAATCTCATGATACACCTGAACCAGTAAAAATAAAGGGGTATCTGTCCCGTCTCTCGAAGTAAGCAGTGCGTTCTGTTGCTCTCTTAACACCCAAAAGAGACTTGAGGAAGCCTTATGATAGACATGTGCTTTAGTTTTCGCTGATGACTCGAAAGAAAGTTTGTCTGTAGCCCATATTTGGTATCCGTATAAACCTGCTGTGAGTGCAAAGGTTTGAAAGAGCCAAAGCATGGCATGTTTCCTATTCAAGATACCAAGTTCAGCGCCAGCCTTTTGTACTCTGGCAATGCCTCCCATAAAGTTACGTGCCATTTGGCTTGTAGCAGCATTCATTTTGCCATCACGTCTCAGTAGAACTCCAAGGTATCTGGCTGCTCGGTCTGCTCAACTGTTCCAACTGCACAAAAAATGTCCATGAGATCGGAAATAAAACGATAAGTCTCATTAGTTTGCTTCTGCAAGAAATGAATAGCATCCTCAGAGCTAGCTTGAGAATAATAGAAAGTGCCTGAATCGTCCAGAAAAATTCTATGAGAAGAGGGGAAGTCAGAAAATAACTGTGCATAAGTCCTTCGAAGAGAACACACAGAAGCGCAAGAACAAAGGAACACAGCATGCTTTTCATCTTGGAGTCCTCCTTGGTCACACCTATCACAAGTTGATGTGTGCTCCTGCCAAAGTGATGTCTCAACTCTTAAAGTATGAGCATGTCAGCGAAAGCGTGCTATGTTTCTTAGCGCGCGCTTGCCCAAATCAAGATGCAAATACCTGGGGACAGAAAAGGGCGCACCATGAACAGACAAGGGTCTCAAAGGAAGTGTCATCCAGTGATGATACTTGGCTAATTTGTTCGTGTGTTCACCATGTTCTGCCAAGGCATCAGCATTCCACACACCTCGCAGCCTTTTTCTCAGATCAACAACAAACTCCCTCATGACTATAGGCTGCCCTGACCGAACACATTGAGTAAACACGTTGCACCTGTCCAAGCCTGTGCAGGCAGCCAAAAATTCTGAGGTCCAGCATTCATGGGAAAGACTGCTCATTTCAACATCTGCTTGCAGTACCTTACTGAGTGTAGTGCTGTTGCTGCACAGTAAAGCATTGTAAAACCTAACTGCTGCGCGAAACCAATAGAACTGTAAAGGTTCATGCCCACACTCACGCAGTACAGACCAATTAGGAGTGGTGCGCTTTACCCCAAGGATACGCTTCAAAAAGCACAGGTGCACAGTTTGCAAAGGACAGTCCATTTCAGCTCCTTTCATAAATCTAGTGCCCCAAATCTGGAATGCATACATGCTAGCAGGGAGAGCATATGCTTTAGTCAGCCAGAGCATGGTATGCGGCCTGTCTGTCAGGCGGTGCTCAGATGTGAATTGCCTAATCCGTCTACAACCAGCTAGGAAAGGGGCACACATGTACTCAGCAGTGGCTTGCGGGTTGCGTTGTTTTGTGAACAGCATGCCTAAATACCTAAAAGAATCTGCACACGCAAAACGAGCTCCACTTAACGTGAAAACTGGCACATTATCGCCCTTTGAATTAAAATGCACAATCTCAGACTTGGCAGTATTTATCACCAACCCTTTCCGCTGAGCATACGTATGTAGCCTATCTAACATCAGTTGGAGCTGATCAGGAAGGTTACTAGTGAGGCACAGATCGTCTGCATACAGCATGTGGGTGACTCGAACGTCCCTAGTGCCTGTAATAGCCCCTTGCACATTTTCTGCCAAGCAGTCCACGTCATTGACGTACAAGGAGAACAACAAGGGGGAAAGTGGGCAGCCTTGCTTAACTCCAAAATGGGGGCGCACACGGGCTTGCTTGCAGCCATCCACCAAGAAATACTCATCATTAGCATACATGCTTTTAATGACAGCCAACAGGCATGCAGGCATACGAATGCGCTGCAGGTGAGTCCAAAGAGCTTCCCTAGGACTTGTATCGTATGCCTGCTTGAAATCAATAAAAGCTGCATGCAGCCTTGGGGATGCATTTGGGCGCTTGACCTGAGCAGCATGCTGCAAGTGCCGCAAAATGAACATGGGCTGCAAAGTGTTACTGCCAGGGTAGAAACCAAATTGAGTGTCTGGAATCTTGTTTTTATCTATACACCACCCAGTGGCCACCTCCCTAAGAACGTTAGCATACAGCCTGTACAGGGTGCCACTTACTGCGAGCATGCGATAATTCCCTGGGTCCAGCACAGAGCCCTTCTTGTAAAGAGGAGTTATCTTAGCCACTTTCCAACAAGCAGGAATCTCAGCCCTCTCCATCATGGCAGCAAACAGACGTGCAATGTAAGGAGCCAAAACATTCATCCTATCCGTGCCTCTACCATTAACTGCTGGGACCCTCTTTTCAGCGTACTTAATGAAGGGTGCAGCAACAGCATCAAAACCAGGGGATGTCCTAGCATTCAGCTTACGCATGTGCTCGCAAATAACAGGGTACAGGGCAGCTGCATCAGGCAGGGCAGCTGCATCAGGCAGTTCCATCACATCAGGTTCAGGCATCCACCGAGACTCAGCACCTTGACGGAAAAGCTGCTCAGGAGGCGGGTTGTTGCGCCCCAGGGGCGCTGCCATATCCCGAGGTGGAGCTCCAGAGTTGCCAGTCCAGCGTGCAGCAACCCGCTGTGCCACCCCGCCCATAGCTCCAATAGCGGACTCCACCCCTCTGCTAATGCTGTCCCACATTCCAGGCCTTCTGCTTAAGGTGCTTTCAGGGAAGCTACCCATGGGGCTTGCTTGTTGATGAGGGATGTGAGGAGCGCTTCTTGCTGGACAAGTGGGGTGCCTGCCCACAAATCCGTTGGTATGCAAGGCGGCTTCCTGATAGTGTGTGCTTTCAGGGCAGCTACCCATGCCATGCATATGTGCTGCTTCTCTATTTGAAGGAGAAGAGCAGTTGCTCATGCGGGCACCAAAATGATGCTGTAAGTAGGAGCTCCAGCCTTCCGCTGTAATAGGAGTCTGATGGGTGCTCCTGGGCTTCCTAAGCATTTCATGATTGTCAGGCCTGTGTCTCTTCAGCCTGTCCAAGAAAACTGCCTTTGGTACTTCTCATAAGCACGCCGTGCACGCCTTGTTTGTTTTTTGTATTCTTTTTTAAGAAATTGGCAGGCATGCACAGCTTGACCGCTTTGCACAGCTTGAATAAACAGACGCCTCTTTGACCGACACTGATCATCAAACGAGACAGGCCTTCTAATCCCATGCTATTCTGTTCTCTTAAAAACACACCCCTGAACTCTATACATGCCAACTGTTTGTTCACTCGCAGCTTGCATTATCCAACTTCTTAGGCAGAAACATGCTGTATATATGTTGCCAGCATCAAGAGCAGCCTCCAATTGCACCGGCATCTCCAAGTTTCTCTCCAGTTCCTCCACATAGGCCAGTTGCCGCTCATGCTTCCAAGTTAAACTCAAATGACTTGCACAACGCCCCATCCCACACACATGTTCAGGAGAAGGAGTCCAATCCACATTAGGCACTACATCAGGAATACGAAAAACAATTGTAATACTGCCATGGTCAGTGGTGTCCAAGATCGGAGCGCAAATGTCTGACTTCTGAGCACACTTAAATAAGGAAGGTGATACCAAGACATGATCAGGCCTACTCCGTCAGGAAGGCCGATTGTCTGAACGATACCCAACAAATGTGGGCTGGCCCACATCACCAGGCACACGACCAGTTGTGATCACAAGTCCATAGGCAGCTGCAATATCCACAAGCAGTCTTCCGGCCACATTCACATCTCTGCACCTTCTAGCAGTCTGGAGAGCCGGGCAGTCCACCAAAGCCTCATAATGGGCATCAGAAACCCCACAAAGACTGCTAATTTTTGCGTTAAAGTCCCCACACAACAGCAAGTCTGGAGTCACCTGTGCAGCACACGCAAGCTCATCAAAAAGGTGAGTAAATTGTTCACGGACTTGGGACACAGTAAACAACCTTCCTTGGGGGTTAGTGTAAACCGCACCAAGCAGGACCTCCCTATTTAGAACAAAAAGTTCTTTCCGGCACTTAGTCCACATGCACTGAATGTCTGGGGCAATACGAAACACAGACAAGAACTCTGCACAAGCGTTAGAGGCAATGATCGCAACTCCATGACCCCTTCTACCAGCACAACCAGCAGGAACATCTAAACGGTGCACAAGTTTGTGCGTGCCCTGCAGATGCCTCATGAGCCTATCCATATCATCTGTACGAGTTTCCACCAGCACAGAAATGTGATGATTCCTAATGTTCGCGCACAGCACCTCAGTCTTTACAGACTGAGGGTCAACAGCAGTGTCTGGAATGCCATTCACATTCTGAACATACAATGATATCTGTTTGCCATGGCAATCAGGCACACCATGGCTACCCAGCCGGTCTAATCCCCTATGGTGAAGTAATCTTGTTTTCAATAGCACGCCTTGTGGTAACAAGCTTGTTGGCATACATAACAGAATGGGCATGAAGTTAGCGAGCTAGTTTATTGGTGCGTTGGTGGTCAAGTCCCAATTGTTGGCAGCCTTAAAAAAGAGGGAGGGCGCTATCCATATGATGACGTTCTGGGAGAGGACATACAAGGCTAGTGGATCTTTTTAAGCGGACCGCATGTTTTTGGTTGTAGAGGGTGCCTGTGCGGTATTGAGGTTTGGTATCAAGACCGTCTTAATAGTGACTGTGTGTTTCATTTGGGTTGAGACACAGGGCATGTTCCAAAAGGCATTGCTAATGCCCTTACTTGCATGAGGTAGCAAGCTTTGGTAGTAAGTGTAGTAGCCTGTCTTGCAATCTGAATATCCAAGCCTGTGTTTAGCATGCATATGGGTTTTCAAGGCAACCGTAAGGTCTGGGAAGTATACAAGGGTTACAAGGGAAAAAAAGGCCTCAGTCAAGACGTTTGACTGCTAGCCTGTTCATAAATACACATGAGGTCATGAAGAAAAAAAGGAAGTTTGTTGTTATCCTGGTTTAGAAAAATATTGATATCCTGGGAATTCACATCCTGGGAAGTATACTAGATTGGGAATGGGGGAGGAAAATCCAGGTGTAGTTGGTCTTACCTCTTCCCGAGCCAGCCAAGCGTTATTGTAGAAGGGGTTGCTGCCTGGGCCAGCGCTAGGGATACTGGTATCAGTCAGGTTATTATTCTTGAGGCTAGCCTGGTATTTAGCAATTCTATCTGCACATTAATTCCCAGCTATTCCAGCATGAGGTTTGACCTTGTAGAAAAAGATGTGACTTTGAGAGGTGCGGGCAAGGGTTAATATTGTCTTCACAACATCTCTTTGTACATGATGTCTGTGCTTCTCTGGGTACAAGATTAGCTTTCTGAGTTGGTGAAGTGAGCTGAGGCTGTCCATGGCAATGTGTGTGTTCATTTGTGAGTGAGTGCAGCAATTGCAGCCAGTTCAGTTCTTCCTATGGTGTTGGTAAATCCAGTGCCATTGGGTTCAACTAGATTTGTTGAGTCATTCATAGGATGGTACACTCCTGCCCCTATAACTGTCATACCGTCCTGGACCTGGTAACTGCCGTCTGTGTAGGCCCAAGATTTCCAATCTGCAACTTTGAGCGGGAGGTTTGAATCAGACTGAAAAGTAACAGGGGCAGTGACTCTCCACACTATCCTTCTGGGTGTTGGTGGGACCTGCTATACTGATCATACCTTGAACCAGTCTAAAAAATTTGGGCTGGACCATAAATGGGCCCGTAAACTTGCTCAAAAACTCCATGTCCATTCGTTTCAGTATGCCTATAAACTTGTTACCACTAGACGTGCTATGGAAAATAGCAATGCTTCTCACAGCCAGGTTCTGGAGCTGGGTGCTTCCGGTAACCCTCCAGATCCCCATTAGCTTTTTCTTCTTTGTAGCTTTGTGGTGGAGGAGGCTCGCGGCTCTTCTGATCCAATGTGTCTCCTTTTCCTTAATTGATGCTCAAATACAAGCTCAAATACACAGAATAGTATCCAGAGTCATAAAGCTTTGCTCCATGTAGAGGCAGAACTTCAGACCCTTACCATCTACCCTCTAGCTCCAAATTGGCAAGGAAACGATGTCTGGAGGTACAAAGAAAATTTGGTGAAAAAGCTGGCTCAAGAAGCCACAGCCAACCACGCCATTAACGCTGTCTACTATAATGACATTCACATCACACATATAGACGCATGGAGAATTTACTCAGCCAAGAGAAAGGACATGAGCAATGACCCCTCACCCCAACAGAAGCAATACCACACACACTAAGAGCCTATGATAATAGAGAAGTGGGCCCTGCCTCTCTTCAAGAAAGCTATCTTCCAACCAGCAAGCATCTGCACAGCTGCTCGCACAGACATTGAGTGCGCATGTTGCCAGATATGCAACTACCACGGAGGCCTGGAGCCTATCAACTCGGAGCCCCCCTACCTTGACATGTATGTCTGTGATGTGTGCGAACGTACCTACCACTGGAAATGCATGAGAGAACTTGGATGCTATAACGATGACCAAAGGCAAGAGGTCAGCGCAGCTGAAGCCTGGTCCTGTCCCGCCTGTGCTAGCCTCAGCAACAAAGACAAAATTAACAGAGCACATAAGTCTAAAGAAGAACTGATTAGGGTTTGTTGGTTATCATCACGGGAGCCAGAAGGATTAAAAACCAGCTGGCCCATCTTTGACCAGCGCATACAGGAGTTTAAATCTCAGCTAAGCAAACCCAACCTTCTCCTACCCACAGCAGACTCTGCCCTCTCCAATTTAGAGAGGCAAGGGTTCAACAAATCTGATACAAATAGCACCTGGAGTCAAAAATTAGACATAGAACTTCGCAACAAATTCATCTTTGACATACACCCTACCAATCCGCAAACGGACATCAAACCCACTGGCACTTGTGAGTTCTGGGTCCAAGAGATAGATCTTGTCAAACACAATCCTGAACCTTCTTCAAATCATCCCCCAACAGAAACGCCTGAAAGCCCCACACCTTCTATCCCACCTACCCTCACCCTCCCTGATATCTACAAATCAAGAGTGGCCTGCGTCTACAATACAGATGGGCATGGCTTTCCTTGGTTGGAAGGCTGACAGTGCTGACTCTGCTTGCTGTTGAAGGTCTGGAACTCCAGTCTTTCAGCTATCATCCTGCTTTCTTTTCTCGTTGCTGGACCTGTCTTCTTTCTCTGTCTGCCGTGCTTCTCTCAGTCTGAACTTCGTGGTGGGTGGGTCATACGGTCTGTGCACCAATGTGGCCCCCTTTCCTTAATTGATGTAGGGAGTGTTTCACTGCCTACGTAGGTTTTCTTTTCTTTTCTACAGATGGCAAATGCGTTGGGATGATAACCCCTCAATGCTTTGACGTCCTTTTCACAGCTTTCCACAGGTCCAAAGCAGAAGGTCTGCATGATAACATCTGCCCCCCACCAGCAAGCTTCGCATCTGAGATTCTGGGGCTCCTAGCCCGCAAGACCAAATTGGAGGACAAATATCAAAGCAAAAAGATTAAAGATTCCTTCTCACGGACCCTCCCACCTCATATTCACTCTGCCTTCCAAAAATGGGCACATGTCACCCAAGAGAAAATGGCTTCTCCCCTGGACTATAACGCTCACTACCATCACTACTGGAGTTCTGGTCCCCGCGACATTTTGTTTGGTGCCCACTACAATTCTCTCTCCTCGAGATTTTCCGGGATGTCTATCTGCCACCCCATCTATGATGAGAAGTCCATGAAATCAACACTACGACATGCTATCTACTCTGCCATCCTTAACACGGAGGCTACAGCCACCTTCATGCTTCTGCCAGCAAGTTGCAGGCATATGATAACCAACCCCTACTCACAACTCCTCAATGCCTACCCACACATTTGCTACAAGCTCAGGACCATTCCAAAAAACAAACTTACCTATGACAAACCCCAATCCTGGGTCTGCCAGGAAACTGCCCTACCCAAGCATACCTGGGATTTACAAATTATCGCAGTCTGGAATACGGCTGCAAGAGTCCACTTGAATAACCAGAACTGTAACTGGCTTCAGGATCTAGCCAAAGCCATCAGAATGGAAAAATGTATTAGAAATGTTAGTAACCATCCCATCAGAATACAAGACATAAAGTGATGCCCGGGATCAGAAAATGTGAAAAGCTCCCCCTAGACATGAAACAGATTTCCAAGGGCCCCAAAAGATCCGCCCCAGACATTACTGTTAATGCTCCTTGTCAGTCCCATCCCAACCTCCAGTTTAAAGTTGCAGATTGGAGATCTTGGGCCTACACAGACGGCAGTTGCCAGGTCCAGAACGGCAAGACAGTTATAGGGGCAGGTGTGTGCCACCCCCTGACTGATTCACAAAAATTAGTTGAACCTAATGGCGCTGGAATTACCAATACCATAGGAAGAGCTGAGCTCGCTGCCATTGCTGCTGCGCTCACTCACGATTACACACATATTGCCACAGATAGCCTTAGCTCACTTCATCAACTCAGAAAGCAAATCCTGTATCCAGAAAAGCATAGGCATCATGTGCAAGGAGATGTTTTGAAGAAGATATCAAACCTTGCCCGAGCCTCTCAAGATCACATCTTTTTCTACAAGGTCAAGTCTCATGCTGGAATAGCTGGGAATGAATGCGCAGATCAGGTTGCTAAATACCAGGCCTCCCTCAAAGATGGCAACCTAACTGATACTGGTCTCCCTAGCGCTGGCCCAGGAGGAAACCCCTTCCTCAATACAATCTGGCTGGCTAGTGAAGAGGCAGATCCTAGGCCTCCTCAATCCCACCCTTCTTCTCCTCGTCTGAGCTACCTCCCAGACCTTAAAAATGCTTTGAAATCCCATATGCATGCTAAACACAAGCTGGGTTATGCTGACAGGAAGACAGGCTACTACACTTACTACCAGAGCTTGCTACCTCAAGTAATCAAGAAAAATAGCAATGCCTTTTGGAACATGCCCGGTCTCTCAACTCAGATGAAACACACTGTCTTCCAATATACCGCACAGGCACCCTCTACAATCAGAAACATGCGGTCCGATATAAAAGATCCACTAGCCTGACATGTCCCCTACCTGGTTGCCATCACATGGATAGCGCTCTCCACATCCTATCTGGCTGCCAATGCCCCGTCATGCGTAACATGGTAACTGAGTGTCACAATATTGCTTGCAGGATGATTTTGAAACTGATCAGTGAAGGCTCTTATGGGGCCAATCTTGTGCAGTTGGATGCGGGCAACAAAAGCCGTTTGGCCCAGCACGACCTGCAAGTCCCTGAGCAAGTCTCTAACCGAGCTGTACCTCCCAACCTCTTCAAACCCACGGTTTCTATGCAAACCAGACGCAACTCCAGCCGCCCTGATGCAATCTTGGTTACTCCTCACCTAACCAACCCAAACAGACCACCCACTCCACCCTCAAACCGGGTACTGCGCAGTATGGGGAGTAGCACAACTCCAGCCCGCCATATTCACTTAATAGAAATCAAGTACTGTGAAGATACGAGGCCTGGTGCCCAGCTATAAGCCTCACAGCAACAACACAGTGAACTGTGCAAACAACTCCAAGGTACAGAGATTACTATCCACCCTATCCTCCTGGGTGTGGGACTATCTACAATGCCCATACCCTTGATCAAAAAAAAAATTAGGGATTGACTCACAAAGATCTGAAACACTTGCAAGAAAACTCCATGCCCATTCTGTACAATTTGCGCACAAACTTACCTCTACCAAATGTGCCATTGAAAACAAAAACACTCATCACAACACTGGTGCCCTGGAGCAGCGTGCTGCCAGAAACCCACCTGACCCACACTAACTCCCCTCTCATCTTCTGGTAAGGGAGACTCACGGCTCTTTGAGCCAATGTGTCTCTCTTTCCTTATTTGATGTAGGGAGAGGTTTCTCTGCCTACGTTGTTTTTTCTTTCTTTTTTCTTTTTGATGCAGGGAGAATTTCCTCTGCCTACGTAGTTTTTCTGTTCTTTTCTTTCAGGGGCAGTTATGTCCGTTGCTGGATTATGGGGGACCTTAGCAATTTGCTCCTTGTCTAGGGGGAGCTTTTCGTATTTCCCTATCCCGGGCATAACAGCGTGCCTTGCGTTAAAAATGGGGTTGTTGTTGCATTTTCAACAAGCCACTTGGCTTTTGCAATATCCCTGGCTAAACCTCAGAGCCAGGTATGGGTCTGGTCGTTCAAGTCAACTCTTGCAGCTGCATTCCAGACTGCAATGGTTTGCAAGTCCCAGGTATGCTGAGGGAGAGCAATTTCCTGACTGGGCCAGGATTGGAGATTTTCGTAGGTAAGTTCATCTTTTGGAATGGTCCCAAGCTTGGGGCAAAGGTGTGGGTAAGCAGTGAGAAGTTTTGTGTAGGGATTTGCTGTCATCAGCTTTTCTGCTTGCTGTAACCCCTCCCTTACCGCTTGCTGGTGAAACATGAAGGTGGTCGTAGCCTCTGTATTGAGGATGGCAGAGTAGATGGCATTCTGCAGGGCTAATGCCATGGCCTTCAAGTTATAAGTCATCATCGTAAATAGGTTTACCTCTACCGGGTTTTACCTGAGGCTCTTCTTTCAAGTCCAAGTTTTAAATCATAAATCATGTGTTGAGCATATTTTTGGCCAGGTCTGGTTACAGGCCTTGGTGTCTCCACCCAGCTGCCCTTGTGGGCAGATACAAGGGTTACAAGGGAAAAAGGCCTCAGTAAAGACGTTTGAATGCTAGCCTATTCATAATACACATGAAATCATGAAAAAAAGGGAAGTTTGTTGTTTTCCTGGTTTCTAAAAAAATATTCAAAAGCTCCATGCCCACTATATGCAATGTGCGCAAAAACTTACCTCTACCAGACGTGCCATTGAAATCAAAAATACTCAAAATAACTCTGGTGCCCTGGGGCTGCATGCTTCCAGAAACCCACCAGACCCACACTAGCTTCCTTCTTACCCTCTGGCGAGTAAGACTCATGGCTCTTTGAGCCAATGTGTCTCCTTTTCCTTAATTGATGTAGGGAGTGTTCTCACTGCCTATGCAGTTTTTCTTTTTTTTTCTTTCAGGAAAAATATTCAAATATTGGGAATTCACTTGGTAAAAGGATACAGCATATGTAACCTTACTTGTGAGATGCGGCTCAGAAAGTACAAGGGCGATCATCACGATTGTACACTGCTTTCATTGACTTCAAGCAAGCATATGACTCCATGATGGAGTCATATGCTTGGGATGATCCCAAGGAGCAAGCTGTGGGAGCTGTGGGAACATTTACAAAACTGTTAGATGCCACACAATGTGCCTATCCTGAAAGACTACCATGTGGATGAGTACACGATCCTGGATGGGGATAAGAGAGCAAATGTGCAGCCATCACTTGGGATCAAACAAGGGTGCCCCCTCTACCCCCTGCTGTTTTCAATTCACTTGAACGACATTGAGTGTCTGGCTGAAGGGGTGCAGGGTGCGCTCACCGGTATTCCTAGTTTCATGGTGACTCACTTACTGTTTGCTGATGACCTCTCTCTCATGTCCAATGACCATACCAACGTGCAGACCAAACAAACTGAGTGCGTATGCTGAAAGGAAGTCGCAGACTGTCAACACACTGAAATCTGAGGTGATGTGCTTCAATTCCAGGTCTGACAATCTGCCCCCACTTTACTTTGATGGTACGCAGCTCTCCTACACAGATACTTTCAAATTTCTTGGCATGGTGTGTGACAAAAAAATCAATCTGGATGTTGCGGCTGATGCAAAGTTGCGATCATTCACAGCTGGTACTTTCCGAGTCAAAAAGTTTGTTCAGGATCACGACCTTGCCAACAGATAAAACGTCCAGATTTGGCTCCTCAATATGTATGCAATTCCTGCTGGCATGTATGCAAGTCAGATCTGGGCTACCCCTTACCTACGACAAGGCAAAGAGATGGACAATCCCATACAGAAGTGGCTGCTAACACTGCTTAAAAGAACTCTGGGGGTCAGGGACACTACTCCCTCTTGGTGCATCATGCCAGAATGTGGTCTGGAGCCCTTACAATTCAACTGGTTCCGAGCAGCAACACGTCTTAACAACTCCCTGAACCGATGCAAAAGCTCCACAATGAAAAAGCTTTTGCAGGCTGACATGCAGCTGAGCTCGAGATCTGATGATTGTTGGTCCTCCCATATTCTGTTAACCATGGATGGTTTGGCACACTCCCACATTTTCAAACAGAAGCTGCTGAATTGTGAGCCCATTCATCTCATGCATTTTGTGGTGGATCTCAGGACCAGGCATCTACAATATTGGGTGCCTTTTTCCAGCACACACCCAACAGAGCGCAAAAGAAAAAGAAAAAGAAAAAACCGCGTAGGCAGAGAAAACTCTCCCTACATCAATGAAGGAAAGAGAGACACATTGGCTCAAAGAGCCGTGAGTCTCCCTCACCAGAAGATGAGAGGGGAGTTAATGTGGATCAGGTGGGTTTCTGGCAGCACGCTGCTCCAGGGCGCCAGTGTTGTGATGAGTGTTTTTTATTTTCAATGGCACGTCTGGTAGAGGTAAGTTTGCGCATAAATTGTACAGAATGGGCATGGAATTGTCTTGCAAGTCTGTCAGCTCTCTGTGAGTCGATCCCTACCTTCCTGAATTGATTAAGGGTATGAGCAGTGTATATAGTCCCACCTACACCCAGGAGAATTGGGTGAATAGTAATCTCTGCACCTTGGAGTTGTTTGCAAGTTCAATGTGTTGTTGCTGTGAGGCTTCTAGCTGGGCACCAGGCCTCGTATCTTCACAGTATTTGATTTCTATCAAGTGAATATGGCGGGCTGGAGTTGTGCTACTCCCCATACAAGGGTTACAAGGGTTTCAAGGGAAAAAGGCCTCAGTCAAGACGTTTGACTACTCCCCATACTGCGCAGTATCCGGTTTGAGGGAGGAGTGGGTGGTCTGTTTGGGTTAGTTAGGTGAGGAGTGACCAAGATTGCATCAGGGCGGCTGGAGTTGCGTCTGGATTGCATAGAAATCGTGGGTTTGAAGAGTTTGGAAGGTACACGATTAGAGACTTGCTCAGGGACTTGCAGGTCGTGCTGGGCTAAAGGGCTTGTGTTGCCCGCATCCAACTGCACAAGATTGGCCCCATATGAGCCTTCACTGACCAGTTTCAAAATCATCCTGCAAGCGATATTGTGACGCTCAGTTACCATGTTACGCATGATAGGGTATTGGCAGCCAGATAGAATGTGGAGGGCGCTATCCATGTGATGGCAATCAGGTAGGGGGCATGTCAGGCTAGTTGATCTTTTATTTCGGACCGCATGTTTCTGATTGTATAGGGTGCCTGTGCGGTATTGGAAGACAGTGCGTTTCATTCGAGTTGAGAGACTGGGCATGTTCCAAAAGGCATTGCTAATTTTCTTGCTTACGTGAGGTAGCAAGCTCTGTAGAAAGTGTGGTAGCCTGTCTTCCTGTCAGCATAGCCCAGCTTGTGTTTAGCATGCATATGGGATTTTAAAGCATTTTTAAGGTCTGGGAGGTAGCTCAGACGAGGAGAAGAAGGGTGGGATTGAGGAGGCCTAGGATCTGCCTCTTTACTAGCCAGCCAGATTGTATTGAGGAAGGGGTTTCCTCCTGGGCCAGCGCTAGGGAGACCAGTATCAGTTAGGTTGCCATCTTTGAGGGAGGCCTGGTATTTAGCAACCTGATCTGCGCATTCATTCCCAGCTATTCTAGCATGAGACTTGACCTTATAGAAAAAGATGTGATCTTGAGAGGCTCGGGCAAGGTTCAAAATCTTCTTCAAAACATCTCCTTGCGCAACAGTAAGTGCTTGACCTATCACCAGTGGTGCGTTCCTCCTGCTGTGACTGAGCTTCTAGCTCATCATGATATTGCTTTTTTAATTGGACTGGTTTGGTTGCAGGCACGTTTCGCTTCAGCTAAGCTGCCCCTGCAGGCAGGTACAGCTATGTAACCCTTCCCTTCCCTGCTCCTCCTGCAAACAGGGCCTCGGATATGCATTCCCCCTAAAGTCTCCCTAAATACAAGTTCCTTGACCTTCCCCATGATGTCATTCACAGCATGGCTCGATTGAGATTCCATGTTCACACCCTTCGCTATGAGACAGCAACTTAGAATCACAGGTCTTCCCCAAACTGTGACCTTTGTGCGGCTGATGATGTTCAGGATGAACATGTCCTCTTTCATTGCACACATCCTCAGGTGGTCTCTCTCCGCAGGAAATATGCTCCCTTGTTCTCACAGGCAGGATCTCATGATGTGTCCGCCTTTTGAACCAGAACAAAAACAAACTTCCCTTTTTCCTTCATGAATTAATTGCCTTTTATGAGCAAGCTAGCAGTCGCACTTCTTGACTGAAGGTCTTATCCTTGTGAACCTTGTAACCTTTCCTCATGCATATATGCCCTACCAGGCACCCACGCAATGCTTACAAGTCCACAGGCTGAAGGCCTTATCCTTGTAAACCTTACAAGTCCACAGCTGCCATCCCAGCTTCACAACCAATCGAGCACCATCAATTGTGGCTGTCTTGAAAGTCTGATTTAATTTGCTACACCTTAGCCTTCACGCTACCTGATACCCACATCCTTGCGCGCATGGTACTAACTCCTGGTCATGAACCCTCCCCTTCCCTTTCCTCCAATTTGCACTGAAAGGGTGCCAATCGACAGGTCTTGAGCCCAGGAATACAATAATACATTGATAATTCTATACAATTGGCCCAACAAATTCTGGAGGGCGTCCCAAAAAGTTGACCCCTGCCCCCCCCCCATCGAACCCATAGGTACACCACTTGATTACCTCAAGCTCAGAATTCAAAAAAATTGTTTCAAATAAGGTAACTCTTGGTCCAAAATTGATGCTCCAGGTAAATGACATCAGACAAAAGGCAAATCTGAGGCAAATTATTCCCAGATGCATAGGAAAGAATGAGCTGTTTTGGCTGCTAGCACCACAAGGATGCTCCCATGAATCCCCTTCCTACTTGGTAATTCAGTCAAAAGAAAAGAGCGCAGGCATGCCGTTGCGAAGCAGGCATGGTGCAGCAGAGGCTTCACGTTCCCGGAAAAAGTTGCCTCAGATGGCCTTGACCTCCTTGAGCAATTGTGTGTGTTGGGGAAAGGGATCAGGGCGTCCGTCACCCACTTCCCTTTGAGTAATGGAGTAGAACCATCCATTGCGCCATGGGAACTGCGAGATACACAGGCACACATAATAATTGAGCATAGTCAGATGGCATCAAAGGCAGGTTCTGAGGCCGAATGAAGGGATGAGGTTGCATTGAATTACATGTGCATCGTGCCTAGATTTTCAAATACACTGCCATCCAACAGAACACAAAGTGGAGGAAACCTGCAGTGTGCTCCATCCAACTACAGTGTGCCCTGGTGTGTAAAAATACAGGTTTCTATGTTCTGGAAAATTAGTGACTTGAGGAGATCTTTACTTACAAGGCAATCCCACAGGAATAAAGATTGTATACACACACACCTCTTTGATCGCAGTAGGAAAATGCGCCACACTCCTGGAGTAGGCCAGCAGCCTCTCCACAGCACCTGGCGCCAGTGCGATATCCAGCTCCCGGGCGCCCCCCTCTGCCAGCTCTGAAATAAGGCTGCAGGCTTGTTGGGTATGCTTACTCTCGACATCTCCCACGTTGCCCCCTGCAGGCACACCATTACAATAGAGGGGGAGGGAAGGTTTGAGACCTCCACCAGCACTCCATAAAACAAATTTGAATTGAATCCACATTGCATTGACCTCCATCAGTCCTTGACAAAACGGCTTCACGAGTCAAGCACATCGTTGTCTCTATGGTTGTCAACTGTGCCATGCAGCTTCTGCAAGGATGATGCGGCTTCCAGGCAACGACGCTTCTCCAGAATTTGAGCAGGCCTTACCGTGCTTGGCACCCAGCAGCATGATTCCACTGATCCACACCAGCTTCTCCAGCATGGCCTGCACCACAAGGGTGGATCAATGAAGTCGTGACTATGACCTTGGCTACACATAAGAGACCTCATACCATGCTCTCAAAGAACAGTGTATGATGTACAATACACTTTTCAACCAATATGTCATGAACAAATGACTTTGCTTCAGCAGAGGGTGTAGGCATTCATGACCAAGGAACCGATTTGTCGATTCCTGTCAAGGTACTCTGAGCAGATATCTGATGTATGACAAGGATATCGCTGCGTGTAGCTGTATGCAAGCCATTTTGTTCCAGTTGCTTTTCCTGCAATTGACTCAATTGACTCTGCTACTACTGCTGAAGTTGCCCCTGGCAAGCATGCAAAACAGGCTGCTTCCCAAAATTGAGCCGAATTATTCAATCATCCTTGGAGTTGATGAAGCTGGGCGAGTTAGCAGATTGATCTATTTTTTGGTACGCCAACAGTCTCACGCTTCTTCTTCAGCTCTTGCAGTGCCACTTCAAGTGGCACTTGACTTTGGCAGGTGTCTCAGGGTGCCCCAAGCACACTTGAAGCCCAATACCCTCTCAATTCCTTCCTGCTAAGCTTGTCCCATTTCTTGAAAATTTCTTGTATATTGGAATTGTCATGGCATCCCACTTTGAGTTCTTTGAAGACCAAAAGACAAAACACCATATCAACGCCACCTTGACAATGTACTACACAAGACAATCATAATTTTGCAGCATCAAATACAATCAGGACATCTGTACTGCACTTGAGGTATAGTGGTCCCTGCAGTATCTACTGCTCAACATTGAAGTAGCAGTGCTTGCATCACATGCATCTAAACCTGAGCTTGGTGAATGCAGCCGAGCTCCATGGGGGCGCGTGCACACGCGCTTGCGTGGACACAAACACACAACCACACATGTATAGCCTCCCACTCAGTCAGGTCCTGTATGGCTTACCTGCTTGAAGGTTACTCGGTCCAGCACCTTACAGCTGAGACCGCCTGCGCGGAGGCGGTGAGCCACAGCTTCTGCATGCTCGCCACAGGCAGCTGTCAGGCCCTCTGGGTTCACTGCGAGCATACATTCCAGCTATATTTTAGATCCATCCATCCTGTTTTAGCTATGCACTTGATAGTCAAATTATTTGCCCCCTTTTCTCAACAACAAGTGGCAACAACAGCATTTATTTGTATGAGCATGCGCATTGCACTGGAGACATGCATGCATGAGCAGCTGCACTTATGTGCAGCATACAGCATGCGGCGCATAACTGCTGAACAGTTTCTTTCAGACTGCATGCATCAATCTCCAAACTCATTTCTTGAAATACCCATGGATGCATGAAAAACAGTCGTCACCAAGTGCTCATAGGACAGACCAGGATGAAGATGAGTGCAGGAAGCCTGGAAACTGGTTTGTTTGAGAGCTCTATTTCTCTTTCAGCTTTTGAATTTCTGGCAACTGACCATCTGTTTTGCCATCAATAGGCGCCTCCCCTTTTTTGGCAACAGCGAAGTACACCAGCACCTGCGCACGGACAATTCCGTTTGCGTAGCCATGAGGACTATGGTTGACTTGCTCACGTCCAAGCATACATTGAATTGTCCAAGAGTTAGGATCCGTGGCATCTTCATTAACATGATTCAGCAGATGCCGGAGTGTTTGCAAGTGAGAAAGCACTGTTTTCCTTATTCCAAAAGTAAGACTTGAAACAAACCAGAAATACCTGTTATGAATTAAGATGTCGTGAAGTAAGAATACACCCTAGCAAGCGCTTCACCTGTGTGTTATCCCCAAGGCCCTGCTCGTCAAGCCAGGGTTGCAACATTCCATTTTGGATAAATGTAAGATCTGCAAAAAGGGGCAAGGAGTGAGGAATGTTTTTTGAGGACCACAGACAACATAGGTGTAAGGTTTTTACAGCTCTAGGGGACGGACACGAGGCATAGCATGTCCGAATCATTAAATTCCAATCCTGTGTTTTCCAACCTTGTGCTGATTGCATAGCTTGGGAATGCTGCTGTTGCAACGTGTTGCATGTAGGTCACAGCCGACAGGTTTGCAGGCGGTAGCTTTAGCAATTATATATCCTATTTTTTAGTTATGAGGTTGTAGCTTCGGCTCTCAGTGCTAGCTCCAAACAGTATTTGATTTCTGATCCAAATGTATGGTATCCTGAGAACATCATCAGATTCCGGGGCTTAAGCCTTATTTGGTGCCCTTTGCAAGACGGATGAAAGGGAGGTCCTGTGTGCGAGAAAGGAAACTGACCATTGGTGTTCACGGGTATGGGCTGCGGGAGGTGTGAAGGTAAAGCAAAAAAATCTAAATTTCCAGGAGAAAGACTACATGGGATACTTGTTCGCACCAAAAGTCAGTCGGATGGTGGTTTCTGGGCTTGCATTGCCATTTGTGGGTGCCTGGCAGGACATGTAGTGCATGTCATGTACACATGGTCATCCTGGACTTTGTTGCCCCACTTAACTGTGGTGAGTTTGCATAAGGATGCACACATTACAGAAGGGTGCAGCTTGGCACCTTTTTTCTCAGAAGAACAATGGAAGAGGAGTCGGGAAGGGATAAGGTAACCACCCAAAAATTGGCAGTCATTATAACTTTTATTGCCTCTTCCTAGCCAGACGTGAAACTTCTCCTTCACTTTCAAAAAAAGTTTGGGGCGATCTATGTCCCATCTCTTGGACTTCTTCAGAATGAAACACCTTGTGCAAGCCATCACGGTGAACCTGCATCAATCCATCATCTTCTCAGGGAAATGTCTGAACAGCATGGAACAAAGCTACCACTCACCCTTCCTTCTGTTTTCAGGTGTAACCTGCACTACCGATGCGAGGTCATCATTCCTGGTGCACACAATGATTGGTGTGCCAGCTTCACCATGAGGTACCTTCTCCCCTCGTCGGACAATGGTCTGCACAGAAGAACGAATATGAAGAGAAACATGAACAGGAACAAGTAATGCACACTCCTTGGATTACACCACCCAGCGTGAGCTTGCAAGCAAGAGCGGGAGTGACATCCCTTCTACTTGTACCTCCACCTGATACCAGAAGTGCACTCACATCAATGTTTCCACCCATGTTTGCCAGGGCTTCGCCAACTCGTCCACCCCCCACTATCACGAATGGTGCCTGATGAAGGGAGGGTTAGTATTGATCTGCTGAAAAAATGTGTTGAGTTTGCCCAGCAGCCCTGTGTGCTGACTGGATCCGCAAGGGGGGGGGGGTGATCAAGAAATCAGGATGGAGGAACTTCACCAATGTTGCAGTGTAATGTGGCCTTACCTGCTGGCCCGTAGCCTTTACTGCAACCGACATCCTTTTAGCAGTGGCACTACTAGTACTCCTGATTGTTGGGACGCGGCTCAGCGGAGAGGAGAAGAGCTTCTTTGCACAGCTGCTCCTTGCAACTTGCTTTCCGATTGACTGTGCGTATGCCATTGTCCTTTTTTATTTTATTTATTGTCAAAATATTATGTCCGTCCTCGTTTCGTGTTTACAATCGGTTTTTCATAGCAGGAAAAAAGCAACAAGCATGCATGGAGCTATGGTATGGTAATGAAGCAATAAGTATGGTGAGTCCTTTCATTTTGTTCAGAGCGGCTACAACTCGCGCCATTTTCATGCTTGTGCTCACGGACATGTCTACACACATACACACCACACACACGCACATGCGCACATGTACACACACACACAACACACACACACAACACACACAACACACACAACACAGAACACATACACACACATACACACACACACACACACACATACACACACACAAACACACACAAACACACACAAACACACACACCACAACATAACACGCACACAGCTGCACATACATACACACTCTTGCGCGCTCCAGTTGCCAGGTGGGCCAAGGAGACGTTCTGGGAGGACCATTGCTGAGCAGATAGCTGGAGTGGCAGTGACCGCTGGCTGTATTGCAGCCGCGTCTGTGTTTCAACGTGCACGGAGACTGAAGCGTCAGGTGCAAGTGCTGCAGGTGAGGTCATGGTTCGCTGATCCTGGTGCGCATGTGCCCACAGGGAAGGTTGCATGGCAAAGATTGGATTTCTGTTTCCAGGTGGAGGGCAGGTTATCAAGGACGAGACATATGAGGCAGTAGCTTTGATTTCACTTTGCTCAACCCATGCAGGCCCAGCTTGAGCGTGAAGGCAACAACAGGGCATCTGAGCGCGCAGGTCGCATCCGGGCCGAGCAGGCCCTGCGTCAGTTGCGTGCCCTCCATCTGACGGCGGCCCCAGGTCCAGCAGCCTCTTCTGATGGAGCCACTCCTGCTGCTTCCGATGAGATCTCCTTGCCACGTGGGGTGCTCTCAGAGACCCCTCCAGCAGTAACAACAGCAGCAGCAGCAGGAGGAACGACAGCTCCTGCTGCTGAGGGCATCGCTTGCCGGACTGACAGCACTGCCAGTGCCAGCTCGAGTGCACTCACTTCAGCTGTGGCGCGGCAAAATCGCCACATACCCTTCACGCCTATCGGCTATGCTGTGTCCTGCTTTTCACAGAGGTGTGACGGCTTGCTCTGAGGACAGCGTGGAACGCCATCTTTTAAGAGATCCTGGGCCTCTTGAATATGTTGACACAAAGCTGTGAGCGCATACTGGCACCTTGACTGTTATGCACAATCTCTCTGCAAACGACCTAGAAATTGACCTTCCACCTGCCAAGCGCTGTCCCTAGAGCAACTTCGCTGCCTGCATTCCTTAGACTCCTTCACTGCCCTGCTCACCTTCTCATCCCTGGGACACAGAATCGAAGGGTTCATTGGATTGCAATGTTGTTTTATTCTGTCAGCTGCATTCTCTTTCTCCCTGTGATCCACAGTGCATAGCATTCTTATCAATTCCCCCTATTGGAATGTATTTGTGGGCATGCATTTCCTGTTCATTTGGGTTTCTTCCTTGAAACAGTCCTTGTGTACTCAACCCATCGGGCCATGCCTGCAGCAATCACGCTAGGTCCTCCTTCCTTGCAGACGCATTCTGTTTCATAGCAGTGGGTTACATAGAGTACGCGAGCCCACAGTTTGGAAGGTGCTGGAGTGTTTGTGAATGCCAAGCTCTTGCTGCTGGTCACTAGCATCCCAAGGCGGATCCATGATCTGAAAAGGTTATACCGGGCCAAGGCACTGCAGGATGAGGACTCTTAAAAGGAAGCATCCCTAAGAAATCATCCAAGCCACCCTTGCAGCACCTGCCTCGCGGTCCTGCTGATCTGGACGCGTTCTCCTTGCCCTCTGCTAACCTAACAGGAATAATACACCTTAGTTATCCTGGTACATGGAGCGCACCTGGGCATCTGCCAGAACTACCTGCTGATCACAGCAAAACCTCAACGTGCTGTTCATGCAGGAATGGTACCCCTCGGCAGCCCCTGCTGGTACCTGCAGCACGCCTGCGTGTCCGCCTGAGTTGTCCGCCTGAGGCGCTAGAGGGCCTGGAGCTGTGGTCGCACGTGTGGGTGCTGTACGTGTTCCACGAAAACACGGGTGAGCTTTGCTTGTTCTTGGTTATTCTTGGTTGGAACCCGAGGCGATGAAGCCTGTGCTTCCCATGTCGATATGGGCAGGATTTATTCTAAAACACTGGGCCCTTGCATGGTTGGGTGGCCAGGGTGACTAGATTAAGGGCACGCCCGTTTTGGTATCTTTCTCTGCCCCCCTGCATGCCCTGTATCTTGGACGCAAGCACCTTGGTGTAGCTTACAGTACAAAGGGTGCAGCTTGCAGTACAAAGGTTACACTTCTCAAAAGCACACATACTCATTCATAGGAGGACATGAATGATTGTCCCTGCACAGAGTGGAGACCCACACTCTGCATGCAATGTCTTGCTGCAGCTTCCCACCTACTGATCACCTCATGACCCGCACTCTTGCTGCAGTGTCTCGCCTACTTGGCCACAGTAAAACTCACTCTTGCTGCAGTGCCTCGCTTCTTGGTCATAGTTCCAACGGTGTCCCCACTGTGACGGCAACCCGAAAGGAAGTATTCCTGAATGCATGATATTCAGCAGAAAGACTGGCCTTCATTTTTCTCAGGCACATCTGTGTTTCGCGCTAAAGGCCCTCCTCACCCACCTTCCTCTGACTCTTTTGTCCATTTGTATCCCTGATCTGACAAGGGTTTTATCTTACAGTACATGGTGATGGGCAGGAGCATCATGACCGTGATGCAGTTCATGTATGCATGCAAGCCTTGCATGGTCAAAACGACAGTCCAGTGCTTCCACTTTGTTTTTCCGTTCCATTGTTAATTGAGAAGTAGCTGGCACCCTCTTTTTTTGCAGATCTGGCCAAGTCCCTGGGCGGTGGAGTGCCAAGTGCTGTCACTCGAGCCTCCACTTATAAAGCAAAGGTGAAGATCTGCTATGTAGAAAATGGCCAAGTGTCAGGGGTCTCGTTTTCTGTTTTGTCTGAATGAATTCTCACTTGTCTGAATGGAAGGTAAGAAGGAAGGAAGAAAGGAAGCGTGTGCACCTCTGAATACATGCATGGTTGCATGAACGCATGCATAGAAACTCGAAAAAAAAATTGACTGTGCCTATTGATGGAAATTTGATTAACCACACTGCATGGAATGTTTAATCTTCAGAATTGTTCAAGCCAAAAGCATCTTTTGAAGCTAACGGCACTCTTTGAAAGTAAAGGGAATGATGCTGTAACTGCTCTCTCTCTCTCTCTCTCACACACACACACACACACACATACACAAGCATACACACAGGTGCGTGTTCCGCGCCTAGACGGTCAGACCATGGGTGTACTGGCTACCCGCACACCTCATCGTCCCTGTCCCATTGGCCTTAGTGTTGCCCAGGTCAGTGCCTTGTTAAGCCAACGATCTCCTTTGACTGTTGAATCCTACCTGTTAAGATTGATGCTAGTCCAAAATGCTTGGCTAAAGGCATCTTTGCCACCTCATTTCATGGAGTGATGTGCTGAACACTTTCCACCAGTCTGTGCCCCATCTCTTTTCCACAGTGGATCTGCACCCGCCCTCGGAAACCACTGCGCATTGCTCGCACATGCACAGGTGGTGTCTGTGTGCATCAAGAAGGGCATTTTGGTGCTAGGCGGAGCAGACATCGTCAACGGCTCACCTATCTTGGACATCAAGCCCTATGTACCTTTCGCTGATGCCCTTCCACAAGCAGTTGCACCTCCCTGGGTGCAAGTAAGACTGTGCCATTGCTATTTGTGTTGGGCTGAGGCTGAGGCTTTTTGTTCTCCCTGTGCTTTGCAGCGCATATTGCGAGTTTTTTTGTTGGTTGCTTGGAATGTTTGCTGTAATTCTTTGCAGGCTCCCGTGCACTGAGTAAGGCAATTTATCACAATCTCCATCGTTCGGCATTTTTACATGCATGCACCTCCCCCATTTTCCAGGCCGAAAAAGAGGACGATGAGCCGCTTCATATTGCTGCAGTCAACATCCCAAGCCGAGCCAAGGAGCAGCTGCATCGTGCTTGGTCACGAATCAAGGACTCCATGTATCCCAGTGCAGCAGAATTTCTGGAGCTGATTGAGCAGGTGCGCTCAGATTCATGCTTGTGTCACTACAGATTTCCCTGGGAGCTCTGTCTGCACATGGCTGTGCATGTTCTTTTTTGTTGAGAGCAGTGAAATGCAGGTTATGTACAGCCTTTGGGCTGCAGAGCTCAGACACTTTCAAGAGGTTGCATTTGTTTAGCATCAGATCCCATTGCAGGAAGAGGGAACAGTTGTGTACATTGTGGATACATCTCAATCTGGAATTGTCACCCTATGATTCGATTTGGGAGGGGGGAAATTCAAACAATGCTCCTCAAGGCTTCAAACTTTTGCAGACTCACAGTGTGAGTGCAGAGAGCGCAATGGGAGCCTTTTTGCATTGCGCTGCTAATTTTTCCCGATGAAGGGTTCAATATGTCTGCTGCTAAGGGGTTGACGCCCTACATCCCAATCCCTTGTCTTCTTGTCACCTTTCTCGGTTGCGCAAAGAGCCTCCTGCAAATTTTGCAATACTGCGGAAGCAAAAGTTTATGCTGGACGTGCCCCTTTCAAGCATGTGTGTTTCACTTGCAGTCCACCCTTTCTCCTGCATGGAATCGCTTTCCAGTTCAAGTACTTCTGATGCATATCAGAGCTTGAATGCCTGGCAAGCGGCAAAGATACATCTCAATGGCACCCTCCATGTGCTTCTGCAGGTCTTAGCTCGGGACATCAGGAGTGTACACCAACGGCGAAACAATGCAAATAAAGTAGCCGCGGAAGGAGGCTCAGCAGAACTGGAGCCTGAGTCCCAGCAGCAAGGCCGATTCCATGTTGTCCTTGAGGGTGTTGATATACATTATGACATTGATACATCTGGGACAGTGTGGGTCCGGGGAGTGGCCACTTAGTTTTAAGCAATCACGGCACCTTTGAAGTGGACACCATGCTCCTAATTGGTAGGGCAGGGCCCTTCAAGGGTCCATTATTGATCCATGGCACAAGCCGTTAATGATGGAAGCAAATCGTTTGTTTTTTGCAGGCTTTCTCTTTCATCTGGTTAACGGGATGTGTTTTAGGAACTGAGCACCTCCAGGAGGCAAAGTATAAGAAAAGAAAACTATGTAGGCGCGCTATTGAAAATAAAAATGTTCCTAACAACCAGGTTCTGGAGCCGGGTCCTTCCAGCAACCCTCCAGATCCCCACCAGCCTTTTTGGTTTCTGCTTTGTGGTGGAGGGCAGTTACGGCTCTTTTGAGCCAATGTGTCCCCTTTCCCTTGATTGATGTAGGGAGAGTTTCCTCTGCCTACGTAGTTTTTTCTGTTTCTTTCTAAAAAGAGTTCCATCCGCCTAAATAGTTTTCCTCCTCTTTCCAGGTGTCCGGAAGCATGGCCGACAACCCTCCAGACCCTCATTATATCTGTTCTCGGCTTTCTCCTAAGCTAGCTGTGTCTAGTTCAGTTTTGAGGGCCCTTTGGTGAGAACCTTGCTAGCTTGCCAGTTAGGGAACCTTCCCTTATTGCATGCGCTTTTTTGGCTGGTATAGACTTCTATTCTTTTGAAAGGAGCTGGCTAGGGTGCCGCCTGTAACCAAAGAAAAGGAAAACTGCGTAGGCAGAAGAAATTCTCCCTACCGTAGGGAGAAGTGACATCACTTTATGAAAAAAAGACACATTGGCTCAGAAGAGCCGTGAGTCCCCTCCACCACAAAGCTGTGGAGTAAAAATGCAAATGGGGATCTGGAGGGTTATTGGAAGCACCTGGCTCCACAACCTGGCTGCGATAAGTATTCTTGTTTTCAATAGCATGCCTAGTGGTAACAAGGTTTACAAGGTTTTACAAATTAAGCCATCAGTCAAGAAGTGCGACTGCTAGGCTGCTCATGTGAAAGACTGTATTATAAAATGTTAAGGAGTGTTTGTGTAGCTCATGCATGTAAGTGTAAAAAAAAACTTGCCAAGAACAAGGGAAAAATTTTTCACTGGTGTTCGTATGACGAAGCAAAGGCGAATAAACATCAGGAGTTTGCCAGGACCAACCGACTGCAACAAAAAAAAGGGAGGAGAGCAACATATGTGTGTTCGTGTGGTAACTTAAGGAAGAAGCACGGTCTGTCACACTGAGCATGGTGTAGGGTGTGCTCAGTGTAGCAGGTCCCACCAACACCGAAAAGAATGGTGTGGAGAGTCACAACTTTTGCATTTATGAGTTTGCAGAGGTCTGCACGCTGCCGCTGTGTCGCCTCCAACTGTTGTCCAGGCCTTGTGTCTTCACAGTACTTGATTTCAATCAAGTGTACATGCTGCTGATTTACATTCAGTTGGTGGGGTTGCCTCACGCAATTGTCTGTTTTGGTCCTCTGTGAAATGCTGTGCATGCTGCATATCACATGGTGTGGGCAGAAACAACAAGGAGAAGAAGATGTGGGTTTCACATGGTGGGGTTTAATCAGTATAGCATCAGGACGGCTTGATGTGATTCTATATCTCTTAGGGGAATACCTAGGATCCTAGGGGTAACGTGAAAAAAGGGGGTGTTTGTTCGCTGCATGAAAAGAAAAGAAAAGGAAGCCTACGCTGGACGTAACCAGCGTGCATTAAGGAAAAATCCCACAGTCAGCGCTGTCACTGACCATGAGTCTCACCAGTATCTAAACTAAGAAAAAACTAATGGACTAGTGCGGATCCGGAGGGTTGTCGGCCATCCGTCCAGGCGCGCGCCTCACTCTCCTGTGACCAGCCCGCCCGACAGCCGCCAACTCCGGTTCTGTGTTGTCAGAGTTGCTGAAACGGATGGCATGTTTGGTGCTGTCAATTTTTGTTAGGGATTTGACAGCATGGAAGTGGAGTTTGGTAGCAGTTTTTTTAGCCTTCAAGAAAAGTTTTCTTTGGTTAAGCCTAAGTTGCAGAGAGGTGCAATGGTGTAGGGATTGTATATAGTTCCAGCTACTCCAATAAGAATAGTGTGTAGAGTGACTCTGTTGTTACAGTGTGAGCCTCTAAGTGTCCTTGTACGTAAGTTCTCAATGGTGTGTTTATGTTGATTTTGTGCGGTAAAGAGTGTTCAGGGTTAGTATCTAAGCAGAATTTCAATTCTATAAGGCGGATGTCCCTGTCTCTGGGATTCATATTTTTTGGATGGTGGGAGGAATCTCTGCCTTCCAGGGGTAGTACAATGATGCTGTCAGGGTGACTAAGGTGTGTGGTTGGCGGTTGTCGAGATGGGAAAACCCAATTTGGAATGATTCTGTGGATGTTGTCCGGAATTTCCATACTATGGTAGTACCTAATGAGCGTTGTCTCTCTGCCTTACATGCATCAAATGAGAAAATGAATGGTCCAAAGTCACCTTTGCTCAGTGCTTCACCACAAATTCTGAGAGCTTGATGATGGCAATTTATATTCATTCTGTTGATTTGTGGGTGGGCGCATCTGAGAAGAGTGTGGGAAATGTTATCAGGAGCACCACAGAGAGGGCAGAGAGCAGGTCCAGAATGATTATTAAATCGTGCGGTATGCCTGCTGTTGTAGAGTGTGCCTGTTCTATATTTTATAATATTTGTCTGTTCTTTTAGGGTGACAGCTTTCATATGCCAGAAAGCATGGCTAATTCTGGAGTTGACTTTGGGTTGGCGATGGTTTAATTTCTCCCTTAATTCCGTGTGAGAGCCAGATGTGGGAGTAGGTTTGGCAAGCCAATACAGATGGAAGAAGGGATTTTCTGCCTGGTTAAGCGTAATATCAACTTTGTCAGGTGATGTTGCTGCCTGAGAAGCAAGTGCATCTGCACCTTCATTGCCAAGGATGCCACAGTGTGATTTGACTTTGTTAAATTTACAGGAGCTTCCGACGGATTGCTATGATTTATGATGTCGAGCAGGATTTGTGCATGTAAGTGAGTGATCATGCTCATGGGTTTGAGGATCTGGTTTCTGATCTGGTTTATTGCTGAAGAGCTGTCAGTTGCAATGGAAGTCTGTCCTTGCTGAAGGGCGACCAGGATTGCAGCTAGCTCTGCTCTGTTAATTGTGTAACTTGGGCCATACCCCCTTGGATTTATTTTGCAAGTGAGAGCTTGGCCACAATTAATGCTTTTTAGGATGAAGAAAGAAGCTCCTGCTTGCTGTGTTTCCCTATTTGCAGAAGTGATGATACTGCCATCTGTGTATGTCAAGTGTCGCCAGTCAGGGACTTTGGGCCGCAGGGGCTTCATGTACGGGTTCATGTTGATTGTAAATTTTTTTGGTTGAACACAGACTTCAAAAAGATCATGTGTGTCCTGATGCAGAAGTGCAAATCTCTTTCTCCAATTACTAGGTGTTTTAAAGGGGAGGGAGGTGTTATGTTTGTGTGCAAGCTGTTGGCTGCTCCTTTGACACCAAATGCCTGGAGTTGTATTTTTCAAGCACTCAAACCAGCTTGGGTTGTTTTGGAAGAGTTGCTCTTTTGCTTCATTGATCCAAACGGCGATGAGTTGCATGTGTCTCTTATTTGTTTTCTGGTGGGGTCAGGGGAAGATAGATTTGAGGTGGTTGAAAGGTTAGGCTTTCTGCGGGAAATTTTGCAAGGACTGTGGCGTGGTCAGGATAGCTTAACAGCCAGCGCATGTAACCTTTTATTTGTCCAACCTATTTGACTTGGGAGGAGCATGAAAGCTGCAGTCGGGATATCTGTGGTTTTGACAGAGGACAGGGCATGCAGGATGAGATGGTCGATAAATTCGTCGTCATGGGCAGGATGGCAAAAGGAGAAACCTGTGAATTTGGTACCAAACACGTCAGTATTGGCTCCAAATACCCTGTCACGAGCATGAGGGCTCCAGTACGCTTTGAAGTGAGTATCATAGTCAAGAGGGCTTGCGAGTTTTTCTTGCGTTACTTGGGCAAAGCGCGTGAGGGCTGTAAGGATGTGCTGTGGTGTGCGCAAAGTGTTGGATTCGATGGTTTTCTGATGGCTTCTTCTAAGATGATACGTGTATCTATGCAGGAGACCCATAATTTCTGTAGCTTCATCTTGGACAGGAGGCTGTATGGAGTCGTGGAGGCTAGCTTGACTGGCTGCGCTGTATGCTTGAAGTAGGATTTGCAGACGGTCGGGGGTAATAATGCCTGCACATTTTCCTTTGGTGTCATAAATGCATGCTGCATTGGTGGTGAAAGCAAGGGGAATTTTTGCCAGGCCATCAGAATTCCTGTTGGATCCTGGTACCATGAGGTCTATGTTTCGGAGCCAAATTTCACATTTGTACGTGGGTAGGATGTCTGTTTGGGGGTTGGTACTTTCTGGGTCAAAGTATGCTTTGTTGCGCAGTGGGTGACCTTGGGTGGTGAGCCAGTGGCTCTGGAGAAGCTCTGTGGAACCCTCATCGCGTTGACGGGTGAGGTTGTCTATACTAGCGTCAGCAACAGGTAGGCGTAGGTGGGATAGTGTATTTTGTGTGTGGGATTGTTCGAAACTTTGTACATGTGGTTTGTAATCCGGATTTTCTAAAAGCATATCAGCTGCTTCCCACGTGGGGTGCCAGATGACGTTCACCATTTCTGCTTCTTCTGCAAAGATGGTCCGCTCTGTTTTTTGAGAATTGGTAAGATTGGCACATGAGGGACATTCCCAACTAAAGATTTGTTCTGCCTGGATACGCTGTGACGGTGTGCAGAGATGGCGATGAAGCAGGCATTTCCAATGGTATGTTCGTAAGCATGTGTCACACTGAGGCACGTCATTGTAGTCGTCTTCGTCAAAGGTGTATTCAAAGCTGGTAGGAGCCCAACAAATTTGGCAAGTATCATCTGTATTTTGGCTTCTGGAAAAGGGCTCAGTGCGGGCAACCTTAAGGCCTGCCTGTTTTAGAATAAACAGAGCCTCTGCTGAGCCCATTTTTCAAGTGGTATGGGCTGCCATTCAACTTTGTATTGTTCTTGTGAATGAGCAGGTGAAGGGCCCCACTTTCTTTTGTGGAGCTTTTGCCATTCCAGGATTGCTTGAATTTGAAAATCGTGCTTGAAAACGGTATTGATGGCGTAAGAACCTTGTTGCTGAGCATGCCATTTTTTTAAGTTCCATAAGTTTTCTGCAGTAATTGGATTTAAATTTTCAGGCAATGCGTTGGTCTCCGAGGACTCATTGGGGAATGATAGGAAGCTGGAGTTGTTTTTATGCCTTTTTGGTGCATGTGCTCCTGCATTCATGCAAAGAGGGTTTTGGGAGGCAGAACGTCGTTTGTTACTGCGATCATTGCAAGAGGGTGAATTTGACGTACTGTGCTGTCTGGACCATGACCACCCGAGAGGTGTGTACTGGGTGAGTGTGGCTAAAATGTCATGATTCATTTTTCTGAGTTCTGGTGCTTTGTTGGGCGTGGTGTCAGTGGCTGCATTGATGTGTCCAATGGCTTCCTGACCTAAGTTGTGGTAGTTTACGTAAACTACGTATACGAGAGAAGCCAGTCTGTTGAAGGCGATAGTCTGTTTTTTGTTTAGGGTTGTGTGATGGCAGAAATCGAATGTGTCGACATCCATGATATGTGTGTGTCTGTCCGAGAGGATGGAGTGGAAATGAGAAATGCCAGCTTCCATAAGGGGGTAGATGACGCAAGCTACCAAACCCTGGAGTTTAGTTGCTTTAGGAAACCAGAGGGTTTTCGCTATTGAGTGAAAGGTGCTAGCGTATGGTAATTGGCCTTCATGGATGAGTTGCAGTCCGCTTGTGTGTATAATGATATATTGCCGAGCGCATAGGGTGTGCTTGAGCAGTCGATTTAAGTATCTAGGTGTTTGGTAGGCAGGGTCCAGGTGGCCTTGGGCAATGTTTTGTAGCTGGGCGCTTTGGTGATGTAGTAGCAGATTGGTGATTCTGCCATGTCTTGATGTATCATTAAGGCTATGTGTAAGTGCGGCAGCGTTCCTATAATGATATTGTACTGTCATGGAGGTGCATCCAAGGCCAAAGTTGAGTTTATCTTCATGAAGGAGCGCAGAGCAGGTTTTGTCGCTTAGGCCAAATTTCTTTTTGACTGTTGTGAGGATCGTAGTGTCCCATTTTTGCAAGTCGGCTGGCGAGCAGGGTGTAATAGGAAATGCGTATGCTATGCTAGGGATGACAGCTGTACGTAGTACATCTAGTGTTTGTTTGGGGCTGGTGTATGGTTTTCCAAGCCGCTGTAATTTATATGAGAGTTTTTGGGTCATACACTGCAGCTGGTGTGACCAGTTCAGGTCCACGGTTAGACGCCCAGATAGCGAAAAAGTTCATCTGGGCGCATGAATTGAGCAGGTTGGCCTTGTACCAAGATTCTTCCAGCAAGCAAGTGCTGGGCAAAATCTGGTGTATTTGTGTTGCCGCGCAGTTGTGAGCTCTCTTTGCTGTGCAGGTTGCATGTTACTTTGGTTTTGTTTCCAGAAATAATAAGATGTGCCCAGTCTGCATAGAGTGTAAGGTTTTTGGCTTGAAATTGAAGATTTTGAAAAGTGTTGACAAGGCAGATGAGATCAGCAGCAAAGGCTCCACTGCTAGTAGTATTCTTGACTTTTTCTTGGAGTAGGGATGCAGAAGGGGTGCAGGCATGAGTATAGCCTCGGTTTACAACGTGCAGCCACCGGAGCAGGGGCTCAATGTAAATGAGGAACAGGAAAGGAGAAAGTGTATCTCCTTGAATGGTTCCCCTTTCCACAGGGATTTCAGAGGTGTAGTCTCCGGAGGGGAGTCTGACTCGTTTGCGCGCTTGGTGGTGCAGGTTTTTGACGACATCAATGGCATCCGTGGGGAATCCGAGGTCATACATGATAATGAGTAATTTATCATGGTCAGTGGTGTTGAAAGCAGAAAGAAAAGAAAAACTACGTAGGCAGAGAAACTCTCCCTACATCAATTAAGGAAAAGGAGACACATTGGCTCCAGAGAGCCGTGAGTCCCCTCCACCACAAAGTTTTAAAACAAAAAGGGTTAATGGGGGTCAGGAGGGTTACTGGAAGCACTTGGCTCCAGAACCTGGCTGTGAGAATTGCTTTTGTTCTCAATTGCACGCCTAGTGGTAACCAGTTTATGAGCATATTTAACAGAATGGGCATGCAGAGGTGAAGTCAACAATTAAGGCATAAATATCTCGATTAAATGTTTTAGCATCCTCCAGAGCCATGATAACATTTTGCAGCTGCTGTATTGTGTCCTTTTTCTTCCGAAAGCCAGCTTGCATGTCACTGAGGATGGAGTGTCCTTCTGCGTATTCAATGAGTACTACTCATATAGTGTGTTGGCAATAAGACGTGTCCATAGTTTGTACAAAGTGTTTGCGAGGCCAATTGGCCTGTATGAAGCAATGTCAGTCTCAGGTCCTTTCTGTTTGTGGATAAGAATGGACTTTCCAGGCTTTAGGAGTGATTCCTGTCGCCCACATGGTGATGAAAAAGGTGGTGGATAATTTCTTTGTAATGGAGGGGCAGGGATGATTTCTTTGTAATGTAGGGCGCATGCCACAGTGTGCAGGAATTTGAAGGTTGTACTGCGCCAGCCGATCATCACTTCCTGTGTCCACGTTAACCAAGCCTGCTCCTCAAGGGCTTTTGCTGGGAGCTTCTGTGATCATTCCTCCAGCAATTGCATGGCGTCCAGTCTTCATGCTGGAGATGATATGATTTTGGCAGCCTGAAAGCATGTGGTGTGCGCTGTCTAATTGATGACAGCCTAGGAGAGGGCATATTGGGTCAGTAGACCTTTTGAAATGAGCCGCATGTTATTAGTTATAGAGGGTCCCTGTGCAGTTTTGTCAACTGATGAAAGCCATGCACAGTAGCTTACTACTTTGCTTACTCATCTTGCTCCCTTTCTCGTTGCTGGACCTGTCTTCTTTTCCTGCCTGCCGTGCTTCTTTCAGTCTGAACTTTGTGGTTGGGAGGTCATACGGCCTGTGCTCCAATGTGGCACCCTTTCCTTAATTGATGTGGGGAGTGTTTCACTGCTTACGTAGTTTTGTTTTTCTTTTCTTTTTTTGTCTGTTCTTACTGCTGAGAACAGCTTAAGTCTGACCTGAAGCTAAACCAGAGATGCAGTGGCTGGCCGCAAACTGAAGCCTGCGGAAAACTGGCAGCCCTTGGGAGGCAAAGTACATTTAAAAATCTGTGTGAGTCTTAAGGAAGGGGAGGTAAGAATGAAAACAGGCTCATGGGATATTGGATGACTTGGCCAAGGACCTTTATGTCTTGTGTGATCCATCACCTTATAGCCACGATTTTTAGCCAGATTTTCCCAACTGACCTTGGTAGTTGATGAATCACAATCCGCTTCTCGCAGTTGCAAGGGGAGGTTTGCAGCATTTGGAACTGGGAATTCTTGGGAAGACAAATGGGAAACCATCAAAAGCTTTCCCCAGCTTGTTTCCCTTGCCTGGGAACCCTCGGTTGCTTTTGTCCCGTGAATGTCTCTGAATAGGATTCCTTTCGGAAGGGAAAAGAAAGAAAGAACGGTTGCAAAGCTCTAACTTCCTACGTGGGCAGCTTAAATAAAGAAAAAGGTTCCTTAAAGGAAAACCTATGACTACTGACTGCATGCTTCCTGTTTTGAAACATGGCTCTGCACAGCGAACAACCTTCACTTGCTGTAAAAGTGTCCCTCGGGGCGGCCTTTTAACCCAAACACTATAAGGGTATCCTTAACATGTTCTCTATATTTTTCCTATGCGACAAAAGTGACAAGCCGCACATCGGACTCAACCCAACATTTTTTTGCGCATGTGGAGATTATTGGGTGCTATCTTAACGCATATGATTGTATTAGTTAGCATGCTTGAGACAGATGCACCTCTCATGCCCATGATTTTAGTTTGTTGAGATTGTTAATGTCAACAGGTGGAAGTGCATTTGTACAAGCCATAGTATGAATATGGTGTGACTTGATGCTGCAAAACAATTACACATACATAACAGCAGTTCTGTCCTGAGTTCTGTCCTGTGTGCACCTCGGATGCAAGTGCAAGCATAAAAAGTGTTTAGCATTGCTACAGCAGCCTGAAAGTACTGTAAGGAAATGGGAGATTCAAGGCAGCAAGCATGCCCAGCAGGCTCAGTGCATTTGTGTCTTCCCTTGCTCTGCATCAGCGATCTCCAAACGAAGAGGAGAGATGCTGAGGAGGAAAGTGATGGCACTGGCTCTGGCATCCAGCCAGGAGAACCCCAAATCATTGACTTGGCAAGCACGGCATTGCGCGTGGCAGCTCTAAGCCATGGCCTGTCCCTGGCCACCGGCCCAGTCCTTGTGCACCCAGGCCGAGTTGTGATGCTTGCTGCCACCAACTCTAGCGCCATGCTGGAGGCAATGCTGGCCATCTGCGACACTGGGGCCATTGCCACGCCTATCAACCATCGCTGGGGCCCTGCAGAGCTGGCAGCAGCCATGCAGCTCACGCAGCCCGTCGCTATCATCGTGGATGGAGCCTGCAGATTGCTAGTGCAGCAAGCGCTGGACAGGCTGAGCCAGAGGGCGCAAGCGGCCCTGCAGCCATGGGTTATCCTGCTAGGTGCTGATGCGGACGCTGGGCAGGCACCCCCTCAGGGTGCAGGGCAACCCGCAAGGGATGGCTGCAGCCAGGGTAGACAAAGCTGCTGCCCAAGTAAGGCACAGCTGAGCACTGAGGGCCTCATCCTGGCTGGCCGCTGCGCACTGGCTGACAGCGGCAGGGGAGAAGGGGAGGCAGGTTTTAATGAGACTGGCTGGCAACGGACAGTTGCGTCGAGTGGGGGCACTGTGGCAGCGGCTTGGGGAGGGCAGCACAAGCGCTGCTCGCTCCAGCTGAAAGCTCCTGCAGATGGAGCAGCCATTATCTGCTTCACGTCTGGCACCACAGGTGAGGGGCGCACCGCTCACTGCACCACAAGCGGCGCATTTAGGAAAGGGAAAGGAAGGGTCACATAGCGGCACCTACCTACAGGGCAGCTTTGCTGAAGCAACCAAAAACATCTGTAACCTACGATGCATTGCCTGCGCGTAAGTATCTTGCAGTGCACGCAGGCATATCTACGCGGCGGCCAGGTGTTTGCATTGTATATGTGCCTTACATTATACGCAAGCGTTTGCAAGGGGGCTAGCCTCAGTATGAAGCCTGCTGGGCGTGCATGGGGCCCCTTTCTCTGTTACCAGTGGCTTTAAGCCCGTCTCTTCACTGCTATGCCGAGCTCTTTGCCAATTGCAGGAGTGCCTCTTCCGCATCCCAGGCCACCCAGGACTGTGATCCTCACCCACCTGCCTGCCTTTCATGCCCTCCTTGCCGTAAAAATGGGACCATCTTTACAGGCAGACCCAGAGCTGTGCTCCTGCTTGCAAAGATCCATATGCCTGCCCTTCATGCCCTCCCTACTCCTTTCTTTGCAGGCGAACCGAGAACTGTGTTCCTCACTAACATGCCTGCCCTTCATGCCCTCCCATTTCCCATCTGTGCTTGCCACGCATGCCTGCCCACCATGTCCTCCGTACTCCTTCCTATCTTTGCAGGCCAGCCCCGAGCTGTGCTGGTCATTGTGCCTGCCCATCATGCCCTCCACACTCTCGTGCTCGCAGGCCAACCCAAGGGTGTGGTCCTCACTCATGCTGCCCTTCATGCTCAGTCACTAGCCAAGCTGGCAACCATCAACTATACCGCAGCAGATACCTATCTTCATTTGGCTCCCTTGTTCCACGTGGGAGGACTGTCCTCTGCACACGCAGCATTGATGGCGGGGTGCGCCCAGGTACAGCAATCAATGTCTTAGTTGTAATGCAAAGATGATTTGATGTGATGCTGTGATCGTGTGCTAGGGCTGCTGCTCTGCTGTAGTATTTCCCTGGTGTGCACCCATGAGTGTCTTTTTGCTCTTTAGCTCGCTGATCTTGCTACATTATTTTTTTGTGTCTTACTCATTCTCCGTCCCTTGCTCTGTAAGATACTGAATGCCTCAGTTTTGTGGGACCCGCTGCGTGTCTTCCTGCAGGTGGTGCTGCCACGCTTTGATGCTGCCTCGGCGCTGCAGGTGATGCGAAGCCACAGGATCACAGCGTTCATTGCAGGTGTGTGTGTGTGTGTGTGTGTGTGTGTGTGTGTGTGTGTGTGTGTGTGTGTGTGTGTGTGTGTGTGTGTGTGTGTGCGCGCGCGCGCTCTTGAGCGGGAGGGGACAAGCATGGTCATCAGGATGGTTGTTCTTGGCCAGCTTGTCCCAAGTACCCTTTATTTGTTTCTGAAGGAGTTGCTTCACGTTACACACGGGATATGGCTGGGCTTGCTTCGTTCGTCATGCATGAGCGTCTCTGAAGCGCCAGCCTCCTCATTTGTTTTGTCCTTGTGAGGCAAAGCCTGTAAAGCAACACGCATGTTCAGGAATCAAAACCACTTAGCTGAACAAGGATACCCTCTTACAAGGACATACAGGCGGAACTTTCCCTCTAAGTTGGCTCTGCTCTGCCAGCCTCCATAAGTGCTTCAGCTACACACACATACACTCACACGCTTGCTTGGCTTGCAGTACCAGCCATGATGCAGGACCTGACCACGCATGCCCGCTCCTGCGTAGCCAGTCCCACCTCTCCCAACTCCAACTCTGACACTGCCAACATCAAACCCATCCTTTCTGTGCGCAAGATCCTAATGGGTGCCGGCGCCACCAGCCCTAAGCTCCTGGTGAGTGGAAGCGCTAACAGCACTCCTGACAAAGTCAAGGTATGGAATTGCTTTATACACAAAACAGGCAGCATTGCTGATTGGAAAATACAGGCCACGTGTACTTCACGGAGCTGCACCTTTTTCCTTACTCTAGTGCTTGCTAGCGACAAGCGTTGAGGAGCTGATTGTACATGTGGTTGCTTGCACCCTTGCTCCACTTCAGCGTGTGCATGCACGCTTAAGGAGCAGGCTTGTGTTTACATCTGGAACTTCTTGCCGAAAGCTGGCTCTTTCCTCAGACTCATGCGTTCCGTCTTATGAATATTTTTCCTCAGACTCATGCGTTCCCTCTTATGTATATGTTGAGGGAAAGGAGCATTGAGAAAGGAAGTTTGGCGAGGACACCTTGAATGCACTGTGACAGCGCTGCCTGTGAGCAGCTCTTTTCCAGGTGCACACATCTCTCGCGCTCAGAAAACCGCCGTCAAGTTGCCAAAAAAAAAAAGCCTCATCGTGTTTCGTCGCGCTGCTCCATCGTGTTTCATCGGGTGTCTTTGCGTCGTCCCGTGCTGCGTGCCTAGCTCCCAAGCACTCCCAAGCACTCTTCTGACATGGCCAGTGCATCCAGACACTAAATTGTCAAGCTGTTGCAACCGCCACCCCACGCAGGCAGACATGGCCAAGCTGTTTCCGTGCGCCCGCATCATGTCTGCCTACGGCATGACGGAGACAGCCTCCTCCATCACCTTCATCACTCTCAGGCAGCCCCACTGCTCCGACCCTGGCCACCCACGCAGCCCCGGTGCGCCACCCATGCTACCCCTCTGGCCACCAACGCAGCCCCGCAGCTCTGAATCTGGTACCTCAGGCAGCCTCACTGCGCCTCCCGTGCTGCTTCATTGTCACCACCACATGAGTACGCCCCGACGCCTGGCAGCTGGTGTGCATGACCAGCAGCATCTGCATTACCTGATGCACAGTGCGAAGGCCCGGCAGCCTCAGCAGGATGGCAACCAGCCTCTCCCTCTTCCCCCTCCTCTTCCTCCTCCTCCTCCTCCTCCTGCTTCCACTCCTCAGCAGCAGCAGCAGCAGCAGCAGCAGCAGCAGGATAGCTCTTCTGGAGAAGAGTCAGGCGTCAAAAGTGACATACGCATTGACGGAGCCCAGGTGGAAACGGCGGCAGGGCATCGCCAGCATCAGCCTCATGGAGCAGCAGCTGAACCCTCCCATCCAGCTAGCTCTGGAGCGGTGTGTGTGGGCTGGCCTGGCCCGGGAATCAAGGTGCACATACAGCCGCAGGAAGGAAACACAACTGCATTGGGAGCAACAGAGAAGGGTGGGCAAGGGGGTGTTCCAATCGCGGGGGCGGGTGCGTTGGGGGAGGTATGCGTGCAAGGGGTTTGCGTCATGGCAGGCTACTGGCAAGCACCAGAGGAGACAGAGAAGGTGAGCCACGACGCTGATGTTGCTGTGCTTGTGGAGCAGAGATGTAACAGTGCCAAGTGGAAGCCTCCAGTGTGTGGCTACAGGGCGGCAGGGGCTGCCAATGAACCACACTTCTTGGGCACATACGTAACAGCGCTTGTTCAACGTTCAAGCCGTCTTGGGCAGCAGAGGAGGGGCAACCATGGACTTGCTGTGTTTGCTGTGCAGTGCAATTTCATGCCAAGCATATGCTCAGCCTGCCATTATGGACTGATGATTATGGATGGCATAATGTGACCGTGGAGGGCAGTGTGCTCCGCACATGGACATAGTGAACGTGGATGACTCGTGCTCCGCACACGGACGTTGTGACCATGGATGACATTGGAACCGTGGGTGATGGTTTGCTCAGCACAAGGGCATTGTGACTGTGGATGACAACGTGCTGAGCGCGTGGATGTTGTAGCCGTGGATGACATTGTGCTCTGCAGTGCAAAGGCATTGTCACTGTGGACAGCGGATAGCATTTTGACGATGGGTGATGACATCGTGGCCATAGATGGCATTGTGGATGACATGGTGCTCAGCCTGCCTTTGTGAGCTGCTGACCATAAAGTCCATGGCGTAGATGACAGCTGAAGCTGTTGCCCATTTTCCCCGCTTGCGCAGACCTTTTTGCGGGGGGAGCTGGGGATCTGGCTGCGCACGGGAGATCTGGGTTTCTTGGATTCTGGGGGGGCCCTTTGGCTCCACGGGCGCGCAAAAGACATGATCAAGAGCGGAGGCGAGAACGTGCATGCTGCTGAGGTGGGTTTCACCTCTTTCATTTGCTACCACGCTGAGCATTCTTGCCACAACAGCTCTGGAAAGAGGCTGTCGGTGGTTTCTGAAGCTTTGAAAATGGAAGTGGTTTGTACATGGGCAAAGGTGGTGCAGGGGAAAGAGGAGAGGGATTTTGAAAATGATGATGAAAATGCAGGGGGTAGGAGGCAAAGGGGCATGCAAACAAAGGCTGCCTGGGGTCTCACATTAGTGGAGAATATGCATGGTGGGGCTTTGGGCCAGAGAGCCTGGTCGAGAGTGGACAGGTGCGCTGCGATGAAGACTCAAAGGCAGCAACTTTGTTGGCTAAGCATGCTTACTTACTTTAACAGAGGGACAGTCTGCTGTAAAGCAAGGACTGCAATGATGACAGAGGAAGAAAGCAAGCAACGCAAGGGCTCCAGCATATTTACCAAGGCTTTGTCAGGAAGAGGAGGAGGAGGAGGAAAAGGAGGAGGAGTTGCATACGTGACGAGCCACACCATGGTTGAGCACGACCAGCGGGGGAATCCATCTGGGCTGTGGCAGTTTTGGCGATGGCCATGTGTGTGCTTTATACACCAAGAGAGGGGGCACAAGTTCTGGTGCACACTCTTTACACAGGCGTCCCTGCACTCTGGCAGATCGCAATTTACGCAGACGTCTATGCACTCTGGCACATCACACTTTACTCAGTCGTCTGTGCACTTGGGCGCATCATACTCATCACAACTGGGCCTCCTGCTGCTCAGGCCGTTGGGTTCCTGCCTTATGCACCCCAGTCGGGGCTCACGCTTCGTGTCTGCGCTGGCCGCCGAGTGCTCTTTGATGCACGCTGATTGCATTCCTGTAAAGGCTTCCACGTCTTTGTTTGGTACTTCATCTCCCAGGTGGAGGCGGCCTTGTGCCAGCACCCTGGCGTTGCTGCCGCTGCTGTGTTTGGCGTGCCTGATGCCCGCATGGGGGAGGTGGTGGCGGCAGCAGTAGCTCTGCAGCCAGGTTGGGACTGGAAAGGGCTGGTACTGGGCCAGGAGGCAGGCAGAGCGGCGGCACGCCCACTTCAGGACCAAGGCCTGAGCAGCATTGGGGAGCAGCAGCAGCAGCAGCAGCAGCAGCAGCAGCAGCACCGCCACCACCAGGGACTAGCAGCAGGAGACCCAGCAGCACTAGGAACCAACAGCACCAGGGACCAGCAGCAGCAGCACCACTACCAACAACAGGTGCCTGCAGCAGAAGACCCAGCAGCACTGGGGACCAGCAGTACCAAGGACCAGCAGCAGCAAGAACCCCTGGGGCAGCGAGCGCTGACTGCTGATCAGCTGCGTGCATTCTGCCGCACTGGAACCCTGCATGGGGATGGCTCTGGGCCCAAGGATGGAACACAGTACAGCAGCATCCAGGCAGGGGCTGCCACTGCTGCTGCAAACAGCTCCCAGGCAAGCCCTCTGTTGTGCCTCCTGCAGGCCCTTGTGCGGATAGCCCACGAGTTGTACATTCCTTATTGACCGGTCTTGGGTGTTTTTGCTGAAGCTTACATTTGCAGACAGTCGCTTTAATACCAGCACAGTGTGTGCCTGCTATGCTACGCTGTTTAAGCCAGAGTGGCTGTCCTTGTGCACTGGACGCTTCAGGGTTATCTCTAGGTTCCTGTTCTCTGCTCGCTGATCAGCCTCAGCAGAGGTCAGTGACCATATGACTTTTTAATTGGTTGCTTTGTCCATGTTGGCCTATGTGGATTCTTGTAATGGGTGCCTTGCGTGTTACCGCTTTCCAGGCATACTCACTTTGATTTACTGTAATACGCTTTGCCAACAACCCACTCTTGTTTCCTCGCCCCCCCCCACCCACCCTTATCTGCAGGGCCTGCTCTCTCCCTACAAGCTACCTCGCCTCATTGCAGCCACTTGGCCGCTTGGCTCACCCCTGCCTTGTAACTCATCCGGCAAAGTGCTGAAGGTGCAAGTGCGAGAAACCATGCTAGCAATCCTTGGAGCAGAGGCTCAGCATGAACGCAAAGGGCGCTTGTCTGTCCGGAAGGATGGAAGGCTAAGCAGGCTGTGAGTGTGTCCGCATGGTAGGCATCTCGAAGGAGTTCCTTTTTAATTTTGTCTTCTAAAGGAATGGTATTTCAAGTGTGCAATTTCCTGGTTGTTGAGTGTGAGAGCTTCATTGAGGCTGCTGTCATGCTTGCCCTGTCATCCTTTCTTTTTGCAGACAAGAGGTGCTTGATGCCTTGGCGGTCATCCCCATTCTTTATACGTTCCTTGCAATTATTGCTTTTTTGTTGTAATATTGGCACCATAGCCTTGCCCAAAGTTTCATTACATCAATTTAATAAACTAACCTGTTACCAAAGGTGTTAGCCTCTTTTTCTTGGTCAGCTTTGGTTGCCTCTATCATAAAATGTTTGGAAGTGTTGCTTGTCACTTGTATTGAAAGTCACCTCTCCCCCAGGGCAAGCTGGCGTTGTATTTTTTGACAATGATCCGCTGACAGCATGGCACTCTAGAATAAAGTGGCAAACCTCATTCTTGCTTGCGATGCAAAAATTGAGTGCCCAACACAATTTTCATCCAGGCAAGTAGAAATTCAATTTGTTTATCAGTCTTTTTCAGAAGTTTGTGGCAGCCACTTGTCGCAATTGGCATTCTTGTGCGATTCATTTACTTGCTTGCCAGACTCGCCAGTTCAAGGAAATGAAAGCTGCACACTGTGATTGAACATTTGCATGCCGGATCACATATTTCAACTCAGTCAGGCTCTTATCATCACCGAGGTCAGATCAGGCACGGGCTACTGCTAGTGACCCTCCTGATCACCATTGACCTCTTTCTTTTTTCGCTTGGTGAAGAAGATAAACAGGGTCTCGGCCCTGAGTATCCTCTTTTCCTTAATTGATGCGGGGAGTGTTTTCACTGCCTGCGTAGTGTTTCTTCTTCTTTTCTTTCCTGTTCTTTTCTTTCTAGTCATATGCAAGCTGGATCATAGTTTGTGACACCTTAATGTGACCAAAGTACTGAAGAATGCTACATTTCTCTCCGGCTGGATGTGTGGCAATGGTGTTGAACTATTATGCTGCATGACATGAAAGCGGACGTGCAGGATAGGATAGGATTGCTTAGCTGTACCTACCTACAAGGGCAGCTTAGCTGAAGCAAAAAGGTGCCTGTAATTAAATGAAACCAAACTTGGACGTGGACGTGCAGGAAAGAGGTGCAGAGCATACCATGGACATATCTGATGCAGTCCCATTTCCAGCATTACTAATTCACAACGTCTCTGAACTTTGCGTGGATCTCAGGAAGAAGCACTGAAAGTTTTCAAGGGTTACAAGGGGTTGGCCTACAGCCTGAGACTCTGGCCGATCAGCTGCTGGTGATACATTTCCAAGCAGTATCAAATTTTTAACCAACTCCTGCCAACTCTAACATAAAAACTCAAAATTTAAAAATCTTTAAGAGTCTTGGTTAGGTGACCATTCAATAATGATTGATCCCAGGGTCAGTTAAAAAGTGTAAGCTAGCCAATAAAATCAGTGTTTGGAAGCCGGGCAAAAGTACATAAAGGCTTGAGAAGGTCAATAAAAAGATCTCTGCATTTTCTGTGCAGCTCACACACCTCATAGCAATTGCAATAGAAGGTTGCATGTTTCTAATCTTGGACTTCAGATTTGAAGATCTAAAGAAGGGACCGTCTTGGACTTCAGCACACTCATCAGAAAATTTTGAACCACCCAGCCATTTACAGGATTAAACCTTCAAGCAGTGGGCACACGTCCTAACATATTAAAATACCTCGTGACTTCCTTAGCCAAATCCTAAAATAGATATGATGGGGTTCAAAAGGGAGCGTGTGTGCCGTTTGATTCAATGGTTATCCGCACCAATGATCGTAGCTTTCCTGTTCATCTTCAAGAACAGAAGTTCTCTTCAATAAATTGTCCTGACTATCTGACCTTTGTTGCTATCCTGACTTCAGCCTGATAGAAATAATACACCGATTTAGTTTCACGGTGCCTGTCTTCTGGAGGCAGCAATTAGGCACTCCGGCGGCTATGCCGCGGTGTCCGCTCTCAGGTACCCAGGCCTAGGATGCCCAAAGTACTGAGCCACGCACAATTCCCACAGGTTCCATGCCGCGTTCACATCCCTGTGCATCTGGTACGAGCGTTGTGGTTTCTTCACACGTTCGCGCCTTCTGCCAGGAACCGCTGCATGAACCTCCCCCTCAGCCTCATTTGTCAAATTTTGGTTTGTGACCCTGTGAATCTCAGTCAATTTGTGGCGGACCTGAGATCTAGACACCTGAGCTATTGGAACCAAGTCACATCCCCTTATCCTAGGGTTAAATACAGTAAACGGCTGACATATTATCAATGGCATTGTAACCATTGTATGTCATCAATGGCGCGCACCTCCTGTCAGAAATGCAACCCTCCTATAGTATACAATGCCTAAATACATGTACTTGGATCTCCCCATCACGTTCTTCGCAACACTGCCAGTACACAAAACTAGTAGTTTACCCTTTCTTTTTCCTTTCCTTTGGATACCTTGGGTACCATCCTTTGGATGAGTTTGGGGTATGGGCACATGCATGCTTTGTTAAAGCTACACATACGCCTGTCAATCCTCTGGTTATTGAACACAGTACTTCATCGCTATCCTGGCAAGCATGGAGCTGTACATGAATGTCACAAAGTGGCATGGTTATTTGAGAAACAGTTTGAGCAACTTCTACACTTCCAACGTATCTCTGCTTTTTTGGAGTAACACAAAATAGTTTTACACTAAGCTTTTTTTACTAGTGCACTTAGGTCCGGTTTGGTCGCAGGCATCTCTTTTTATGCTTCACGTGAGCTGCCCTCGTAGGCAGGCACAGCTATGTAACCCTTTCCTTTGAATATCCTGGCAGGCACCTTTTTGCTTCAGCTATGCTGCCCACAAAGGTGCAGCTACGCAACCCTTTTGTTTCCCTCCGAGAGTCTCTAGGAAAAAACAAAGCTACGTTGGCAGCAGGAGCGCTGAACAAACTAAAGAAAAACGAGGAGGCATATGGCCAATTTCCGATTGACATGAGAAGAGAGGGAAAAAGGAACCATGAGGGCTATTATGATTGCCCCATAACTCGCTCTCCCTCCACATTGCTTTACGATTAGGCTTGCAGTCATGCATCTTGACTCAGGGCCTTAGGCCATTGCAATTTCCGATGCAAACCTGAGCATTAAGTCTCATGTGCTGGAGTGCAGGAGCGCTGATCTACTTTACTTTCTGTCAGATTGACCTGCATGGATGGTCTTAAATTTTACGTTCAAAGAGCCTAAGTGCAAACATATCCAAAAGCCCGAGGCTCATACCTTTAACACTCCATTATGGTGGTAGTAGCAGGACACCAACAAAGTAATACAATGCAAATTATACCGCGGATGGCAGTAAGTAAAAAAGTAAAAGTCCATGCTGGACAGCTACCAGCGTGCATTAAGGAAAGACCCAACAGACAGCGCTGAAACTGACAATGAGCCCTACCAACAGTATGTAAATCAAATTGGCAATACACCTTTCGTATTTACTGTATTTGCTGGTCACAATGCCGCTAACACCAATGTCCATGGTCACAACCACTTGCATAGATGCGGATCCCTTCCACTCATTCATCCCTAAAACATGCCAAAGCACAAACTCCCTTCAATTGCGCCCATACAATTTGAAAGTCACCCAGCCTCCATGACTCTGCCCGGTTCTCAGGGCTCAAGCTTCCCTTCCCCAATCAATCAAGCAAAAGGATGCACGGCCTGCTCAGCACAGCTTCTGCAGCCAGAAAGCTTGCACACAAAAACCTGCTGAGCCGAGAGCAGCTCACATGTACCCCAACCACCGCAGCAGGAAGGCAAGCAACAAGACCAAGATGGCAATCACCAGAGCCGCTCTGCTGGCTAAGAAGGCACGTGCCTTAGCGTACACACGGGCACCCTTTTGCGCAGTGGTGGCCACCTTGAGCATAATATTCATCTGTGTGTCACTCATGCCGCGCATCTGCTTAGCCATTGCCTCCGCCTGCTCTCGAGACCTGTGTGTATGTGTATGCATGTGTGTGTATGTGCACGCGCGCGTGCTTGCGTGCAGCGCAAACAACACGAAACAATGAATTGACGTAGGTGGCCATTGCTTACGCCCGCTACGTGGGACCTGTGTGCACAGAAGCAGAAGTTTAAGGAGAAACCAGCAAAAAGGGATGAAGCAAGGACCAAGAGCTGATACAGACCTTGAGCCCCACCAAAAGGTGGAGGGTGCAGGCCCCTGCATGTATGAGGGATACCTGGTTGCAGACCCCTGCACGTATGAGGGTTACTGCCAATTAGAATATAACAAATTATCTATGTTCCGTAGCGTCACTAATGTATTACGACACTGATATATTACGAGGTACCAAAATAATTTCATTAATTAATTTGCGAGTATTGAGGGTTTACGAGGACCCCAGAAACAATTCAAACTTTGCGATATATTACGTTTTCGCGTCTCTCTTGCACTGGCTCACTGTCTCTAATCACCCTCTCCCTTCATCGTTTCATCTGTGGTGTCCTCAGACACCTCCATCGGTTCACTCAGCCCTCCACGCCCCCTGCCCCTGCCCTCCTGGCTTTGTGTAGCAGCTGCGGCAAGCTCTTGTGCCCTTCACCTGCCTCTGGACCCCCCTGACCGGGAGCTGTGGCTGTGGGGTCCATCAACTCTTCCGGGGGTCAATCAACTCGTCCGGGAGCAGGTTTGCCCTGCTTCCTCAATGCAAGCATGCTCCCAGTTGCCTCCTCCTGCAAGCTGAACAGCTCCAAATCCTTCAACTTCAGTACAGCCCATGTCAGAAAGGAATCCCCGCCCCTTAGGAGCATGGGCTGCATTGTGGGGCCCGATGGATGGCTGAACATAAATCTGGACCCTTTACGAGGCCTTGAAAAAAGTAATTTCTAAAGACACTTCATATTGCGAATGGCCCCAAGAATTATTTAAATTAAATCGAAAAACTCCAGTGTCGCTACGGTAGGCAGAGAAAACTCTCTTTGCATTCTTCAAGAAAGGGAGATACATTGGCACAATAAGTTGTGAATCACCTTCAACACAGATACAAGCGGAAGGTCGATGTCTGTGCCAGAGGGAATATTAAGGTCCAAAAAATTTGGTCAGGAGCAATTGATGCCAGGTGCATGGTGTGGATTGTACATCCATGCAATACCAGGAGGTCATCTTAGGCGTCAACCCGGGTGTTTTTTTACATGCTCCCTGCACAGGTTCTCCCCAACAAGCTGCTTTCAAGCATAGTAGTGCTTTGTAGAGTTTGAACGCAGGCAATTTGAGCACAGGCCCCTAATAAGCCATCCTACTTTCTTTTACCACCAAAATTCCATTTCGGACCACCTACTGCACCCAAATGGGTGATTTTTGATGTTTTGGAGTCCTCAAAACAAAAAAATATCATTGCAAAAGAAACAGTGAACACACCAAGTGGTTGGTGAGGTATAGTATTTCACCATGAACCTTTAAAAAACCAGCCAATCAGCCAGAGTCTCGGGCTGTAGGCCAACCCCCTTGTAACCCTTAAAAGAATCAAGCACAAGGGGTGCCAAAAATGTAAATTTTGAACCTATACTTCCTTCTTATGAATATGCAGGATATTATTATATGAAGGTTACAAAAACACATAATCGGGGAGTGAAAATGGTCCCAGGGTGGAGCTGGATGTCTCTGAAAGGTGATTTGAGGCCAGGAGAGTGATCTGGGGTCCTCCAATTTTAAAATCTTTGGTAAAAGTAATATTTCCAAGGCGCCAAACAGCAAATGCGAAGCGCAGCATATTCAGCATAAGGCGCCGCACTTAGCCTGGCACACTAAAGCACTCTTTCTGTCACGCTTTTTGGACCCCAAATCAAATGCTTCCAAACTTAAGGACAGTGCTTAAAGCGTTCAATAGAAGGCCTGTCATCACTATAGGGGGCACAAGGACGTGCAAAAAAAGTGCAGCCTTCCACTTAGCCGTTAGTTGAGCCTCAAATTTTTTCACAAATGAAAATCAGTACATAAATGTATTTGCACACTTTCTGAGCAGCTGGTATGAAGAACAAAGTACAAAAGCACGTGCGGAGCAATTTATTCCAAAAATTCCAACGATCCTTTACATTGTCAGATTTCTTCTATACAACATGTATTTAGCAACACACTCAATTCGCGCGTAAGCCAGCGCCTGCAGGCTACAGAGGAACTTCTGGTGTCAGACATCGCTCTTGCTTTCCCATAAACATATACGCAGACATTTCGTGTTTGCTAAGCCTTGCTTATGTGCCAGCCAAATTTCACCCTGCCACTGCCATCCCAACCCCCCTGAAGCACAGCGTACAGCAGCATCCAGCACATTCTAGTGCCCCATCATTGCCTTATGCTGCTGAAGTATGGACCCAGTGCTGCTACACACAATGGTGAACCTCATTATGCGTGCCACGCTCCATGGCACACGCTCAAGCATGCTCCTGCTCACTGCCTGCATTGCAGTGTTGCAACCCTGGTTGGCCAAGCATGCTGATGATAGCAATGGCTTCTGGGACCATTGCAGGCGCGAAAAAGTGTATGCTGCATGGGCTACAAGTGCGCACCACTAAGCGAACTTTGCACTTGCTGTACTTTTAAGACTTCGCACACACACTGTATGTCGCTTTCTTGTGTTCCCCCACACACTGGTAATGCTGGCAACATGCATCTTTAAACTTATCATGGATGCCTGAGTGTTCCTATTGTGCGACACTTGACCATGCATGCTGGATGTCACTTGTGTGTCTAACACATGCAGGTGCCCTGCCTCGCACCCTGCATGTGCTGCTTTAGTGCATCTTTTGCATGCTAACATATGGATGCCTGCTGCCTGATACTCACATGACAATGTTATGACTACAGCATTATAGGTTTAGTTATAATCACCCCGCACATCTTGAGAATGAGACGCGCCTTAGACCGTAAATGTCGCCCTACAGGAATATAAATTTATAGAAATAAAGCTTATGGTTGGCGTGGTTGGTTGGTTGTCCCCATGAACGGACCCCCCCAAGTCAGGCAAAACCGTCTCACTGAACATTTTCGACCCTATCTCTGCACCCCCTTCACCATTCCAGGACCTGAAAAGTGCAATGGATAGCTCATTTTTTGCTCTACAACAAGGTGTCATGAAAAGGGGTTGGGGTGCAGCGGGTGGGCAATGTGCCTGCTGATACGGTCAAAAGCACACCGTCTTTCTCATGAGCCACCAATTGGCCTCGTTTTAAGTTGTGATACATGCTTTATGCTGGGCAGCACCCGGGGATGTGCTCAGGTTGCCAGGAGATGTAGTGATTGCAAAGCGATATCACTTCCTGCATTGGCTTGCACACCTGTCCTGATGGGTTCCGCCGGCACCCTCCCCCTTTGCCTCCCCGCAAAATCTGACATCGCAGCATGATTGAACACCTAAGAGCAGCTTAAACCCAGGAGTTCTGGTCATTTTTGTATTCAAAAATCCACTTTTTACCAGCCAAATGGGTGCAAAATAGCCTCTGGGCAACCCAGAGCACCTCCACTGACACACTTTTCAGAAAAACACTAATCATGAGGCATAAAGCAATGTATAGCACACTCAGGGAGTACAAGGGCGCTTGTTGGTGGCATGAACAGCTAAGCAAGACTGGTTTTGGGGGGGCCATTCTTGGGGACGACCGGTTAGATGCGAGAAAGAATCACAAGAAAGAACAATACCATGGAAATGTAAAGCATCATGTTACTCACTTGACCATGCCCGAGCCTTCCAGCATGCTGACCATTGTCCCTTCGTCCATTGAGCGCATCATCTTTATCGCCTTCGGGCATAATCAGACGCAGAGAAATATTTCTAGAAAACAGATAATATTTTTGTTCACAGCACCTCCCAAGAGCAGCACTGCCATTCCAGCTGCAGCAACACAGCCAACTCGTCCTTTGAGAATCATGGTGCTCAGACATCGTGCAAGGCTAACAAGGCTTGTGCGAAAAGCTGGTGTGCTTTGTCAATTCACAACTTAGCATGCTTTCTCTCTGTTGTGTATACAGCTGAGCAAGGTGCTGTTGCACCCAGCTCTTAGCAAATATTGTATTACTTCTTTGTGCAAGAAGATGAGCAGGTCTCAGGCAACAGCACAACAAGAAGCACATGGACAGCAGAAATCATGCCACAAAGCACAGCCGGACACAAGGATCTGGACTAGGAAAGCGCATGAGAGCAAACCTGCTTTGGCGACACCCTTGCTAGCTAGGGAACCTTGTCTCAATGCGCACCGCCTGTTGGCATGCATATGTGTCTTCTTTTTAAATTCGCACCTGCTCAATCATCGCAGGGTCCATGTTCTTCATGTCTGGACCTGTACATGAAGGCAGCAGCAAAAGGGCATCAGTTGACTGCCTGTGTGTTTCCTGCTTTGGGTGAGACCCTGTTGAACTCACAAGAGGAAAAAAGGCAAGCTTGAGGGTGGCAGGTATCTATGACCCAAAGGAGGAAGTGAAAACTAGCCACAAATGTATTTATATGGGGATATACCTAAGACCGGCACTCAGCACTTCGTACTGACTTGAGGATGCATGTGAGATTGCAACATATTGAGATGGGCATGCAAGACAGATCAGCACAATGCATGAGTGTGGAAATGCATGTAAGATCAGCTGCAAGGTGACCACGGATGTTTGCAACAAGACAGAAAATTGCAGCAATGGGCTCGATGGATTACAAGGTGGGGACCATGTGTACGTATGAGCAGTGTGGAATTGGTTGGCATGCAGACCAATACATGCTTGCATGCTTTTGCTGACCCGTGGCAGGATACGCATGCTATGGAGGCAGGCTTGGTTGGCGTGCTGCAAGGTCAAAAACAAGGATTTACAAAGCCAGTGGCCATGCTGCACCATACACTAAGCAATGGGCTACATCAAACACTAGGCAACAGGTTTGCAGGCTCTCATGCCTGCTTACTGAAACCTGGTGTTTGACCAGACCCTGCATACACAGAGTTCTGGGATTTGGCTCCATGCCCCTGAGAGCAATGTGTAGGTTCGTGCATGTGTATATGTATGTTTGTGTTTGTGTGTGTAAGCATGCGGCTCAAGTCAACTGCCATCCTGCAGGGTGTGCGCTCGGCCCCGTGATGTTGGTTCAGCTCAGCATGATCTATCACAAACAGCATTACCCTTGTTCATATCAACGCCACAGGGCACGCATTGCCTGCACTCACCACCACCGGCGCCGCCAAAGCCAGGGAAACCTGCAGGAGCGCGCGGGGCCCCTCCTGCCCCTTGAGCAGCTCCGCTAGCAGAGGGAACAGCCGCGCCTGGTGGCCCGCCCTGTCCCATCATGCTGGACATCCTGCAATCAGAGAAGGAAAAATGGGAAGGTCTGTTCAAATTGAGATAGACATGTACTTCTAGTGTGTGAGAGTGTTGGGCGGCTGCAGGGAGGCTAAAGGCAGCAGATTCCAGTGGCCGTTGTGGCACATCACGCCGGACATCCTGCGATTGGAAAGGCACAAAATATAGGTTTGAAAGAGAGGCAAGCATGCGGCCTCATAAGCGACGTGAAGGCAGCAGGTGGATCCATTGGTTGGGGGTAGTAGAGCCTAGTGGCCTGCCCTAGCCCATCATGTCAAGACATTTTGTGATTGAAAGTGCACCTTTGCCTTTGTTGTAGATAAGAGCGAGAAGGGTGGTGGGCAAGCCGACTCCAAGTACGTTGAAGGCATGGTGTGGTGCCAGAGAGGTAGAGGGCAGCAGAGCCTGGTGTCTTGTCCTAACCCATTCTGTTGGACATACTGCATCTTGAAGGGCACCTAATGCCTTTGCAGTACACATGAATGAGAAGGGTGGTGGGCAAGCCAACTCCAAAGCATGGTAAGGGCAGGGGGCGGTGCCAGAGAGGTATAGAAGGCAGCAAAGCCTGGTGGCCCATATCCCTGACCCATACCCTGCCGAGTATCTTGCAGTGCCAGGAAAAGAACAAATGTCAACGTGAAAGTGATTGGATAGAAAACTTATCGAGGGGATGTGCAGGTTCCAGAAAGCCTGGGAGCTACAGCGCCTGCTGCCCATCTCCGATTGTGTCACGCAGAACAGGAAAAGCAAAGACCTACGCCAGCCAAAAGGCTGTGTGCATAAGGGAAAGGCTCCCCAACTAGCAAGCTAGCAAGGGTCTCACCAAGATTGATTGCTAGAGAGAGGTGGGAGTCAAGCCCACAGTTAAGTTCTGGGTGGCATTGGAGCATCTGAGGGCAGAGGCACATTGGCCTACCATGTTCAAGGGCAAACAAGCATGCTCTGTGGACCGACAACCCCCTCACACACACACACACACACACACACACACAAACACACGCACACACAGCAGCAGCAGCAGCAGCAGCAGGAGCTCCTTACCCTGACATGTCCTCCAGTACGTCGTGCTCATCCTCAGCATCACCTTATACCATATGCCGCTCATCCCACTAACAACACAGCCCACAACCTTATGCTGCTTGTCGGCGGCTCACCTTGCCATGTCCTCTGGCGACATGCTGCTCATCATGGAGCTGGCCATCTTAATCATCTCAGGGCTCATCTGGGGCACCCCTGCAGTACTGCCCCCCATCGATTCCATCATTGCCTGCATGTGTGTGTGTGTGTGTGCGCGTGTGTGTGCGTGCGTGTGTGTGCGCGTGTGTGTGCGTGCGTGTGTGTTTTGATGCAGCTGCGCGTGCGCATAGCCACACTGATGTTGACATGTGCACTTCTTTTTCCAAAGGTCCCTGCAAGGCATTTTCAAGGGCAGGCGTGCTGAAGCTTTGAGAGTGTGTACCTGCAAGCGGTCCATGGATGATGTAGGCTTGATTTCTGAACCAGACAGCAAGATGGCCTGTGTGGCCTCCTCTCTGCCACACACATTGTCATCCAGAGATACTTTGTCCTGATCATCAAATCAACACACATTGTCATCCAGAGATACTTTGTCCTGATTATCAAATCAACACACTTGCATCTGCACATATCCGCATCAACGCACTTACAAGTGCATGCTCAGCTCATCACATCGATGAACTTGCGGCTGCATGCTCACATCAACACAGTTGTTTGTCTGCAAGCCCAGCTCATCACATGCGGCTTTCCTCATCTCAATACAAACTGAAACTGCTCAAAGAGCTCAAATTCTTGAGCTCAATCCCTGATATTTACACTCTTAGCATCTCTTGTCACATGCACTCACACACGCATGCGCGCGCGCACACACACACACGTGCGGCTGCTTGGATAGCATTTTGCTCAGCGTCCCATTGCCGGAAACCATCAGACAGATACCCCATCACCTTGTCCACCTCACCTGCAGCTGCTCAGGTGGCATGTTGCGCATCATCTCGCTCGCCATCTTGGCCATTTCCGGTGTGATCTCAGGCATGCCCCCTGCGCCCCCTGGCATTGGGAAGTTTGAAGGAGAAGACCCAGCTGTGGCAGGCTGCTGCTGCTGCTGCTGCTGCTGCAGTTGCTGTTGTTGTGGTGGGGCTGCTGCGCTGTTGGAAATGACAGCTGAGGGAGTGGAGGCTGAGGGCTGGGATGGGGGTGGAGGGGCTGTCCTGCCTTGCCTTTGGGCGGCCTGCGCTGCCATGGCCTGCAGTGGCACACGCGTTTCAGGAAATGGATTTTAGCAGCCATATTGGGGGACGTGTCGGAGCACACGTGAACACATGCATGCACCAAATCAGGCACGACGATCTGGGCAGCTGCACACATGCTGCCGCTGCACGCTCTGCATGCACAGAGGCACGTCTTGGAAATAGATGGGTCTACAATCAGAGAGGGTGCTGCTGGCAAGCATACCAGCGCTGCGGCACTGTTCTGGAGAGTGCTTGAGCTTGAGCTGCGTCCTCATGTACCTGGATCTGGTCGGGGGGCATGGTCTTGAACGACTCAGCAGCCATGCGTGCCATTTCTGGGGACACAGGAGCTCCACTGTCCCTGGCCATTTGTGCCAGCTGGTCTGTGCAAATGCAAGGCAATTATGGATGGAGTTATGATGGATGGCCTTGAATGACTCAGTAGCCATGTGTGCCATTTCTGGGAAAATTGGAGCTTCATTTGCCTCTGGTCATTTGTGCCAGCTGGTCTGTGCAAATTCAAGGCACATGGAGCGATGATTCATAGCCTATAATTGATAGGTATGGGTGGTGCAAGGTAGACAAAACATATCTCTGGGTGTTGCAAGGAAGACAGGTAACATGTATGGGTGGTGCAAGGAAGACAGGTAACATGTATGGGTGGTGCAGGTATATGGGGCAGCACGGAAGGGCGCCGCAGGCGTAAAAACAGAAACACTCGTGCAAACCACACCACAAGGATCTGGAGCCTGAGAAAAGCCGCACCTGGGTCCATCTTGGAGATCATGTTGCTGACCTCAGAAATCATACTTGGGTTGGCTTGCATCAGACGCGTGGCCTCCGCCATGGCCTGAGGGTCATGTGGATTGGCCCTCAACCGCTCCCGCAGCTCAGCTGGGAAAGCTGCAACGGAGGGCATGACATGGTACGCATGACATGGTACGCATGACATGGTACGCATGACAAAGTATCCATGACATGGCACGCATAGCAAGTGCATGGCATGGTACCGACCTCTGCTGGGAAAGCTGCAACGGAGGGCATGGGACGCATGACATGGTACGCATGACAAAGTATCCATGACATGGCACGCATAGCAAGTGCATGGCATGGTACCGACCTCTGCTGGGAATGCTGCAATGGAGGACATGGAGCGCAAGGCACAGTAAGCATGAAATGGTTCTCAGCTGACATGGAACGCTGCAGTGCGTGACAGAGTACGCATGGCAGTTGCTTATGGGCGATGGAAATGAAGACTGCAAGTGCACAGCTCGTACACATTGAAAGGCATACCATTCCCAATGGCTTCTTGTTTGATTTGCGAGCATTCTTACCAATCTGGGGGCCTGAGTCTACTCCACATCAAAGTGGTTGTCAACCTCACGCACACTGACTAAATCGGGCTAGCATGCGAATACAGCAGGGACAATCGTGTGTGGCCTTGATGGTCTTTCTTTTTCCACTACACACGTCAGCAGCAGCTACTCACTTTGATGCAGCTTTTCTAGCCGGTCCATCTCTTCAGGCCTCAAGCCCGCCAAGTGCTGTTGCCCCCTCTCTAGCATCTCCCGTGTCACAGGCTGCCCCATGCTCCGCCCCAGCTGCTGCAGCTGCTCATCGCTCATGTTGCGCATCATGGCCTGGGCCTGTGTGTGTGTGTGTGTGTGTGTGTGTGTGTGTGTGCGTGCGCGCGCGTGTGTGTGTGTGTGTGTGTGTGTGTGTGTGTGTGTGTGTGTGTGTGTGTGTGTGTGTGTGTGTGTGTGTGTGTGTGTGCGTGCGTGTGTGTGTGTGTGTGCGCGTGCGTGCGTGCGTGCGTGTGTGTGTGTGTGTGTGCGCGCGTGTCCACGCATGTGTAAGCGTCCATGTGCACATGTGCATGTTTGCATACATGTGCAGGAAACTATTGTCATTCCATGCACATCAACCCCAAGCCATGAACCTTTCCTCATTCTCATAGCACAGCGCTTGAAACTAGTGGTTCCACCCTCCACCCACCACCCACCTGCTGTGCCCACTCAGGGTTCTTCCGCATCATCTCAGCTGCGTTGCGCATCATCTCTGGACTCATCATTGGGTTGGCTGCGCGCGCGCTGCTGCTAGCACTACTCCCTGCAGCATCGTGCATTGCGGAGGCAACTGCGGCTGCAGCAATATCCTGCGCAAATACAAAGCATCATGCAGCGGATGACGCGAAAGGTTAACAAGGTTAACGAGAGGAACAGGCTTCTATCAGACAGGTTGCTCAATGAGAAGGGGATACACAGCATGCCTGCTGCAGTGGCTTGCAGGTGGCAGCACCTTCATGGTTTGCAGGGCGTCTATGGTGGTGGCGCACTCATTTGGGAAGCAGCACGAGAAACATCACTGGGAGATCATCAACTCCTGCTTCACAGCTCTCAGCCGCAAAACCCTAAATAGCACTTCATAAGCCTACACTAGTACGCACTAAAGCGGTTGATGGAACAGCAGCACCGAGCACACCACAAAAGGCTTGCTACTTTTCACGCATCTTTGTGCATTACGTGGCTCTCAGAAGACTGGGGCACAGGCATTGAAAGACCAGTATGGGGACTGCCAAACCCAAGACCCTTAATGGCTGGCTCCTCGCAGCAAGGGCACAAGAAAAACAGCCCTCAACCAAAAAGTGCGCCACAGAGACAAACCTTGCACCGGCAGCAGCTCAATTGCTGCTCTGGGTACTGCAGCCTGTCTGTGACACCTGCGCTGCAAAAACAGTGTGCGTCAACAAGCTGGGGGCGACATGTAAGCGAGGGTACCTGGGTCTGGGACATCTCCGCGCTGGAGCTGCCTTGGCCTGAGCATCCCGTAACTGCAGCACTGACTCCAGCCCTGCCCTCGGTGACATCATCAGAGGTATCTTCAGAGCCGGCATTGGTCACTGCCGCTGCTGCTGCTGCTGCTGCTGTTTGTGGCTCTGATGCAGCTTTGGCTTGTGCTTCCTGCAGGGATTTCAGGGGCGGATGCAGTGTGCACATCATCTGTTCACAGGAATAGAGGGATGGCCGAAGGGTTTATATCAACTGTCGATACCTAGAGAAAAATGGATCAGGGCTCATACCAACTGTCCATACGGAGAGAAGGATTGAAAAGAGATCATGCCGACTTCAGTGCTTGGATGCAGGCTCCTGGTGGTTGCTCCCAAAAGCATGCAGAGGCTTGGATGGTGCCGCTGTGCCGCCTCCAACTGTTGTCCAGGCCTCATGCCTTCACAGTTCTTAATTCCAATCAAGTGCACATGCCGCTGGTTTACATTGGTGATGGCAAGATGATGGTGGTGATGATGATGAAAGCACAATTGTGCAAATACCCACACAGATTGTGGTCTGAGTGAATGAATAGAGGTCCAAGTACTGAGAAACAAGGCCACTGACTGCTGCTGCTGAGACCATCCAGCCATGTAATTTCCATTACTAATCCCCCCCCCCCTTCCTCAGCGCCCAGCCAGGAGCAAGGCTTCAAGCTTACACCACCCACCTCACACTCCTACCTCAAGCGCACGTAGGAATGCACCCGACCCTGGTTAGGGTTTAGGTTAGGTCTTATGAGGGGTTAACCCTAACCATGTCGTGATCCAGGGATGGCTGATCCAATCTTCCAAATCTTGAGAAGAACAAAAATGACGGCTAGTAACTGTATGTAAGGCTGTCCTGGTGATCCAGGTGGGCCGAGCTATGTGTGAGGAGGCAACAAGCAGGCCCCTGCCAGGGGGCCATGCAACGAGTCACGGAGGGCACCTGCTCCCAGCTTGGCTTGGACAGTCCACTGCTGTTGCAGACCTGGTACAATTAGACCCACCGTCAGGTTTAACCTTTCACCCCTAGCAACAGTCCGCGGGGCACCCGCCTACAGCTTGGCCTATATAAATCCTCCCCAGTTGCTGGAAATTGAATGACTACTAGCCCCACCAATTTTGAGTTCTTTCCTTCAGCAACTGTCTGGAGGCTACTGCTTTCAGCTCAGCTTGGACGGCCCACTGCTGCTGCAGATGTGCAAGCCGCATCAACTTTGACTTTATCTTGGGCAACAGCCCAGAGGGCACCTGTCCTTGGCCTGACTTGAATGGTCCGCTGCTGCTGCTGCTGCTGCAAATTTGGAACAATTTCAAGTCACATTAATACCAGGTTTTGATCTCCTGCAACAGTCCAGAGGGCACCTGCCTTCAGCCTGGCTAGGATGGTCCGTTGTTGCTCAGGGTCGGAGGCCGATAGCTGCGCTGCGCGCTCCAAGTCCTGTGCTGCTGCAACCCACTGGCTCAGCCCCAAGCGTGCTTGACCACGTCGGTACAGGGCCTTCAAACTGTTGGGTTCACCTGCGTGGACACGATGCAGGGGAGGCAGAGCAGAGGTTACAGGGATGGCGTTACCGCGGACACTCCCTGCCCCAGGAGTGAATGGCTTTAGGTTCCAGTATGGTGTGACTTACAGCCAGAATCAAGGGAAGGAGCACTCATGCATTGAGGGCAAGAGGACTTAGACTGTGAGCTGAAGGGGCACTGAGAAAATTTGAGTGCAAGGTAATGGATTGTGTGCCCGGAGGAGGGATTAACATGGTAGTCTAGCGAAAATAGCATGTGAAGAGGGACTTGGCAGAGCCTGAGTAGGTGTAGCAGAGCCGTGAGTATGCCTAGAGCAGCAGCAGAGGCAAGACAGAGTGGAAGGACAGCATGTTAGAGCGGCAGAAGCAGAAGAGACATGGTCGAGTGTGAAGAGAAAAGGCAGAGTGGCAGGAGAGACATGGCAGGATACGAAAAAGAATGGCAGAAGAAGGATAGAAGGGAAATGGCAAAGTAGCGGAAGCAGCACGCGCCTTTTTTGCTGCTGGGTATGCCTTCTCACTGGACGGAAAAGAAACAGCAGGGGGTACAGGGTTCCAAGCACTGTGCGTGTGTGAACTTTGGGTGTGCAAGCGCAGCTGATGCAGAGATACAAAGGACATGCAGCCAATGCAGTAGAGACAAAAAATATAACTTGCTTGCTCTAAACTCTTTATTGCTATGCTATGGCATAGGCATATTTGCTAAAATAGGAGAGGAGCATTTTCATCTTTTCCAAACGCCAACCATAGCCCCAGGTTGAGCTATTCCGTGGAAGGTCCCGGAATAGGAGGAGCCAAGGAGTTCCCTCCACATACCGTCAGACTCACCCCATGCGCACGTGACGCAATCGCAAAAACATGGCTTAATAGATACCGTGCAAGGGCAGCAGTTGCGGTGCACTGACCTTCAAGCACCTCATCGCACTGCACGACGCAGCTGCTGTACTGCTTGAGGTTGAGGTAGCAGCTGCTGAGGTTGAGGGAGCAGGCCTTGAACAGGGCCAACGCCTCATGGTTGCCGATGAAGGCCCTGCACATGCAATGAAGGCTTTGGCCGTAAACTTGAAGGTTTTGGACAGGGCTTTGGACAAAATGCCATAAAGGCCTTGAACAGAGCCAAGGCCGCACGGTTGCTGACGGAGGCCCTGCACACACAAGGAAGGCCGTGGACAAAATGCATTAAAGGCCTTGAATAGGGCCAAGGCCTTGTGGTTGCCCATGGAGGCTCTGCCAAGAGGAGAGGCCAGGGGTGACAGGGGATGTAGATTGTGAGGGAGTGTGCAAGCTGTGGCAGCATATGCCACATGGGCTGGGTGGATGCGGTATGTATGAAGGCTATTAATGCCGTGCATTACTTTATGCAAGGTGGGAAACAATGAAAAAACATATGCCGCTCTTACTAACCTACATTAAGCATGCCCTACCAGAGAGCACAGCAACCGCCTTACATCTCTCTTTCATTTTTCTCTATGACACTTATCACTTGTGTTTCAAGGGCAACCATCTGGCAACCATCCGTTCCCAAAGAATGGGGTAAAGTGCATGACCTGGCTCTAGACCACCTCTAAGGGCCCACCAATCAACATTCATCCACAAACAAGCTGCTCACAACCCTGGCCTTTTGCAACATCATGAAAGGGCAAAAGGAGGAAAAGGAAAAGGAGGAGGAAGAGCTAAAGTTGGTCCCTCTGACACCCCGTGCATAGATTTTCCTTTGGAAATGGCTCGACTTCACTTTCCTTCCACCGGAAACAAATTCCTCTTCCATTTTTGCTGACGCATTCATATCTACAGAAACCTGAAACAAAAGAGGAATCAGTGCCGGCTGCTAGGCTGGCACTTTTCCACAATTCCAAATAAAGGAACCCATGTTGCGTCTGTTACGGCATGGCATCCTCGTTTTGCGAAGGACACGCGCACGCGATAAGCAAGCTAGGTTGCTGCCTCAAAATATCAAGCCTAAAAGATTGGGACGCACTGGGAACATTTGAGAAGCATACCCATTTGAAGCCTTAGCCAGACCTGTCTGAAGCTTGAAGCTCTAGACAGAAGCAAAGAAATTATTCTGTGCATTGTAACGTGTCGACAGAAAAGATGCCGTAGAACATCAATCTGGCTGTGCTGATGTCAGGCACAGCAGTAAAAACGTGCCTGAACAAAAGTGCTGCAGTACAATTTTACTGCACTGAAAATTTCTTAGGCCGGAAACAACATCAACAACCTTCAAACATGCTTATCCTTTAAGATGGCTCTCCTGCAAGCCGGAATGAGCTGAAACAATCCAAGCGTTGTCCCCCTCCCCCCTCGTCTGCACTGCCCCTGTCAGCACTACTATTCATTCTCCTCCTCAAGTAGCTGCAAGCTTCCAGGTCATCCTCAGTGAACTGCTTGATGTTGCATGTAGATGAGCTTCCTTGCGTGCTCCAGAGCCAGGCTAAAGCGATGCCTGGCATACGGCTGGCCCAAAGCTGACCAGTTGCACCCACTGGCACAAGCAGTGGAGTGAATGCAAAGGCACGCAGCAACTCCAGCAAGCACAGGGATCTCTTTCTTTGCCCACATGCATTAGAACATGACGCAGTCTACAATGGGAGGGAGGCTGCCATTATCCTTAGGGAGCAGCCCTGCAGCAAGCTCGCTCAAGCTCTGCTGGATGGCTCCTGTTGTTGCTGCTCCTGCTGCTCCAATGTCACCAGACCCTCCTGCACACCCTTAATGTAACCCTTGCAATTTTATAAGGTGTGACTTGCACACATCATGAGGATTGGATGGGCTGAGCAGCACTTTTCAGAGCTTGCATTGCAGCTTGCACAGCACCTGGGTTGCGGAGATGGCCACAAGTACCACAGAAACACACTGCTATCACCATGTCTTCCCCTTCTGCTTTTGCTTCTCGGTTGCCTCAAATGCAGCATCTGCTTGCATGTAAGTACCACCATACTGCTGCATACCCAAGCATCTCTCACCAACGTCTACTCCTATGGCATTGCCATCAGTATCATCTCATAAAAATCCCTGGAACACATTTGCTGAATTGTATAATTCTGAGAAAAACTGAGGATTTATTGGAAAATTTTAAAGGAATCTCCCCAGAGCAGGACAACTCCCCCCAAAATATGCATGTTTGTAACATGCTTCCAGCACAGGTGCACCCTATTCTGGGACACTTGAGCTTGGTTGCAAAATGTCTTATTAACTAAAGCTTATCTGCCCCAAATTGGGGCGCACCTGCCAAAATAGCCGCGGCATGAACCCAAATTGTTGACCACCTAATCTCCATTCCTGACCACCCGCTACACCAAATTGAGCGGTTTTTGGTAATCCGGAGTCCTACCAAAACAAGAATATCATTGAAAAAAGAATGGAGTGAAAAGACCTGGTGGTTGGTAAGATACAGGAATCTAGCCATCTCCCTCAGAGAAAATCCAGCACAAGGGGTACCAAAAAGGTCTTTTGACTTCCTTCTTCTCTTGTTTTGGAAGATGTTGTAATGCAAGATGTTGGTAATGTATATGGAGGTCACAAACACACATTTTGGAGTAAAACAATAGTCCCAGGTTGGAGCTGAGGGCCTTATTTGGGTGATCTGAGGCCAGGAGAGTGATTTGGGGTCCTCCAATTTTCATCATTTTTTTGGTGAACATGATATTCCGTGGAATAATCATGGTTGGCATGGTTAAATTTGAGAAAGAAGACCTGGAAAGAGCATATCCAGCAATGTAGGGGAGTTGTCCACCACAGCAATTTTTCCACGATTTTTGGTGACCCTCGTTCCCACCAAGGGCGAGGCCCATCCACCAAATAGCCTCCCCGAGCCTAGCCTAGCCTTGGCTACCCAATTATATTATCCTTCCATACTCATGCAGGGTAACCACACCACCAGAGACGGCCAGCATAATGTTTCACACCAACAACTGCATTTCAAGTCTAAACTCAGCATCACTGCTGGCACACTCGTGCTGCATGTCGGAGTATGAGGGATGCAATAGCTGTGGAAACAAGGGTCCCAATAACAAGATGTTATCTAATTTTGGAGCATATTGCAGTGACTGCAAGGTGCTCAGCAAACATTGCGGCAACAATGAGTGAATACGTACCTGACATTGTTCTTGGCACGCTCATATTTCTCCAGCGCAGCTTGGTAGCTCCCAGCAGAATGCAACTGGTTGCCTTCTGCTTTGAGGCGTTGCCCAGCCTGGGTGCAGGCAGTGTTAGTGCAACAAGAGCCTACTGAAACAAAAGCGAAGGGAGGGAACAAATACAAGGACAATGACAGGTGGGCATGGTTGCAAGCAGCACATAGGGCAGCACAAGCGTGTGCAGCATGCACACAAGCTGAGCAGCTGAATACTGCCATGCACAAGACATTACTTGCAGCACAAACCACGTGAGGGAAGAACTTTGCATTGAGCCAACTTTCATTCACAACACACACACATTCTAAAAGAACAACAAGGAACACTCGATTGGTTTTGGAGTACCCTTTTGATCAAGGTGCATGTTGCAGTCTCATCCTGATGGAATGACTCTTATCCTTTGCCAGAGTATGCAAAGAGAAGCTTGTGCAGGGTGTCGTAAACAGCATGCCATGTTTTGCTCCAAAAGCACACAGGCACAAGTTGGAAATCCACAAGCTGCGCAAGGGGGAGTGGGAACTGGGAATCCATAAGCTGTGCAAAGGGCATGCGGAAATTCACAATTTGGAAATTGACACAAGGGTAGAGAGGGTAACTGGCCTATATGCCCGACATGCTCCCTCGTGTTTTTCTCATGTTTTTCCTTCATTAACCTGACAACCTTGTATTATAAAAATATCACAATCCCAAAAACAATGATGAAAATTGGAGGACTTCAGGTCACTCTCCTGGCCTCAGATCACCCCAAAACGGCCCACAGCTCCATCCTTGGACCAGCTTTTCCTTTTCAAAAGTATGTTTTTGTGACCTCCATACACTAAGTTAACCCTGTACATTAAAAAAAGCAAAGGAGGTCAAAGTTTGAGCTTTTTAGCACCCCTTGTGCTGGATTTTCTCTTCAGGGAATTGGCTGAAGCTCTGTACATCGCAAACCACTGGGTCTTATCACTCCATTTATTTTGCAATGATGCCCTTGACACAACAAACATAAATCACTAAGAATCACCCAGTTGGTGCAGTGAGTGGTCTGGAATGGAGATTAGATGGTAATGAAATGCTGCTGCTAATTAGGCAAACACCCCACAACGGGCACCTCTCAAGCCCTAGTGAAGGGAACCCATATTTGCAAGGTACCGGTCATGGGGCACCTGTATGAGGAGCATGCAAATAACAGGCACTTGATAACCTCCTCTGGCAAAAGGGGATATGGAACAGGCACAAGCTGGAAAATCCACAAGCTGCGCAAAGGGCATGTGAGAATTCACATGCTGCGCAAAGAGAGTATGGGACATGCGCAGCAGCAAAGCATCTGCCAGCACACCAGAGGCAATCATTCTAGGTAGTGACGTACTGTCATGAAAGTATGATGGCTTGAAAGAGGCACAGAGAGGAGATCCTTTCAGCTGATGGGACTCAGTCCAATGGCTAGAATCCTAGCTCTTAAAGGTAGTACTGTAGAGAAAGGGTATCACCGCGCAAATTAACGTTCCTAGCCCTGCGCGGTGTCTGCCTGATTGTGAAATAAATGTTTATTTTGAGAGTGCGCAGTGGTGCGTGGTCGTGAAATGTAACGTTTTAGAGACAGCTTGGAGAATGAGTGGTCAGGAGCACTTCATCCATGTCTTGCTTCTCTCTCCCCTGGACAAGCCCTCTCCTTGGACAGCCTTCCCCACGATACCCAAAGCAGAGGTGCAGCATCCTTAGGGGAAAATCCTGCCATGCAAGGCTAGCACATGCAAGGCCAGGAATTGCCAGGGCAGCAGCATCAACAGCAGCAGCTGTGGTAGCGTCAGGAGAAGGAAAAAGCCACTACAGTGGCAGCGGTGGAAAGGGGCATCAGGGTCCCCAAGCAGGCATAAGACAGAACAAATGAGTAGTCCAGGAAGGGTGACAGCATGGGACAAGTAAATCCTACATGTCAGTGTTCAGTTATTGATTGCCTCAAACTACAACGTCCTGAAAGGTTTTAGGGCATTCATTGAATTTCAAAGGCCCTGTGTGCCAATTGGGACAAAAGCCCCTGCGTGATTGATGCGCAGTTGTGTAAAAAATTTGTTGCATGGGTGCGTGGTTGCATAAAATATTTATTTTTTCAGGGGTGCGTGATGAGTACATTCCTCCATGGTATTATGAAATTGTGCACTCACGCTGAGCATGTACCTCTCCTGCGAGGACATATGCTGCTGAGCAGCTGCGGCTTGCTGCCGCAGCTGCTCGGGTGACATGCCCTGCATCTGGGCGCGAGCACGCTCCCAGTCCTCAGGGGTCTGCATGTGCATGAAAATAAGGGAGGCTGGGAGCACACTTTTCCCTCACATATGTGCATGCGTGTGCGCACACTGCAGGGTACCTGTGTGTTTGCATGTGTGCCGGCAAATGCTGCGCTTCTGTCTTGGAGAAATGTCACACCCTGTGCATGTTTGACACACATGTATGACACACATACACACACTCACTGCTCTATGGATGCTGGCACCAGCGTACTATGTGCATACTTATGTGCATGCGTAATCAATTGAAAACAAGTGCATGACCGCAGAACTGTCTGATATGTCCTCATGTATTCCACGGGTAATGCATTTTGTACATGAGGTCCTGCATGTCCTTACTACCTGGTATCTGGTTCGCTAGCCTTCCAGATTTAGTGTGACGGATGCTGTAATAGACACTCACCATGTTGCGTGCCATGGCTTGCGCCTGCTGCATCATTGCAGGATTCATGTTCCCCATCGAGCCCATCATTTGCTGAAGCTGCAGGCACCGTCACAGAGCATGGCAAAGTCCATAGCAAGCTGACAAGAAGAGCTTTCTGTATGTCTTTCCATGCCCAAAAGTAAGCCTCGAAATGATTGAGGTTTAGAACGAGCTCTAGATATTGAATTGCTGCCCCCTCGCACACACACACACACACACACACACACACACACACACACACACACACATACACACACACAAACACATAAACACACACATGCGCAAACACACACAACCCCCGTGTTGGGCGCACACATCTGCTCAAATACACTCATGAGTGTTCGTGCATGCTCGCGCACGAGCACATATTAACACTCCACCAGTTCAAGCGAGGCAAGTTCAAGCATGGATGTTAGCAACGCATTAATAAGCAAAGCATGAGCAAGGACCCGGGAGCAGAGTTGCGCATGACACTTGCACTGTGCTGCACAGCAGGCTTTCTCAGCGCACCTGCTGGGGGTCCATGCCCTGCATCATTTGCATGGCTTGCTGCATGGCCAAAGGATCCATTTTCCTTGATGCTTTTCAGGTGTACACCCGTTGTTGTTATTCGGCCATGAGCAAAATGCACTCTGGTGGACGTGCTCCAGTCCTGAAACAGTATTTTTTAATTTAAAGTTAGATTGCTGGCATTACGAAAAAGCTTGGAGTATTGAATTAGGTCGCAAGCGTCATCATCATGCAAACAAGCCAAGTTTCAAAAACAGGCGTGGCTACCCACCAACATCCTTTGCATTACAGCAAACGTGGTGTCCATGTGGCCCGCAGGCATTGTCACCATGCTATGATCATGCGCACAGATGTGCGCACATGTGCCAGCAGTAGCGAGCAAGCTGTCGATTTTGCTGCGTTCACAGAGTATGTCACAACCACGCAGCAAGGCATCATAGCTGCAGCAGAGCAGCTCGAGGGAAGTGGGAAAAGGTTTATGAGGGATAGATGGGAGCGTGATGCAGGAGATCCAAACGCAGGTGTGTGTGTGTGTGTGTGTGTGTGTGTGTGTGTGTGTCATTTGTCCCTCATGTTTGACTAAACATTGTGTCATCCCGGAAAGCTAAGCAAAAACCCGACAGCATGCGGCTTTGTTTTGCTGGGCTGACACCTGTCTGACACAGAGGGGACAAAGGACAGCTCCATCATATCAATTTCGGCGCAGTTGACGGAAGGGAGCATGGAACCACAGCCAGGGTGATTTCAATGCAGGTCAGATCATCCAAAGAGTCACGAACCTGAGCATTTTGGAAATGTATGGAGTGCTTGCTGCTGCTTTATTTTTCATTTTTGCAGGCTGGGGTAGCACCTGCGTGCTGGAGGGGGGGAGCTTGCTAGAGAAGGCTGCTGTAAACAGCACTGTAGTGCGTGGGATCCTCTCTCCTGCAAGGGCTCAAGCCATGTGTTCCAGGTATGGGCAGATCTATGCAAATGTACATCCTACATGTGCGCATTCCGGTCTAGCTCTCCAGATGCACTGTATGAGGGAGGGCGGCTTGTACTGAATCCGTGTGTGTTGTATTATCCTGCATGCGTTGACCATCCAAGCTGGAACTGGAAGCTGGAACTGTGCGTCGTACTGTCTGCGTGCATGCGTGTGTGTGTGTATATGCGCGTGTGCGCGCGCGTGTGCGTGCGCGTGTGTGTGTTAATGTGTGCGTGTATGTATGTGTGTATGTTTGTGTGTGAAATGAAATGGAAGCTGGAACTAGCTTGCACCGTGGCAGAGGTGTTTTTTTCTAAATCAATTCTGCTTTTCATTTTACAATGAGATTGTGTAAGACAGCACTAGGAAAATCCAGCAACCTCAGCGCCATGTGCCAGTGGCCTCAAATTGCGGAACTGTGAACTTCTGCCCCTCAGTATCCCGTCCCCTGCACACCCCACGCCTCCAAGCCGGCCGCTGACCACTCAGCAGTGTGCCTGATAGCCCCAAAAACCATCCGCAAGTGAAGGAGCAAAAAGAAAACAGGTTAGCAGCAGTCAAAACAGCCCTGATGCATTGCAATTGCAAGCGCACGCACGCACATGCAAGCACAAGTGTGCACACACCGCCCCTACAGCTGCACATCCAGCGTGTACATGACACAAGGAGTTCCAGGCACCAATGCAGCGCCATCGAGCGCATGATGGAGCCAATGGCATGTGTGTGCGCCAAAATAGCGCACCTCGCTTGGACGCAAGCACGCACGCATTTACAATTCCTCCCCTCATCCCCCAGCATGCCACCATCATCACATTCACCCTGATGCTGCATGCATGCCTGTCCCACGAGAAAATCCATAAGCTCACAATTGCTCTTTTCACGCGAACAAAGCAGCAAGCCCGCTAAAACAACGGAGTACAATCGTCTTCAAATTGCACGCACAAGTTATGAGTTGCGTTAGCAAGGCCTGCCTCGTGTGACGACAAGTCAGCCGTGCAATTTTAGATGTGCCCTTGGCAATTACGTATGTCAAGGGGGCATTAGATGGCCATCCTTGCACTGGATTGAGTGCATGGCTGCAACTCTGAGCTAGTTCATTTGTTTGATCATCCGGCTGCTTGAAAGGCATTCCTGAATAGTGGTGATAGAGGGGAACTCCTGAATATTAGTGATAGAGGGGAACTCCAGAGTTCCACCACAACATGTCAGCCATGTGAATGTGCTGTCCGCCTGTGCTTTTTTTTGTGATCGCTCTCGCAAGTATGAGAGGGACGTTTGGACGTATGTCAAAATTGTGGCGGAAGGCGCATGTAAATTTTGGGCTGGGCGCCTCTAGACGCCTCTCCCAAAATCATAATACCTCCCAGACAAAAATAAACTATCTTCAACCCCTTTCCCTCTCTTCTGCCCTCGTAAACAGGGTGCAGGAATGCACCTCATTGGATTCTGCATCCATCTCAAGACTTATCACCGCCAACAAGAGTTTGAAGTTATTGTCGTCTCTTGAGCGAGCATGTCCTCCTGGGCACCAACAACTGGCTTGCAAGCTCACACAGAATCTATATTCTGGGAGAATGGATTGATTTTCTGCACCTCTGCCTTCACACCAGCTGTGGCCTGCACAAACGTGCATGGGGCACACGGTTTGTAATTGTGCACATAGACCCCGAAGTTCATCCGCTTGTCACCACAAGTGTGCCCATGGGGTGCCAATTGTCTTACTTTTGCTTTTCACCAATAGTGTACCCATTGGAGACCATGCATTCAGACCCCCGTGTTCATCTGCTTATCCCCTCAAGTGTGCCGATTGAGAGCCAATTGTCAGAGCGTGAGCCCAGAATTATGGTGGTGTACTTTTTATTCTGGGATTACAAGACTTCTGGAGGGTGGATTCTGGAAAGGAAAGGAAAGGGTTACATAGCTGTACCTGCCTACGAGGGCAGGTTAGCTGAAGCACAAAGAGATGCCTGCAACCAAACCATACGTTTGAAACTAGAAGAAAAACTTAAAGTCTACAACTGTTTTTGCGTTGCTAAAAAAACAGAGATATAGGAGGCGTAGAAGTTGCTCAAGCTGTACTGGAGGGTGGATTCCGGAAAGGCGGGTCCACCCTCCACTCCTTCCATTCCAACTCTGTATTTCAATGTGCACGCATCGGCTCAGAATTCCACACAATTTTGCATATACAAACTGGATTGTGCCATCCATGAGCATTCTTTTCCCAGCCTTCACCCCGCAGGCATGGCTCTGTGCCGTTCAAGCTTGGCTTGCAACGATAATGGATAAGCTGTATTCCATCATGTACGCTCTGTTGTTGTTGTTAAGGTCTGAGTTCATCAAGAGAAATTCTCTGCATGGCGACACTGCTTTTAGACCAGCTTATTCTGAAGAATTTGGGTACATGCGATCAGGGACCCTCCTATTGCATGTTGTGGTTGCAGGGGACGAGAAGGCATAGACAGCAGGGGAGGACAGGCGTATGCTGCAGCGGCTATGTCCCTTGTGTTCCATTCCGCTCACCCACACATTCCCACGTTGCGTGCGGACGTTCGGCTGTTCCAGGTGAGCCTGCTTTGTTGTGCCAACCCATCACCTAGTTAAAAACAGTGGACAAAGCTGAACGTAATCGTGCAGAACTTTTTGGCTAAGTAAAAAGAAGAACACTTATAACTGTTGTTATGGGATTGAAGCCCATGTTTTGAGTTTTGAGGGCACATGGAACATTGGGCTAGTTTTTGACCGGAGGAACAAGCACAATAACACTCGAGAGCTTGTTTTTGAGCATGGTTAGAAAAATGCTCGCAAGATAACTTTGAAGGCTTCAATAAACGGCGTCAGCCTGCAGCCCTCCTTACACCTTGCAGTCAGGGGTGGCCAGCTTTCTTTTGCTTTCGTACTTCATATGCACCTCGCAGGACTTGGACGACTGGATGCAGCAGTGCTGCTTTGTTTTGCAAGGCCCCTTCAGGGAAGGCCAGTGTAACAAGCCAACTGATTCCCAAAATATGACCACTTAAATGTAGGTTGCTGGTATTTCCTGGTTCGGAGGGGGCTGCGACCTCACGCCCTTTTACATAGATGAAGCAGACGCCTCAAACTTCCACTCCTTCTGGAAAGCTGTGTGTGACAAGCATCAAGAGGGACTGTACTCCACGCTGAAGCAAGAGTGTGACAAGTGCGTTTTGGGAGCTGTCTGCCTGCACTGTCAGTTGCGCATGTGCTGCTCACAGCGCAAACCCTTTCTTCTTTCTATAAGGGGCTTTCTAAGGCAAGAAGTGTGCGAGCAGTGTGAGCGACTACACTGAGCTTTGGTATTGTCTTAAAAGAGGTTTCAGTGATTTGACAAGGCATCTTTCCTGTGTTTGGTTCCTGTGCATCTTGACCTTACTTTGAGGGTATTCAAGTGTACCTACCCTCTCTTGCCTCTGTCAGGTATTTCTACTTGCCAGCACGTGGTGAGCACCGCGGTATTGGCGGCCTGTTTTTTGATGACATGGAAAAAGGCACAGAAGGAGCCTCCAGCAAGGGTGGATTTGATGCAGAAGCGTTTACACGCGATGTGGGCAAGGGCATCCTGGACAGCTGGGTCCCTATAGCAGGTGGGTGGGCGGGTGAGCAGTAGAGTGTGTAAAAAAGGTGGGGCGGAGTCTTTTTGAAAATGCAAGTTGATCCTAAAGACAGGGAATGTCCTTGGCGCAGCATTGTTTTGGGTCCTCCTTCTGAGACAGCACCCTCTGCTGAGGAAAGGCACCCTTTTTTGTGGTACCCTTTGATCTGGCAGCGCACCCTTTACTGTGGCACTCCTTTGTTTTAGCAAGGAGCAGTCCTCAACTATAAAACCCGCGTCTTCATTTGTTTTGGAATGGAAGGAACAAATTTGTATTGTCTGCTGGTGGTGGCAAATGGTGGGCTATGCAAAGTCTTCAATGAGCATATGAGTAAACTGAGCTCTAGCTTTTCAAATCACATTGCAATGATGGTGAAATTGAAGCCATCCCGCTCTAGTCTCTTGACCGCAAAAAAACAAGTGCCACAAGTCCATCAACCTACATGCCTCTCCTGACCGCAGAAAAGCACCGCCACAGCAAATTTTCAGAAAAGGAAAGGGAGTGGCAGCTCCTTCGAAGAGGGCGCTACCTGGAATTCAACCTCCTGTATGACCGTGGAGTGCGGTTTGGTTTAGATGGTGGCCGAATGGAATCGATCATGGTCTCGGCACCGCCACTCATCGCCTGGAAGTGAGTGAGCACTGTTTCTGAATGTGATGATTCATTGTCCCGTACCACACAGTGCAGTGTCACCTCAATAGCACCTTGCAACTTGTGGTTATTTCTTCTATGAAGAAAGTATGTGTGCAGCTGGAAAAGAAACAAGTGCATGGTTGCTCTCTCGTGGTTTGGGGCATGTTATCAGTGATTATTAGCTCAGCTGCTTAGAGTCTGTAACTCATTTGAGGAGTCCAGTTAAAAAGCTCGAGCCTGAGCCATACTTTTAAATTTGTTTAAGATCTTGTCGGTGCAGTTGGAATCTTTGGATGTCCATTGAAGCATACAAGAAAGAGTAAAATAAAAGCATTTTTCCTGCTCCTTTTTTGTGCAAGTGCCATAACCGCTTTGCCATCACCGCTTGAACACCCTGACTGCAGATACAATGCCATTCCTGAGCCTGGGTCGAGAGAGGAGCAGTTGGTGGATGTGTTGAAGAAACCTAGAGATTGGTGTTGAACTTGAGCAAGCTCTCCTTTTTTTGTGATAAAGGAGGTATGCAATAGCCAAATGCACCTAGCTGCATTGACTCAAGAGTTCTGTTGGTTATGATGTGGCCTCAAGTATTCCCAAAAGTTAGGCTGCATTCCATGTTTGCATGTTGGAAGCGTTTTGTGTGGCTTCTTTGGCGAGCCTGTGCTTCATTTGTTTACTGGCAAAAAAGGATGCTCTGCTTGGCCAACCTTCCGTAGTGCTTCAACACTTCCTCGGCTTGTCTTTTATCTTGAGTGCTTGCAATATGATTTCCAGGCAGGCAGGATAGAAATGCACAAGACGTCCCCGGAAATTTCCACTGGGTTACCTGCATTCTTGGTGACCTGTTTTGTTCCTGCTGATAGGCCAGTCAACTGCAAAATGTTGTCTGAAGAGGTTTGTCTCTTATTTCATTTCTAATATATTTCTTTTTTTGACATACTTCATGCCCTTTTGCCCTCCTGAGCACTGGCAGTTTCTGCTTTTAAAGCCCAAGGCTGGCAGGGAATATGGTGGTGAGCAAAATGGATACGCCATGGGACAGCTGGGCTCTTTATTTGTGTTCAGGCAACACTCTTGACAAAGCACTTCATGATTCATCATTGGGCTCGCATCCCATCAGATGTGCCTCCTTTTCCTGGTCCAGTGTTACAAACAAATTGTGCCGTGTGAGTAGTATCTGATGTTGAGCATGGGCGGAACAAGCCTAATGTTCAGGATACAACCATAGGGGGTTATTTGGGGCCTGGAAACGGGTGTTTTTCTGTAGCACTAGTGTTTGAAAGCAGGCAGTTAGGGCACACATGCCTAGTTAGCGGCAGCGCAAACCCTTTCCACCACCAAACCTTCACTTTGGACCACTAACTGCACCAGGTAGGGTACATTTCGGTGATTCTTAGTCCTTGTGCAAAAAGAATAGCATTGCTAGAGAAATGGAGTGAGAAGCCACAGTGGTTGGTGATATACAGTATTTCGGCCATTTCCCCTAAAGAAAACCAAGCACAAGGGGTGCCAAAAGTCAATATTTGACTTCCTTCTTTTCTTTTTCTGAATATTCAGGATGTTACTATGAGTGGTATGCACACCAACAGACACCATGTTGGCCTTACAATGAGTTACAATGAGTTACAATGGGGTTTGACCTTCAGCCAGGTAGTTTGGCTGCTCGGTCTGCTCAACTGTTCCAACTGCACAAAAAATATCCATGAGATCGGAAATAAAACGATAAGTGTCATTTGTTTGCTTCTGCAAGAAATGAATAGCATCCTCAGAGCTAGCTTGAGAATAGTAGAAAGTGCCTGAGTCATCCAGAAAAATTCTATAAGACGAGGGGAAGTCAGAAAATAGCTGTGCATAATCCCTTCGAAGAGAGCACACAGAAGCGCAAGAACAAAGGAACACGGCATGCTTTTCGTCTTGGAGTCCTTGTTCACATTTATCACAAGTTGATGTGTGCTCCTGCCAAAGTGATGTCTCAACTCTTAAATTATGAGCATGTAAGCGAAAACGTGCTATGTTTCTTAGCGTGCGCTTGCCCAAATCAAGATGCAAATACCTGGGGACAGAAAAGGGCGCACCATGAACAGACAAGGGTCTCAAAGGAAGTGCCATCCAGTGATGATATTTGGCTAATTTGTTTGTGTGGTCACCATGTTCTGCCAAGGCATCAGCATTCCACACACCTCGCAGCCTTTTTCTCAGATCAACAACAAACTCCCTCATGGCTATGTTGGCCATGTTGGCCTTAGATTCTGTGTTAAAGCCCTTAGCAAAGGCAGGTTTGGCTCATTCCTTATTGGTATGGATGCCAGCCGTAATGAGAGACTCTTGGATCAGGGGATACAAGTCCCAGAAAACATCTCACGAGCCATTCCAGACTGGTTTTTTCCTAATGGTACTGGCTCCTCTGCCCGGCACCAGAGCCGCCCTGATGTTATCTTCGTGAGATCTATCCCAGGCAGACAAGCTCACCTTGATCCTTCTAAGATCCCTTCTCAAGACAGAGACATTCACCTTGTTGAACTGAAGTTTTTTTCTAGACACCAACCCTTTCATCACTATAGAAACTGCAGCAACTCAACATGCTCACACTATAACCAGACTTAAAACCCGCAGCTCAAGGAATCCAAGCAGGAACAACACAGTGACTCTACACATCATCCTGGTTGGTGTGGCTGACACTATGTACAATGAGTACACGATCAAACCTCTTGTCAATTTGGGCCTATACAAACACAAAGCAAAATCCCTAGCTTCCAAGCTGAGCTGTCATGCCATACAGAGACTAACCACTATCGTTAACACCAGGCATGCTCTTAGCTTACTGGGGGCTTTGGGGTGGGGGTCGCTGGGCGCGGAGAGGTGGATACAAGGAGGAGAGTCCGGGCGTCTCGGGGCATGGCCGACAACCCGCCCGATCCTCATTGGTTCAGTCTCTTTCCCTCTCCTAGGCTAGCTGTAGCTAGTCTAGTTTTGAGGGACCTCTGGTGGGGCCCTTGCTAGCTTGCTAGTTAAGGGAACTTTCCTTAATGCACGCGGCCTGTGGCCTGCGTAGACAAATCTTTTCTTTTCTTTTCAGGATGTTAGCACAGCATATGGAAGCTACAAAAATCAAATTTGGGGGATTGAAAATGGTCCTAGGGTGGAGCTGTGGGCCCTTTTTAGGTGGTCTGAAGCCAGGACTCCTCTTGGAGAGTGATCCGGGGTCCTCTGACTTTCATCATCTTTGGCGATTGTAATATTAACAACACTGCCAGTGGTTGCCATACCATCAGTGATGGTTAGACTTGAGAAAGAAACATGAGAAAGGGAATGTCCTGTAATACAGGCCAGTTGGCCCCCTCTGGGACGCAACATGCATTTTTTTACACAAGACTTTGGCCAAAGACCACTTTTCAGTGCCATGCGTGCAAAAAGGTATACGAAGTTTACAAGAAAGTCATCAACCAAAGCACTCAACTACTCAGGATAAAAAGGAGAGAGTTACATAGCTGTGCTTACCTACAAGGACAGCTTAGCTGAAGCAAAAAGGTGCATATAACCGAAACCATCCCAGATTAGGAATGCCAACTGGAAAAAAAAAGGCCTCTGGAAAGAATCGTAAAAGGAATAGAGGAAAGGATAGAAAGGAAAACAAACTGCTAGGAATACAACAGGAAAAGATTTACAGAGGGTAGAGGGTAGGGTAGTTCCAGGGTAGAAGCCAAATTGTGTGTCTGGAATCTTGTTTGAGGCCACACACCGGTCCGTGACAAGAGAACAAATCACACTAGCATACAAGCAATACATTGTGCCACTGACAACAGGAGAAGAATCAACTGCCAGTAGCAGTGCTAAAAAGGAAAATAATTAACTGCTGAGAACAAAACAAGGCAATCTTCGATGCACACTGTGTGACCCTGTACCCTCATTGGTGCGGAAAAACATTGAATCAAACGGCACGCACTCCCTTTTGTATCCCATTATATCTATTCAAGGATTTGGAGAAAGGAGTTATGAGGAATGTGAGTAGGTCTAGGCTTCATGCCCACTGCTTGAAGGTCGAGTCCTGTAAATGGTCGGGTGGTTCAAATATTTGTGATAAGCGTGGGTGTGCTGAGGTCCAGGACGAGAAACATGTCTTTTCTATTGCAATAGCCTTGAGGTGTGCAAGCTGCGCAGAAAAAGAAAGAAAGATTTAAGCTTGCTGTTTGGCTGCGTGCATTAAGGAAGAGCCTCCCAATGACTCTCACCAATGCGCAGAAACTACAAATATCTTTTTATTAAACTTTGCAAGCCTTTTCGTACATAGCCGATCATCCAGAGTCTCAGGCTGTAGGCCAACTTCCTTGTTACTTTCCACTGGCAGGGCTGAACCCATGCTGGACCTCAGAGTTTTTGGCTGCATGCACAGGCTTAGACAGATGCAACACACTCACTCACTGTGTTTGTTCTGGGCAGCCGATACTATCGGCTAGTAGTCATGAGGAAGTTTGTTGTTGATTTGAGAAACAGGCAACAAGGTGTATGGACTGTTGATGCCTCGGCAGAACATGGTGAACACACGAACAAATATGCCAAGTATCATCATTGGATGGCACTTCCTCTGAGACCCTTGCCTGTGCATGGCGCACCCTTTCCTGTCCCTAGATATTTGTATCTTGACCTAGGTAAGCACATGCTGAGAAACATAGCGCGCTTTCGTTTACATGCACAAACCTTGAGAGTTGAATCATCACTTTGGCAGGAGCACATACATCTTAGTTTGATAGGTGCGACCAAGGAGGACTCCAAGATGAAAAACATGCTTTGTTCTTATGTTCTTACGATTCTGTACAGCTATGTAACCCTATCCTATCCTATCCTTACAATTCTGTGTGTTCACTTAGAAGGACTTTTGTAGACCTGTTCTCTGACTTCCCCTCTACTCGCAGAACTTATATGGACGAGTCAGGCGCCTTTCACCACTCCCAAGCTAGCTCTGAGGATGCCTTTCATTTCGTGCAGAAGCAAACTAATGAGATTTATTGTTTTATTTCCAAACTCATGGATGTTTTCTGTGCAGTTGGAACAGTTGAGCAGGCCGAGCAGCCAAACTACCCGGCTGAAGCTCAAACCCCTTTGTAACCTTCATAACCTTTGAACCCTTTTACAGCAGGCAGCTGTACATTAAAAGTGTTTAAGGTATAAGTGTATTAGGCCATATATTGTGTCACAAACTTCCTATAGATGAAGAAAAATTTACAATGCCTTTGCCCAGGAAAGGAAACTTCTTGAAGGGGAGGTTTGCATAGCTGCCATTGCTTAAATTGCTTTTCCTTCCTTGTGCCTAGCAGTCACACCTTCTGGTTGATGGCTGCTTCTTCACGTAATCACCAGCAGCAGCAGCAGCAGTAAGGCCAGCAGCACAAGCACCTGCTTCGCCTGCCCCACAACCAGCACAAAAAGCAGCAGCAGGAATGACAGCAGCACGAGCGGCAGCAGCTGCAGCAAGAGGAGCCCCAGTCACTCCCACCAAGCGGAAGTGCACCGGCCAAGAGCCCAACCCTGTCCAGCACCAACACTGCCCTCCCCCAGCAGCAGGAGCAGCAGCACCTGTACAAGGAATGCACGCAGGTGGCTTTGGAGGAGCCAAGAGGCACGGACAAACTGCAGACCGAGAGACCCGAGTTCGAGCACACAAGACTGCGCAGGCAACAAAAGCAACATGGGTTCCTAATAGGAGGTGTGGGGGAGTGTATGGGGGTCCTCAAGGGCCGTCCAAACCCCGTCACGGTGCCATGTTTGGAAGAGACTACAAAGAGTACTTTACTGCTGAAGAGCTTCAAGCAAGGCAATGCAACTGATACCTTATGTTGACATGTGCACTCACCAAACTGTATCGGCGGTTACCCTTCTTGAAGCATTGCTGGATAGGATACTGAGAACTGAAGTACAAGTTTGAAAGCATAACACTAACACATTTATCATGGCCTCTTGGACCATTTATCAGAGTGATGCTGTCCTCAAACTTTCTGCGCTTCATGTGGAAACACAGAAGTAAATCTTCCTGACACTACAACTGGAGTTTTGTGCACGACTTTGCATGCTTGTTTCATTCAGAGTGACAGTGTTTGATTCTTACAGTTGACACTTCTGAACTCAGCTCAAGGCTTTCAGTTGGCAATTACACAAGTTTGGTTTGGTTACAGGCACCTTTTGCCTCAGCTAAGCTGCCCTTGTAGGCAGGTACAGCTATGTACCCCTATCCTATCCTATCCTATCTTCACGTAAATCCATATCTTCCTTGCGCCATGTACCCCATTCCTATCCTTCAAGGATCAAGGAAGGGTTAACCCCCTCCTTTACTTGTTGCATGTCAAACAGGGAGGTGCAACAGTGCAATACTTGCTCTCCTTTCTTTCAGAGATGCAAGGAAGGATAATACCTAAGAGAATTCCTTTAGTTAACAGGATCAGATAAACAATCTGACGGACTTTCAGTCTGCGGAATCTTTTCTTTCCTTTGCCTTCTCTGTTTTGGATTTTTGATTTTGCAGAACTTCTTGAAGTTAGCCGATCAGCCAGATTCTCGGGCTGTAGGCCAACCCCCTTGTAACCCTTTGCAGAAGTTAGCCGGTCCACCAGGCAAACAACTGACTGTGTGTGAATTCCATCTTGTAAGCTTTACATGCAGCCTTTGCCTGCTACTATTTCAATTTCGTCTCTCTACCTTCTCTGGCTGATTTGTGAGGTATTGCATTGCCTCGATGGTTCATCTCTTCATTTCTCTGTACCACCCAGTATGCAGGAAGGGAAAGGGTTACATAGCTGTACCTGCCTGCTAGTGTAACCACAAGTTTACCTCAAAGTTGACTCTGGAGACACACTGAGCTGAGGAAGTAGGAAGTTTGACACAGCCTACCACCTATGCACCCATGGAAGTAGGAAGTTTGACACAGCCTAAGCAGTTTGCTAATCATAATTGGAGTGATATGGTTGGTAGCACCTATGGTACGCTATGCACTGGCAGTGGGGATCTTGTTGCAAGCATGGGCAAGTTGACTAATGGAAATAAAATGAAGAAATAAAACAAGAAGGAATGCACATAGTTTTACCCATGTTGAAAGCTCGGCCAAATCTCGAGGAGAGCAAAGCAACACGATGGCGTTTTTAATTAATTGCTCAAACATATGGGTTGGATCTAGCCCCTAACTGTTATGATCAATAATTCCTCTAAATGCTTAACCTACCATTACCAGTAATATACACGCATAACCATTAACCCATGCCCAAGCTCATCTGATCTGGAGTTTGTACTTCTCCAGCTCAGCACGGTACTTGGCAGGCACCCCTGCATCCTCAAGGTCCTTGAGTTTACGTGCCTTGATGGCAGCCAAGCGAGCCTTCTCCATTTCTGCAGCTTCCCTGATCCTTCGCCCCTCTTCAAGATACATCTGCACATGCATAGGCACAGGCACAATGTAATTAAAAAAGGTGTTGCCACGTTTAAGCTAACATTCTCTTCTTCATACAAGGCGCCTGGACAGGCAAGCCGGCTCTCTTGAGCCGAGGTTCTCCCCATCCTTAATTGATATAGGGAGGGTTCCTCTGCCAATGTTATTCTTTATTGCTTTCAGGCAAGCCGGAAAAGCACCCTAAGGGCTTCCGACCCCAATTTCCAGCACCATGCAAAGGCTGCAAGCATGAAAAGATTTCTTTGTCTACCCACCCTTTGCATGCCAGTAGTTGTTGGATGGTGCAGCAACACCCAAAAAAGAGGTCATCATCACACTACTTCGCAGAGGGCGCCAGACGCTAACTAGATTGTGCTACCCAGTTTGTGCATGCGTCAGCTGCAAGGTCGCATAAGAGTTCAGTAGAACTTCAAGCCCACCTGCCGCTCCTTCTTCTTCAGCTCCTCATTGGATGCAATCTGTGCCTGCAGCTCCTCCTTGTACTTGTCATTGATGGTGAGGGCTGCTGCCTGCATCTGCAGATCTTCCAGCTCCCGTGCGTGGTTGACGGCGAGCACTCGCATGAACTCATCGTGCTCCACCTGCAAGCAATACAGATCAGCTAAGCAATTAGTCTTGGCATAGTGAAAAATAGATAGCGCCTCGATGTCTCAGCCACTTACACTCAGCCATTGTGTGCTTGCAAAAAAAACCTATCACACACTTGCATCCTATGAAGTGCAGACTATTTGGTGCCTTAGCTCTATGGGTGCACCACAGACTCGCATCAGACTACTTTTATTAAGGCCCTCTGTCTCTCAAACTTAGGGCATTGAATTGACAAGAAGGTGTTAGATCGCCTCAACAGTTCCTTTCTACACGCCCACACCCATCCACACCCACACACATATACACACACCAGCAGCAGCAGCAGACAGCACCCCCGGCACCGCACCTTTGCCATCTCTGCCCGCTGCAGCATCTTTGCCGCCTTCTGTGCCTCTCGCGCATCCTCCAGCTCCCGCTGCATAGTGGCATGCCTCTCTGCTGCCGCTTTCTCCTTTGCCCGCCACTCCCTCTCCTTTGTTTCTTGGTAGCGGCGCGCACGCAGCTCATCCAGCTCTGCCTGTTTGTCAGCTGCGCGCTCCTGTGAACCACCAAAGCGTGAAGGTGCTGGAAGCATTGGCAAAACCCTTTTTAGCTTGCTAGGAAGGAAACCTTTCGTAACAAACGCGGCCTTTTTACTTGCGTTGACTTTTCTTATCCTTATTAGGAAGCACAGCATCGCTGTAGCTTGCATTCAGGGAAGCGTATGGCACACACACCCTAAGCTCAAACCCTGAGTCATCAGCAGTGTGTGGACGGCAACTACACTGGTCATCAGCTTGAATATGCTGACACTGGCGGACATCAGATATTCGCCAGCCCGGATGAAACTCTAAGCATAAAATATTTTCTAGACGTGGCTGGCATCCCATAATTGAGGTAGGTCAAGAAGCTGGTGGTTCCTTCAAGCTGGGCCTTGAAATTTTCACTGCGCACCTGCATGGTGCGCAGCCGCACAGTCTCCATCTCCTTCTCATGTCGGATGCGCTCCTTTTCAAACGCTATCTCCTGCTCACGCGCGTCCTTAGCTCTAATGTACTCCAGGATCTTCATGTCCTCCTCCTTTTCACGGATCTGTAAGTCAAAGGTGAGAGCAGCCACAAAGTATTGAGCCCACTCCTTGAACCTGCTCAAACTCGTAATGCAGCAAGCTTGCATAGTGTAAGCAAAGTTCACAGCCATGGGCCCAATAAGTTTCAACAGCAAGCAGGAATCCAACAGATTTAAATAACGTCTTGCCTTTTTTTCTGCAACCCTGCCCTTTGCCAAAATAATGTTCATATGGAAGGGGAGATTTAGAAACAATGCAACTTGTGGCTCAAATGTAATCCTGTGCAAGTACCACTCATGCACTTGAAATTCCTAAATGGCATGCTTATGTCCTGAAGCAGATAAAATAATCTGTTTTCAATTTGCAACTGGCATATGCTCCTGTCCTACAGTGCAGGCGTAGTCAGGGCTATAGCAGATTGGCATGCTCATTCACCAAGGATTAACAGATTGCATCTTCACTTGTACGTGCACAGCTGCAGCATTGCAGCCCCACCGATTTCCCCAACAAACTTTAAGTACCTCATTCTTCTTGATCAGCACCAATTTCCTCAACAAACCTTAGCCAGGCACCAATCTCCTCAACAAACCTTAAGCAGCTCCTTCCGCTTGATTTGCTCTGCATTGGCAGCTGCCACCTCAGCTAGGAGGGCCTGTGCTTGCATCTTCTTTTCAATGGCCTGCAGAGCAAGTCAACCAACAAAAGAACTTGGTAGCAGTACTGCATCAAGTTTGGACAGATCTGGGTCAGGATGAGACACCATGCTCCCCTTTGGGGAACGGAGCACACAGGCATTTCATTTGAACAGAAGGTTTGAAGAATCTTGGAACATGATCTTGCTGAACACGAGGGGGTGAAGGTGAGGAAGGATCCAGCAGGAGAGACCTACCAACCAAAGATTGCGCGTGCTCTCAAACCATGTAACGAAAATAAAAATGTCAATATCGGTTACTGAAGCAATTGCTGATGCCATTTTACCTCAAGTAGTGAGACTTGTCATTTGATTTGTCTTCAGACTCTTTGTTTGTGCCTAAGGACTTTAGAAATAAAACGCATGGCTGTTGTTAAAAACCTGAAATGATCCAAAAAGTATACATTAGCGAATAGTTCAAAGCAGCGATTGATAGTGGCTTGCATTTGTTGAACATGCGCTCATTCAACAGTAAAGCAACACTCTCAATTCCATGGAGCTTTGCTATCTTGACAAGACTCCATGCATGGTATTTATGACCTAGTGTGCATTTTCATTTTGCGCTCACCTGTTGCAGTTCCTCCTCCTTCAACCGCTCTGCCTCCCTGAGCATTTGGATGCGCTCCTGATCACGCAACTCCTCCTGCATGATGCATTCCATGAAGACACATTCTCATTCAAATCCCTGATGCAAACAACACAAACCCTGGATCGTGCAAACACCTTCAGAACCGCATAGATCCATTGCTGCTCCCACATGCAACCACGTCAGGGTCAGCCAAGTTCATATCCACATGCTGTATATTTAAGCATTTTGGCAGGGAACATCTGAAAAGCTGCAGCTTTTCTTTACGGGTGTAAAAGGTTTCTGTGCAGGTCGTCAAATGAGGAGCAGTGAACGCAGCTGGATATCAAGCATTTAAGGGAAACACATTTTTTTTCTTTTGAAGTGCATTATTGTGCAAGGGAGCAGTGTGTGCAACTGGATTTCGTGCGCTTTTCAACAGTAGCTACAGCTTTTTGAAGAGTATGAAATTATGTGTTGTTGCACACCTCAACATGCAGGAGCAGTGCAGCTACCCTGCTGCTACACTACTGCAGCTACATTGCTGCAGGCAGCTTTTACTTGCAATTGTACTTCACAATCATTAGTTTTGAGGGCAAAAGAGGATGATTGCCCCTGCGGGAATACGCGGGAAACCAAAAACAATAAATATTGAGGGGGGTGTGGGATGAAGGCGGGAATCAAAAAGAAATTAATAAATCATTTCAGGGGTGCGGAATGATTACATCTTCGTACGGTTTACACATACTCACATACATGTACATAAATATGCATAATGCATACATATATGGATTTGGCCAACCCTTATCCACATGCACATGTAAACATAGATTTGCAGCCACACCCCAGTCTTAAACACCCACACCCAGCACACCTGCCGTAACCTCTCATACTCGCGCTGCGCAATCTGATCCTCCAACACTTTAGCCCCCCGCCTGCGCTCCTCATTCCGTTGCTGCTCCCTTGCCTCATACTGCTCAAGGGCCTTGATACGCTCTATCTCCATCATCAAGTCCTGCGCTCATTTTGATCGACAATGGACGTGCGTGTGCGTGCATGCATGTGTATGTGTGTGAGTGTATGTGTGCACATGAGGACTGCAATGCTGTTGTATGCAAGCGCTGGGTACCTGCTTTTGCATGTATTGCTGTGTTGTAAAGGTCTGCTGAAAGCACTAGTTGAAAGAAAGTGTACATAATGCATTCACTTGCTGAGTGGGTAGGAAAAGCTGTGCAAGCATTTACAGTTGAGGGCTAAAATGTAATTCACACTGAGCCAGGACTGCAACACACATTGAATCAGGGGCACTCATCGAGCACTCACAAAGCATGACACTCACCAAGCAGGGGCGTCCACCATGCACTCACTAAGTAGGGGCACTCATGAAGCAATTATCAAGCAGGGGCACTGCCCCTACACTCACTAAGCAGGGCACTCACCAAGCATTTACCAAGCAGGGCAGCCAAAGCACTCATCAAGTGGAGGCCAGGGCTGCTGAGTTCATTCAGCCCAGAATTGCTTTGACAATACATTGCCCTGTACTCTGAGTGGAATGCATTGGGGTGAGCAAGTGAATGCACACACACACACACACCTGGCGCCTGTTCTCATCTTCTGTCTCCAGCATCGCCTGCTTCTTCTCTTGGATCTGGGCGTCTCGTATCGTCACACATTTCGAGTATAGCATCATCTGGTTCATGTTCTTGACTGCATCCTTCTCTTCCTGTGAACCCAGCAAAGCAGCAAGGCAGATGCATGCAATGAGCATGGAGTAAAAAGAGGAATAAGAAATGGAAAAAGTTAAGTTGGCGGCAACAGCACCTACTTCCGAACAAAGGATGCATACCAGGGATGGGTTATATGCTGGTTTTACGGGGGAAGCCATACGTGGATAAATGCATAAAGTACACGTATGTCGTGTTTAAAAGTGTTGTGTGCGTGCCATTTTTGGGAGGGAGACATTTGGCAGGGACCCCCTGAGAGGGTGCTTAGAAGCCCTCCCAGCCCTGAGGGCATGAACAATAATTTGAGATAATAACCAAAGAATGTGAATCTTTCAAGAGGCCTTGGAAGGCTCCTGGCGCCAGGGGAAACCATCAGAGATGCTGCCCGTTTGGAGAACTGCCACCTGCAGAATGCTCCACCCTGCAGGTGGCCTTGACAACGGACGGAGAAGAGCAGGTGTAGCAAGCAGCAACAGGAAAGGAGCAGGTGTGGCAGCAACAGGAGGGGTCCAGCAGGAGGGAGGGAGGACTGACATTAGATACAGGGTGTCTGCATGTCTTATAGAGCTCGGGGGCCTTAGAGTGCAGCAAAGCAGACCAGTAGAAGCAAGGATGATGAATATTTGTTCGTATTTTAAGGAGAGGAGCAGCGAAATTTTAAAACCTGGGCACTACACTTGCAGGGCGGGCCTACTGTCGTATCTCACCCACTGAAAACAGCCACTCCTGCCATATGTGTTTCTTGGTCAATTTGAACCATACGCGTTTCACTTATGTCCCAAACCTGATGCATACTGGAGGAACCTCTTGGCTTCCCCCCCCTTTTTTAGTCCCTTGCAGCCATTTGTATGTATATATAACGATGGATTGAACACATGCCTTTTCATCATCATCACCAACGATCATATAAAGGCTACTGCTTAGCGTCAGGACTGGCACAACTCAAAACTATTCTTTTTTCAGCCAGAATCTATGGCCTTATTTTGGGCGGCAGAAACATTGGTCACAAGCCCATCAGCCAAGCGACCTGGCTGAAGGTCAAACCCCATCACACCCATTGAGAGCTTCGATATCATCAGCATCTGCAGGACTGCTGTACACTGTGTCGTACTAAAACAAAAAGGCCAACTAAGGCATTGCACACTTGATTACTCACCTCTAGCAGGTGCTCAGCATGCGTCTGGAGCTTCTTATTCGTGGCTGCTTTGAGCCTCTCCGTCTCTGTCTCTGGCTTCTTTTTCTTTGCCTCCTCCTCTAGCCTCAGCATCTTCTCTTTCCGAGCTTTGGACACAGCCTGTGCCTCCTCTCGTCGCATTTGCAGCGTCTTCTTCATTTCTGCTATGTCAGCGGCACTCATGACTGGGGAGGCCTGCTCATGGGTTCGTGTGTGTGTGTGTGTGTGTGTGTGTGTGTGTGTGTGTGCGTGTGTGTGTGTGTGTGTCTGTGTGTGTGTGTCTGTGTGTGTGTGCGCGTGTGTATGTGTGTGTTTGCGCGTGTGTATGCGTGTGTACACACGCGCGTGCATCTTTCCACTAGGCTGCAGCCGTTGCAAGTGCGGAGGACCGCTTGCGCGTCCTCAAGGGCTGCAAATCTAGTACATGTCTCCTTGGCATGCTCATGAGCTGCTGCATGCCACATCTTTTTGCACACCACTCGAAGGCCTGGCCACGGTCAAGCAAGCAGGTCTGTTGGCAGGGAACACCATGAAAAGCCTTCATGCATCTGCATCATCAAAAACTTCTCCCAAACTAGAAGCAGAGGACGCACTAGGAGTACAGTATTCCAAACAATTCAGTGAAGCCAGCAGCTTCCAAGGTTGATGGCATTGAGCAAATACCAATCAGGCCATTGTGTCGACGCACCTTCACCATTCGCTCTAAATCAGCTTTGCTCAATGTCACAACATCGGGTACATTTTGGGGAGCCTTCGTCTTCTTTGCATTCGCAGCAGCTTTCTCCAATGCTTCAACCTGGGCATCCAGGCATTGTGAGTGAGCTCTAGCACAGCAGTGCATGAGAAAGAAGAGGAGAGCAAACAGGCACAATACTGTTTACAGTTTGGCTGGCAGACATGCACCCCACCTGAGCCTTTGCCACTGAAGAATTGTTGCCTTGTGTCTTAGTCCCTCCAAACAAGCTCTCATCAACATAGCTTGGCTTGGGGTTGGTGGGTGCCCTGAAACTGCATGTTTCCAAGTATAGGAGACGCATATAAGAGGCCTCATGTGCAGAGCTCAGGTGTTACTGCAGGTTTGACATGCAGACAAACCATGCAGACAGACTCAGGCCACGAACAGAGTAAGACATACCCTCGAGTGCTCCCTGCAATGCTTCCCGTGCCGCTGCCCCGAGAGCCCGGCATGGCCGATCAACTAAGGCCTAAGAGGAAAAGATATCAATTCAGTACAACACTAGAGATGAAGTTGCAGACATATTTCAATGGAACTTCAATACTGCAAGGTCGCTAGTTTGAGAGCACGTCGGACTTAGAAGAATGCAAAGTGAGGGACAGCAGAAGCAATGAAAATACAATTTTAAAGATAATACATACATGAGTATTTACTTATTCATCATGCCTCACTGCAACAGCTCCTTTTAACGTGTAAAAAGAAGAACTATGGACACACGAATCCGAGACTTGGCATTCACTTAGGCATTCAATTTATGCTGGCAATAAACACCTGGGTTTCATTCCAGGTTTAATCTTATCTTGAAGGTCTTCAGGATGGGTTGTTGTTTCTCATCGTCTCAAAAATCAGCTGTTCCAAGTGGAGGGCGAAGTACAGGATACAGAGAGCAACCTGCGCCTCAAGCAGTTGCTCAAACCCAAAGAAGAGAACAGGTGGGTTAAACAGCTGCTAAACTTACAGTCTGCAGTTTTTTTCATTAGAACTTGGATTTGGATTTCCTCACCTTCAAGCCAGCTGTTTGTGAGACACTGTTTGTGATGGGCTGCTGTTTTGGAAAGGAATCAAGTGGCTACCAGTCCTGGGGTTCCGGTAGGGCTGGAGGGGCAGCAGTGCAAACACAGCAAGACGCGGAAGCACGCGCTATTGCTGCTGAAAGGGTGGGTGAGGGACCTGGGCAGGGAACTTCACATGTGTCTCTCCTGAAAACTTGGTGTTCCTGCATGTTTTGCTTGTCGGGACTTCCGCAGCTGTTGTTGAAACTCTATGGAATGAAGATGGTTCAGGTTAAAACCGGCTTGTCCATTGCTGGTGATCTTTTTGCTTCCACATGGGTGTACATAATTTAAGAGCTCTTCCTCTTTTCACCAAGGCAAGGCAATTCAATTTGGGTTGCCTCCCCTGTCATGCATACATGCATTGAACATATAGCACGTCCTTGGTGGTTAGCAAGGAGGCATGGGTTCAAGTTAGGGTTCTGGTTAGGGTTGCAGAGGATAGGGGTGAGGGCCTTTGAACTGATTAGGTGCACTTCCCATGCCGTTTTGAAATCCAGTCTCTGAGCTGTCCAGGCACTGCGCAGTCCTTTCAACCACCATAAAAGGCAACACTAGCAAGATGGTACTGTGACTGTTGCACTTTGTTCCCATGCGACATCCCACTCTTGTTTCCCTGTTCCATGCAGGCAGCACAGCGGCAGCAGCAATTTGAGAACAGTGCTGTAGGCCGTGCTGCCTACACTGCTGTGAAAGATGTAAAGAACCCCAAGTCTACTCCCATGCATGGGAGCAGAGGAGGTGGGGGTGTTGATGCAAGAGACTGGATGAGCTGATCATTTTTTTCGTGATGATGTGTCCTGTGCATCTTTTGTGACGTGTTTGTTGAAGGGAATGCATGCATAGAGGCACTGCCCATTTTGCAAAGCTACTTCAAGGTATTGATGAATTTGTTGGTGCTCAGCCTGCCGTTTTGTGTACTGATTTGACGTGCAAAGGCGTGCATGACAACATGCATGTGCCTGTACAGTTGTTTCCTTGCAAAGTGGCCTTGGTTGAGGGGACTCAAGATATGCCTAAGCTTGGGCATCGGATTCTTTTCTATTCCATGAGGGAATACAGCTCTCTGTGAGTGTCTTGCTTGTACCATTGTGGTGAGAAACTTTCGTTTGTCATACTCAATTATGTGTTGTAGCTGTTCCAGCCTCGCCCTGCACCTGTTCTTGCTCAAGGCGGAGGGAAGAAATGAAGTAGGGTATGAGACGTATGGGATTATACTTGGTGGGTTTTCCAGTGCTTTACAGCTTAAAAGAAAGCCATTGGACGCATGCTTTGAAAATTCAATTTGCTTTGTAATTTCCTTGCATCACCTCTTTGCTCTTGGTTACCTGTGGGCTTGCACACGAATGCAATCAGTGCAGCTGACCTACACAGCTCAGCCCCTCAGAGCAGATGATTCATTTGCAATCCACCCTGGCCTCCAGAAGTCGACCTCAAATTTCATTAAAAAGTAAGACAAATAACTGCTAGGCAGTAAGGAAAAGAAAGAAGATCTACGCTTGCCGTTCGGCCGCGTGCATTAAGGAAAGAGCCTCCCAATGACTCCCACCGAAAGAGGGCATCTTTGTCTCCACCCCAGCCACAAGGATTTGATAAGAGCACTCCCTGCATCAACTGAGGAAAGGCAGTCACATTGCCATGACGAGCCGCGAGCCCTCTCCACCAGAGCTGCTAAAGAAAAAGATTAGGATAAGGTTATCTACTCTGCCATCCTTAACACAGAGGCTACAGCCACCTTCACGCTTCTGCCAGCAAGTGGCAGGCATACGATAACCAACCCCTACTCACAACTCCTCAATGCCTACCCACACCTTTGCTACAAGCTCGGGATCATTCCAAAAAGCAAACTTACCTATGACAAACCCCAATCCTGGGTCAGCCAGGAAACTGCCCTACTCAAGCATACCTGGGATTTACAAGTTCAACAATGTGCAATAAGTTATTGCAGTCTGGAATACGGCTGCAAGAGTCCACTTGAATAACCAGAACCATACCTGGCTTCGGAATCTAGCCAAAGCCATCAATATGGAAAAATGTATAAAAAATGTTAGTAACTACCCCATTCAGAATACAAGACATAGAGTGATGCCTGGGATAAGGAAATGTGAATACTCCCCCTAGACATGAAACAGATTTCCAAGGGCCCCAAAAGACCCGCCTCAGACATTACTGTTAATGCTCCTTGTCAGTCCCATCCCAACCTCCAGCTTAAAGTTGCAGATTAGAGATCTTGGGCCTACACAGACGGCAGTTGCCAGGCCCAGAACGGCAAGACAGTTATAGGGGCAGGTGTCTACCATCCTATGAGTGACTCACAAAAACTAATTGAACCTAATGGCGCTGGTATTACCAATACCATAGGAAGAGCTGAGCTCGCTGCCATTGCTGCTGCGCTTACTCATGATTACACACATATTGCCACAGATAGCCTTAGCTCACTTCATCAACTCAGAAAGCAAATCCTGTATCCAGAAAAGCATAGGCATCACGTGCAAGGAGATGTTTTGAAGAAGATTTCAAATCTTGCCCGAGCCTCTCAAGATCACATCTTTTTCTACAAGGTCAAGTCTCATGCTGGAATAGCTGGGAATGAATGTGCAGATCGGGTTGCTAAATACCAGGCCTCCCTCAAAGATGGCAACCTAACTGATACAAGGGTTACAAGGGTTACAAGGGAAAAAAGGCCTCAGTCAAGACGTTTGACTGCTAGCCTGTTCATAAATACACATGAGATCATGAAGAAAAAAAGGAAGTTTGTTGTTATCCTGGTTTAGAAAAGTATTGATATCCTGGGAATTCACATGGTGAATGGTGCCTAGACAGGACATCCTGTGGGAGATGTGGAGGTGTTGGAAAGAGAAGTTGTGCTCAAAAAGTGAGGCATACTTTTGACGGAGAGAGCAGACCTGGGGATTGGAGCATCTGAACAACACATGTTTTTCATCTTGTATGTCATCAGAATCACAGATATCACAGACCGGAGAAGTACTATTGGACCAAGTAGCCCGTTCAACTCGGAGAGCGTGTACCCGCAGCCTGAATCTGGCAGTGTTGCGAAGGACATGATGGGGAAGATCCAAGTACATGTATTTAGGCATTGTATAAGGTGGGTGAATGGCATGTGCATTTTTGACAGGGAGAGCGCACCATTGATGGTAAGTCAGCCGCTTACTGTTGCTTACTCTTGGATCAGGGGCTGTGAATTGGTTCCAATAGCCCAGGTGTCTAGATCTCAGGTCCACCACAAATTGACTGAGGTTCACAGGGTCACAAGCCATAATTTGACGTTTCATCAGATCCGAGTGAGCCAAACCATCCAGCGCAGATAAGAGGTGGGACGTCCAACAAGAATCAGTCATGGAGCTAAGGCTGATGTCAGCATGGAGAACCTTTTTGAGGAGGAGACTGTTGCACTTAGTAAGCGAGTTGTAGAAGCGCATAGTGGCACGGAACCAATTGAACTGAAAAGGTTCAATGCCACATTCTCGTAAAATGCTCCAAGATGGTGTTATGGATTTCACTCCAAGAAGATTTCGCAAAACGTTCAGGATCCACTTCTGCAACAGGTTGTCCACTTCTGCGCCCTGCCGTAAGTAATGAGTGGCCCAAATCTGGCTAGCATACATTCCTGCTGGGATAGCATACGTTTTCAAGAGCCAAATGAGCGCATGCAGCCGATTTGTAAGGTTGTGGTCGTGAGCAAAGGTTTTGACACGATAAGTCCCCGCCATGCATGGTTTCAGAGCAGCCTCAGCAGCAGTGGAAAGGTTGAGACGTTTGTCACAGACCATACCCAGATATTTAAAAGAATCAGTGTAGGGCAGGTTTTCACCATCATACAACAGTTGAGGAAGAGTGTCAGCTCTGGAATTGAAGCAGACGACCTCAGACTTTTTTGTGTTGACCGTCAGGCATTTTCTGGTTGCATAACCCTGCAACTTGTTTAACATGGCTTGCATGTGGGTGTGGTTGTTTGCAGTCAAAGCGAGGTCATCTGCATAAAGCATGTGAGAAACATGAAAATTTGGTAAGCCTGTCACCGCTCCTGTTTCCCCATTTGTGATGCAGCCAATGTCATTAACGTAGATTGAGAATAGGAGTGGTGACAGTGGGCACCCTTGTTTAACTCCATGCGTTGGCTGGACACTTGCCCGTTTATCTCCGTCAATAAGGATGTATTTGTCATCTCGGTAGAGGTCTTTAATGATGGAGATAAGCTGGCTGGGCATCTGGCATTTGTGTAAGTGTTCCCACAATCTGTCTCTGGGTATTGAGTCATATGCCTGTTTGAAATCAATAAAGGTGGCATATAAACGTGGGGAGCCTTGAGGTTGAAGTATCTGAGCTGCATGCTTCAGGTGCCTCAAAATAAAAAGTGGCTGTAAGGTGTTGCGGCCTGGGAAAAAGCCAAATTGACTGTCAGGAATAATGTTGTATTTTTCACACCAGTCTTGAACCATGGAGCGGAGGACATTTGTGTACAGGCGGTATAGTGTGTTACTGACTGCAAGCATCCGGTAGTTTGAAGGATGTGTCACAGCGCCCTTTTTGAATATTGGAGCAAGTTTGGCAGCTTTCCATGATGAGGGGATGCGAGCAGTTTTGAGCATAAGCGTGAAGAGTTGTGAAATGTATGGAGCCAGCACATTGTGATGTTCAAGACCTCTGCCATGGCGTCTGGGGACAAGTTTGCACGCATGTTTTATGAAAGAAGGTAGGACTGTGTCAAAGCCAGGTGAAGAGGAACTGCTCATGTTGGAAATGTGCTTAGAGACAAGGGAGGTCAGCTCAGCTTCCCCAGGCAGATTGAAAGGGTGCGGGCCTGTGCCCCCGAATGCTTCATCACGCAAGCCATGAGTGTCATTGTTGGAAACAGAAGGATGGTAGAATAAGTTGTTGATATGATCCTGCCAGGCCTGCTCAGAAATAGGAGTGGTATGGGAGCTCACAGGCTTCTTCAGAAGTTTGTGTACAGCCGGATCTTTCTGGAATAACTTGCGCATGAAATCTATAGCTCGAGTGCGGGTATATCGTCGCTTAGCACGCTGCAGAACAGCTCTGTACTCTCTGTGTAGTTGCTCACAAGCGTGCCTGGCTTGCCCAGTCTTCAATGCAATTGAAAAGGCCTTCTTTCTGGCTGCACACACATCATTGAACCACTCAGGCCGTTTGTGATTTCTGTTGCGCACCATTTGCTGAGAGCGAGGTCTAAGGGCAATCATACCAACATCCGGATGTCTGGCAGCATTAAAAATCCAAGACTTCAGGCAGGTACATGCTCTTTCAGCATCCTGATCTGTGACAGCGGATTCAAAAGCCTCCCTGCTACTCTCATCCCCTTCAATGTGTGCAGCATAAGCTTGTGCTTTATCAGCCCTCCATTGAAATAGGTACCTCTCAGGAAAGTCCTGTAATGTCTCACCGTCAATGGAGTGGAATCGTTTGTCAATGTGCGTTGTATGTGTGTCCGGGGTGCTAAAGGTGATTGTATGAAAGCAGTGGTCTAGACAGATAGGCTCGGTGAGTGTCACTTGCTCTATGAACGAGTACAGGCATTTGGAAACTATAAGGTGATCTGGTCTGCTTCTGCGTGTTTTGTTGTAGCCTATAAAGGAAGGTTGTCCCGAATCTCCAGGCGCTCTCCCAGTGGTAATGATGCAGTTCAGGTTAGATGCCACATCCACAAGGCATTTTCCAGCCCTATTAATGTGTGGGCATTGTGTGGGTCTGTTTCCAGTAAGTTGTGGGTAGGTTGCGAGCAAATCATAGTGCGCGTCCGTAATTTCATTTAAGCACCCTATGTGGGCATTGAAGTCCCCGCAAATGATGACATGTGGTGTCACTGTTTTGGCTAACAAAATCTCCTAACTGATACTGATCTCCCTAGCGCTGGCCCAGGAGGAAATCCCTTCCACAATACAATCTGGCTAGCTACCGAAGAGGCGGATCCTAGGCCACCTCAATCCCACCCTTCCTCTCCTCGTCTGAGCTACCTCTCAGACCTTAAAAATACTTTGAAATCCCATATGCATGCTAAACACAAGCTGGGCTATGCTGACAGGAAGACAGGCTACTACACTTACTATCAGAGCTTGCTACCTCAAGTAAGCAAGAAAATTAGCAATGACTTTTGGAACATGCCCGGTCTCTCGACTCAGATGAAACGCACTGTCTTCCAATACCGCACAGGCACCCTCTACAATCAGAAACACACGGTCCGATATAAATGATCCACTAGCCTGACATGCCCCCAACCTGATTGCCATCACATGGATAGCGCTCTCCACATTCTATCTGGCTGCCAATGCCCTATCATGCGTAACATGGTAACTGGGCGTCACAATATTGCTTGCAGGATGATTTTGAAACTGGTCAGTGAAGGCTCTTACGGGGCCAATCTTGTGCAGCTGGATGCGGGCAACAAAAGCCATTTGGCCCAGCACGACCTGCAAGTCCCTGAGCAAGTCTCTAATCGTGTTGTACCTCCCAACCTCTTCAAACCCACGGTTTCTATGCATACCAGACGCAACTCCAGCCGCCCTGATGCAATCTTGGTTACTCCTCACCTAACTAACCAAAACAGACCACTGGGTGGCACCCACTCCACCCTCAAACTGGGTACTGCGCAGTATGGGGAGTAGCACAACTCCAGCCCGCCATATTCACTTGATAGAAATCAAATACTGTGAAGATACGAGGCCTGGTGCCCAGCTAGAAGCCTCACAGCAACAACACAGTGAAGTGTGTACACAACTCCAAGGTACAGAGATTACTATCCACCCAATCCTCCTGGGTGTGGGTGGGACTATCTACACTGCCCATACCCTTGATCAATTCAAAAAATGAGGGATTGACTCACAGAGATCTAAAACACTTGCAAGAAAACTCCATGCCCATTCTGTACAATTTGCGCAAAAACTTGCCTCAACCAGACGTGCCATTGAAAATAAAAACATTCATCATAACACTGGTGCCCTGGAGCAGCGTGCTGCCAGAAACCCACCTGATCCACATTAACTCCCCTCTCATCTTCTGGTGAGGGAGACTCACGGCTCTTTGAGCCAATGTGTCTCTCTTTCCTTAATTGATGTAGGGAGAGTTTTCTCTGCCTACGTAGTTTTATCTTTTTTTTCTTTGCATTGAGGAAAGGTTCCCTAGCTAGAAAGCTAGCAAGGCCTCACCTGGCCCACAGCTTGGTCATGATAATCGGTTTTGCTGTCGATGAAAACTTGTCATTGATTTCACTTGCAAACACACACAAGTGGGTGGCAGGGAGGGGGAAACACATCCAGATCCGTAGTCTCCGGAGACTAAGCCCCATGCATTGCCCTCCCCAGCCGCCCCCCCCCAAAGTAACTGGCTTCGTGCCTTGCAGGGAGGGGTACTGAGGGCAATTGATGTGGTGCCATGAAGTGTAGGTCATACATGATACCGCAACCTTTGGTGCATCAAGCAAGCCTTATCTGGACACTGATAGGGGCTCATTGGTAGAAATCATGTGCGTGCATGCACGCTGCTGCAAACTTTGGTACATCAAGCAAGCCTTGTCTGGACACTGATAGTGGCTCATTGGTAGAAACCATGCGTGTATGCATGCTGCTGCAAACTGTGGTACATCAAGCAAGCCTTGTCTGGACACTGATAAGGGCTCATTGGTAGAAATCATGTGTGCATGCATGCTGCTGCAAACTCTGGTACATCAAGCAAGCCTTGTCTGGACACTGAGAGTGGACCTTTGGACTCTTCTCTGTTGCACTTTGATATTCAATATCGCACAAATGGTCTCTTCTTCTCCAGTAACCCCCTCCTTTACCCCTGGCTTTTCAATTTACTGCTTACAGTTTTAGCCTCTGTGTGCTGGAATGTACCAGCACCAGGCTTATCAGCCCAACAGTGTGGCTGCCGGTCCTTTCTTTAAATCTGTAAATCTGCAAATCATTGACCTCAAGTTGAGGTCTGCTGATGTAACACCATCATGCCATACCAGTGATGAATGATTAGACCTTTCAAGTTGTTATAAACGTGAAGCTGGAAAACATTTGCAGCAAAACCAACAAATAAAAGAAGTCGTTCAACAGCAATTGCTATCGTCACAACGGTGGTTCTTGCAATGTGAAGCAAAGCAAGCACACGCTTGAAGTATGCACCCCAATCAGAAGTTGTCAAAATGTAAAACATTCACGATCCAATTGACTAGAGACATGTCCATTGAGCAACTTCAAGAACAAGCATGCATGGAATGAGATTAGGAATGCCAAGGCTATTGTTGCCTTGGTGACCATCTGACAGCAAATAAGCGGTGCCTATTAGCAAGAGCACGAAGAAACTAAACAAGAAATAGAAACACTTGATCCCTGGCTTATCTCTTCTTACGTCTCACCTGCACAGCTTAAGTCCACAGACTCAATCTCACAGAAATCCTTTTCAACCTTGGGAGCAGCCCCAAAGACAGGTTTGAAAGCTGATGAACAAAAGCTGTAATGCTATTTTGCGGCAACAATTAACATGTAGTATTACGGTATTTACAGAAAATGTACAGCTAAAAGCATTTGAGTGGACCTGGGCTTCACTAAACCCTCATAACATTCCCAATTGCAGCCCAAGGTAAGGAGCTTGCTCACAAGTAAAGTTTGGTGGGTCATACTCCTGCAAAATAGAATCAAACAGGCACAAATGCTTAGGTAACATGCGCAAACAACTCAAATGAGCAGCATTAAAACACCTTTGCCACTTGTCAGGTAAGTTGACTGGCAGAGGACCCTATCTTGAGATTCCACTGCCTGCCTCCCTTTCCAAGGCATGCCCAGCACCAACTGGGTGAGCAGAGTTAAGCCAAATGACCAAGGAAGGTTTTGCACATTTGAAGGGTGTTACGCAATGGTGGAGCAAGACCTGATGCTTGCTTGGCTAACAAAACTAAAAGCAGAGTCCTACCTACTCTTCGGCGTAAAAAGTTAGGCGTATATATAAATACTTACATATATATAGTACCTCCACGACCAATTCGAAAGTTAATCAATCAAGGAGCCACAATTCGAAATTTTTTTATTAATCATTGCCAGAGCGTTCGAAACCATTCAAATTGGAATTTAATTAATTTTGGGGCTCAAAAGGGCTTGTGCAGAAAATGGCCTCCCAAGCCCCCGCTCAAGCTCCAACCCCCTAGCTAGGTGGCTCAAGCCTGTATCCCCCACCCAGCAGCTCTTAGCAAACCAAGCCAGGGTTGCCAGGGCCCAGGCATCCAAGAAGAGGCAGCCAGCAAAGCAGAAGAACCCAGTGGCCACCCATGGGGTGCCCTCCAGGTGACAGCTCGGTTGGTGTTGGGGCTGAACCAGCCAATGTTTGCAATGATGCAAATGATGCGCAGCGGGCCCCATTGTACTCTGATGATACAGATGAGCTGTTGTGACATGCATGTGTGTGTGCGTTTGTGCGCATGCACGCACATCTGATGACACTCTGATGATACAGACAAGCTGTTGTGCAGTGTGTGTGCGTTTTTGTTCGCATGCGCGCCCTGTGTTATGTTTTGAGTGCACATTCCCTTCCTGTGTGGCTCCCTCTCTTGTGTAACTCCACTTCTGAACAGAGCTCCTCCAATAGCAGCATCAATCCAGCAGCAAACAAGCATCAGCATCAGCATCAGCAGCAGGAGTTCGAATTGGGTATTCGAATTGAGGAATTAATGCCAGTCGTAGGCCTGTCGAATGGATTGAAAAATTAATTATGGGACCCACATTCGAACTGAAATCAAAATTTTTATTAATCTTTTTTGGGAACCTTTTGAACTGGTCGTGGAGGTACGGTATTTAGGCAGATGGAATCACAGCAGCCTCACTCTTCCAAAACAATGGACAACATGCAAAAGTATGCGCAATCACTGCTGAAGGGCTGGGCAGCCTAGCTTGAAGAGCCAATGCGGAGCTCTAAATGGAAGGGAATGTGAGCAAATCATGTAACTAAAGAAATGCATCAAAAAGGCTCCCCTTGGACCTATGTGCCGCTTTATGCCAAGCCCCACTTCCTAGGCTTGGCCGCAAGGATTGGGAGCCTCTACAAATTCCACAATAAGGTCAGAACACTTCAACCCCCCTGTACCCCACCCTTTCATGTTTTGGGAGCAAGTTTCCCGCAGAAACTTGGTAGCTTGCCCTCTGCCGTGTGGAGGCAGGAGGCAGAGATTGAGCGCCTGCAAGCACTTTCTAATGATGAAAAAGGAATTGGGGCCAGGAGGGATGGACCAGGGCCACCCAGCCCATTGCCGAGCCTCCTCATACTTTGTGACATTCTACACAAAATGTCAATTTCTCTCAGAATCGACCCATCTGCTGTGCACACTTGCAGCACATTAAACCACGACAGCCTGCATCGAGTCAGAGTCGCATCTTGAAGTCTGATACACCCGTGACCGACATGGCATCTGACTTCCATGTTGCAGCTTGCTTCCTTCATTCCAGGAGCATGTACAGCATACTCATAGATGAAAGGAGACGAGCTTAACATGATCCAGCCCATGCCCAATCCACTGAGAGCCTCCATTTTGCAAGCCAATCTTCCAGCCAATCCATTTGACTTGCACATCCAGGCCCCCCCAGGCCCCGGGGAAGCAGCTCTAGGCACAGCCCCACTAAGCATGCTTTTGCTGTGAGAAACTGTTGGTTACAAGCCAAGGAGTGTCCCTTGAGGATCCAGCATACTGGCTGCATGGTGGACCGATTTCAAAATATTCAAGTAGGCTGAAGCAGCCCGATGAAGCTATGTTTCATTGCCAGGTATGATGGAGCTGGACAGACGCTCATGCCGACATCAGCTGGCCCCTGTTGCATGCTGATGCTGTTTGAGCTGCTGGGCATGAAACGGCTAACAATTCAGTTCTCTTGATTGGTTGCGCATGGAAGTGCTAAGCATGGGTCCAGTAGTTAGCACAGGCACAATACACACACTAGCAAGACATGACACCTCTAGCTTTCACAAGATCCCAGCATTCCTTGCAATGCATCCCTTCCCTTGTTTCTGAATGGCTGTATGGAGCAGCTGCGCTGCCAGAGAACAATTCTTTGTTTTCCTGGGAAAAACAAAGTAAAAAAGCTCACAGGCGCACCTCCAGCTCCACAAGAGTAAGCGCTTGTTTGCTGCGCCCATTCCCAACTAAGCCTATGCCAGCAGCAACTTCTGGGGGCAGCACTTTCCTTTCTCGAAAGTATGTGCAGTCACGGCCTGCGCATTCATGAGTTGCAGTGACGGGGATCTACAGCTACAAATTCAATTCCCATGGCAGTGCAATGCGTCAACATGCACAATGTAACAACCTAAAGCACTCTAGGTAGCATCATGCCATCAAGCACACTTCTCAAACAAACCTTCAAGTATGGCGATGGTGTGCAGCCTAAGGATTCATGAGGAGATTGTATAACACTTTGCATTGTGCCAGAGAGAACATGTACCCCATGACGTATGCATGCCAGGCTTTGCGGAGTATGAAAGGAATTGACACCACAGCAACGACACAGAGGGCGATCAGCTGAAAAGCAGACCGTGAAAGATGTGATTAGAAGAGTAAACAAATGATGATACACAAATGATGATGAGGGTAAGCAGCTGGTGTGAATTGTGAAGAGGACAGGGCAGCATACCATTTCCTGGTACATAAGGTGGATGGGGAGGTCCACATCGCATACCATTTCCTGGCTCTACATGCATACAAGCTTACCATTTCCTGGTTCATAAGGAGGCATGAGGAGGTCTAGCATTGCACACGGAGTGGTTGCTTGGAACACATGAAGATTGCAGCCTGCAGGAAATACAGCCAATGAAGTAAACTGCTATCTAACGTTTGAGATGCTGCGGCACCTAGATAGCTATCCCAATTTTCTCTGCTACACATCGTTTACCAGCAACTGCCACCATTGAGAAGGGCAAGAGAAAGGCCTTGGACCGAGCGACAGAGGTATCAGCACAAGCACCATCAGCACAAGCACTGAGGTACTACCTTACGTAAATAGCTTAATGTGATGCCTTAGGGTGATCTTTGAATTTTCCCAAAAGGAGTTGTTGATTTCTTTGTTGGCAAGTTGAGAGGGTGGGTTGTGAGCTTCCGAATTGGCATTGGTGTTTGGGGGAGTGGGCTGTATGGCATAGTTAAGCCTCTGCCAGCTATTGTAATAGTAGCCAGAGGTATTAGCGTAGCCAAGTTTGTGCATCTTGTGCATGTGTATTTCAAGCTTGTCTGTCAGGTTGGTGAGGTACTGAGTCGGAGGACGTGGCCGCTCCCCCGGCTCATAGCAGCAGGTGAAAGTGCCGGCACGCAAGGACACGCCAACTCACGGACAAAGCACACACACACACACATGCAAACGTATTACACGTAGGGGTCAGTATATAACGTTATACACAAATTTACTATAACCAGTGCCAAAGGCGATTTCCGGCCTCACAGACTGCCGAGTACATAAATTTTGACTCTCATCTAGCTTTATGAGTACATCGAATGATAAGCATAAACGGATGGTGCTCGAAGATGATGGGAAGCAGAAGCAAGTGGGGGGGCTCTTAAGCCCCATGATCTCCTGGCCAAGCTGAAGAAGGGAAGTCAATCCTGGGATGGCAAGCTGTACCCTGTGATAAGGGATGAGTATGGTGGGGTGTGTGTGTGCTGAATGAAGGATTTCATGCAGCCCCATAGCGCTAACATCCCTTCCAAATGCAAGCCTCAGGACTTGGCAAAAGCTGCAGCCATAAGAATCAACCCACCAGCAAGCCCCACTACCAGAGGGGCTGTTTGCCGCATGCGAGAGGAGGAGAGCATGCTCAGTTCTTGGGCAGCAGCATGACACCACCATGATGGGGTGGTGTCATCGTGGGTCGTGGGTTGGGAGTGCCAAAGAGTGCGGATTGGACAACTTCCTTGTGCGCCCAGTCCAAGCGGAGCAGGCGCACTGCTGCTGGCCATCCGCATCATCAAGGCCCTCCTTTTTGCGCAAATTTTGGTCAGCCAAAGCCAGCTCCCAGTTTCCTCTGCTCGCTCATCCCAGAAATTGCTTTCAGCACAAGCCACTACAGCAGCTGCTGAGCGCAACTGGTCGGCATGGGCACGCACATACAGCTTTGCGCAACCAGCTGAGCAGAGAAACAGCAGAGAGCTGGTGTACACCAAGGTCAACATGCCTGTCAGCTGGTAAAGTTAGGCAGCAACTTAGCAGACGCAGATTGGATTGAAGCTAAGTAAAGTTAGCTTGGAGGCAACCAGAAATAGGACCAGGCAGTGATCCCTTTGTTCCCCCTTAGGTAGGGTATATAACATTATTTAAAAAAATTTCTAACCAAAAAAATTCTCGACTTTTTATCCAACTTTTGGATTTCTTTTCTAAAAAATGATACACCTACCATGAAATTCCGGGGTGAGATATCTTAACCCTTGGGATAGATCTGCAATCCTATAATGTTATATCTATAACCATTTACGGTAAATTATGTTATATAACGTTATATACTTAAATATTTTCTAGGAAACACGGTATACGCCGATCCATAATTACATGGCTATCATGGATGCTTGCTCAGGCCAATGCATCTGTGTCAATGTGCAAAACTGTGAACCCATTTTTCTCAAAAAAAATCCACTGGCCCTTTCCACACAAATGTATTAAGACTCTTAATCCAGTCAGTTTGGATAGCCGGTTGCTGTTTTCAGACTCAATCTAGTTGGCTTGAATAGCTTGTGAGAAATTCAAATTGTACACTTTAGATGCACGCGTCACACACTTAAAAAAATTAAGGCCTTTGATAGCCTTCCGTTACATCTTGGGTATGGCCTTTTCATAGGTGTTACAAGGTAGCCAGCTAGATCCAGGACCCCCTAATGCAAGTTCCCTAGTCCGATTCCTAGGCAACACCTGTGGCAAGAATGTCTTCCCCAAAAATCCTTTGACCACTGGCCGTGCAGTGACTGACACGTAAGAACTTACAAGTTGTGGAGCTGTTGCTTGTAGCTTATGAGGACACGAGCTCAAGAGGGTAGGGGAAAGTGTGAGATCTGTAAGGTCTTCAATTTCCTCCCATTGCATCCTGTGCAATGCCTTATTCTAAGCGTGCGGCACTTACTGTGCGGCACTTACAGGTGTGCGGCACTTACTGTGCGGGTACAGAACCAATGGATCTTTTTGGGTCTTGGCAGAGATGGTGGTGTCAAGCTTGAGCTGCGCCACATGCCGCCTTTGCTGGCCTTTGCCAAATGGCCACTGCCAGCCCCCTTGCAGGGGCGTTTCAGAGCCTGTGAGCCAAAGATGAATCCATGGACCAAGGATGAGTCATTGGTCAAGCATTTAACCAAAGATGCAGGTGGTCAAGCAAGCATGAAGAAGGAGCAAGCATGAAGAACGAGTATGCATTTGCAGGGCATGGCGGCCAGTTGCAGGTGCAGCACAGCAGGGAACGCAGAGCAGCAAATGCGCACCCCGAGCTTAAAACAAAGCTGCACAGCATGCTTGGGTACACAATTCACACTATACCCCGCCTGAGAGGTGTTATTGTACTATTGAGGCGTCCACATACCAGACTTGATGCAGCCAAACATTGCTGAACTATCAAACAAATGTTCTAGGCTACCAGGGCACTAATAGGCACGCAAACCACAAACCTTGAGGTTCATGCTGGTCTTTACCAGAGTCGCCATCCAGGAGGTCATACGCCTGAAAACCAAAAAAGGGGAAACCAAAAGCCAGGTCTTGTTCCCACTGCCTTTGACAAAGAAGCAAGTGCTGCTGCACAATTTTTCCCCTGATGATGCTGGCTTTCTTTGTAGCTCCAACAACTGTCGTGGGAGGCCAGAGTGCAAGGCAAACTGCCTTTAGGCGTGCACGACTTTAACTAAAACATGCTGAGTCTAGCTGCATGTAGTCAGAGAAGGAGAGTTTACTGCCTTTGCCCCCCTGAGGAATACTGCATGCAATACCAAATGTGAAAATACCTGCCATGCTGGTCAGGGGAAGAACAAATATATTGCGTATGCCCCCCCATCCTGTATGCAAACCACCGCCATACCTTGATTTGCATGGTCCCAAAGAGTAAACGCGAAATCACTGTCATACCTGCGAGCAGTGAGAGTTGGAGTGTGAGTCCTTGCTCACCTGGCTGTTAGCATCTATTGTATTGTATCTGTTGTGCTGGTGAGGGCCGCGGCATAGCTTTCAAACATGTACCATCAAATGGGGGCAAGCAAATTACCCACAAGCATGCTCACCTGGGTGGTTGTGTAAGGGAATGGATGCATTGGCAGGCAGCAAAAAGATACCGAGCGTCATGACTGGATCCTCATAAATGTGCTGGTATGATACATTACCCCTGCAGGAAGAAAAATGTTCGTTACAGCAGGACTTGAGGACTTGAAAAGCTGGGTTTGTTTGCGCACAAGCTGTGCTGTGTGCGTGCACGCACACGCGCATGTGCGTGCGTGTGTGTGTTCCAGCAAAGGTCTGTGCTCACCTTAGCATTGGGTGCCTTCTCGATGAAGTAGGATTATCTGGAAGCTCAGACAGGACAAGCCATGGGTCCTGCAGATTCAGAGGCTCTTGATTGCTGATTGCTGATTGATGGCGTTGAAAGGAGAGCAGGCTGCCTTTTATGAGGACAAGTCCACGTCTTTAACGGGGTGTGCGTGCACCACCTTTCACTTGTAAAATGCACATGGTATTTCAGCTGTCAACCTCGTCTGTACAGGCAATTCCATGACGAGTTTGCATTCAAACAGGCCAATACCTGTACAACCTCTTGATGGTAGCCCAGCTCCTCGAGAGGAATAGATCCTGCATGCAGGAGGAGGCTCTTCCTCAAGATCAGACAAATCAACCGTTTCACACTTGTTGCAGAAACCGCTTGCTGCAACCTTAAACTGAATCTCCAGGCAAATGACTCAACTGGATAGACTACAAAGTTCCTCAATCTGGCTTTGGCTAAGCTTTTTCACAGCGTAGTCCTGCGCTTTCTTGTGAAGTTGGAGAAGGCGGGGGGCTGCATTCATGCTGCTCATGTTGGTTGCAGCACTGCTGCTAATTAGCCGTGACCTGTGTGCGCCTGAGACAAATGCTTGCTGGACTTTGAAGGGGCTCAATCTGCTACTCAACTTCCCAACAGCCAGGCCTCGTGAAAACGTCATCGTCTAGGTGAAGACGAAGGTGAAAGGCGATAGCATTGCAAATGGATGCATTAGTATACTTGTGAAACGTATTGTGCTGCATGCGAGGGCGTTAAAACAGAATTAGAATAAGAAAACGCATGTGGCTGCCACAACTTGGCGCTCTCTTTGGAGCTTTAAAAATAATTGAGTCGAAATGTCAAGCTCGGACTTGCTAACGCTTCAGGTGATTGCTCCGAGAGAGGAGACAACATGTCGGACAACGAGCAGCCACCCTGGATGGGCATTAAGAAACACTGAGCCCTCTCCATGTGCCCCTCTGTGCAGGGGAACATAAAAAAGGACCCGGATGGCTATAAAGATGAGTTTCAATTGCAGGTAATGAGGTGCTCATATTTTCAGGAGTCTCAAAAGCTGCATGGTCTCGCACAGAACATGCGAGGCACGATGGCACAAGAATCTCTGCTAAGAAAGCACATGACGTCGTCATTATGATTGCACACACACACACACACACACACACACACACACACACACACACACACACACACACACGCATGCACGCACACACACGCACACACACGCGCGCACACACACACATACACACATGTGCATACATGCATGTACACATGCACATACTCAAGCACACACACGCACACATACACACATATACACACGCGCACATACACACACATACACGTACATGTACATACACGCATGTACACATGCATGTACTCGCTCACACATGCACGTCCATGTCCACACGCACGCACACACAAGCCTATGCTTACAAGCAAGCCCACTCCATTAAAACTGACCTGCCCTGCAGTTGCAACATTATGAGGCACTTCTTGATGTGTTCAAGCTCAAGCCCAGCCGGGAGTCCAAAGAGTTTGGGGATTTGGCCATGTTTATTGCACAAGTGAGTGTTAGATCTGGAAGCTATGCCAATAGACGTAATAAGTTCACAGGCACTTCACTTTAGGCACTGATGCAGCATGTGCAGCCCAAGCAAGCTAGTTTACACTCTTAATGCGCTATTAAGCTTGACACATTATGGGCCAGGATTACTGTGCCATTTATCGCACAAGCAAGGCAATGATGTAGCGCATGCAGCACAAGCGAGACAATTTTTGAATCGCAATGCATTCTAAGCGTGGCCCACTACATATCAGAACTGCAATACCGGTTTTTCATGTTCCGTGGTGCTGCGGGTGGAAATGGGCCAGAGGGGTTTACATGTCCAGGAAACCCTGGTAAAGGGATTGGCACGCAAGCCTCAACTTAAACAAAATTATGCATTGCCCGGTTACCGTACCCTCATGCAAAACTCCAACATCTTCTGTTCCGAGGATATGTGCAGCAAATTACAATAGAGTGAGGAGTGGAGGGAATTTTTAGTCAAATCTACTCTCAAAGACTGACCCTTGTTTGCTGGCTACGTTAGACCTGCATTTCACGGCTCGATCACCAACCTGGCAGCCCTCCTCACTTCTGGTTTGGAGCTGCTTGCTTGTTTCCTTCAAACTGTAACTTTCGGACCTTTGTGTCACGCACAGCATGAAAATAGTGCCTGACATGGTAATATGAAGCAAGAACAATGTATAAGTCCTTGTGAAAAAAGCTCATATGCAGCAAGTCACTGGATCTTTATGCCTAGGGGTGGCCTATTCCATGTGTATTTGCCTTTTATGTTAAGATTTCCCTGCAAAAAAAGGCTTATACACTCGGCACATATACACACACATACATGCACGCACACATACACGCATGCACGCACGCACGTGCAAACACACAAACACACACACGCACGCACGCACGTGCACACACACACACACACGCGCACACACACACACACACACACACACACACACACACACACACACACACACACACACACACCACGCACGCATGCACACACCACACACACACACACGCGCGCACGCACACACGCAAACACACACACACACACGCAAAACACATACATACACATGTGTACACAGTCAGCTCATTCTATGCATGCCTCCTCAGGTGTCCAAGTGCTACCCCAAGGAAACCGCCCGTTTGGCGACGCAGCTCATGGACCTTCTGGACATGCATGCCACAGTGCTCGATGCAGCATTGCGGCGTACGCTCGTTCAGGTGTGTGCAAAGAGGTTTATTCAATTGGGGTTGAGCTACCAGAGCTGTGAGTAGTTGTGAGCACAGAGACGAGCAGACGAGCCTCATGGTAGCATGAGCTCATTTCTGTAAAAGCATCTGGCTGAAAGTGCTCAATGATAAAGCCGCCTGCTTGCTGTAAAAGCACCTGGCTGGAGTATTTTTTGTACAAAGTAGAAAGCCACCTGCTTGCTTTAGGATGAGATCCCTGAAAAGCATGTGCATAAAAATAAAATTTGTATTTTCCTGCTTTTCAGCTTTCTTGCTTGGTTGCAACGTGGGTTGCAAAGCACTCATATTGGGGAGACACTAGATTTGTCATGCCAAGCATTTTTGACTGACCTAATTGAGACATTTGCTGAGAAGAATCTGGAAAGAGGGGGAAGGAACGTGCTCACCTCAGGCGATTGGCTGACTTCCCTTGTAAAGTCCCTGGAATCTAACAACTCTGTATGAACCACGACAACTGTAAAGTATGCAGATGAACAACACGAGCAACAGCGCATTGCTCCCAGATTGGAGCTGTATCAAGAAGCATCCTTTCTAATGAAGACACTGTGTTTGCTTTGATGCATGGCTTCTCCAACTTCTGTCTGTGTTGAGACGTTTTGCCGGCCAGCTTTGCCAGCCAGCATGATCAAGGCACTGCCGAACTCCATTTTTTTATCAACACCTTGCATGTCTGCAGCACTTGGCACCATGTGCGTGCTCTGGTGTGTCAACTGCATCTGACATTGGCATTGCCTGCCTTGCAAACCAACACTATAAAATGGAAGCTCCAGGCTGCTTGTCATGGCCACACTTTCACAGAATCCGAGGCACGTTCGTAACCGGAGGACGTAATGTTACTCATCAGTCTCGTCTGATTTTCTGGCACAGGCCCTGGTGCTGCTGCGCAATCGCAACCAGCTGACCCCCAATGATGTGCTGCCCCTCTTCTTCCGGATGTTCCGCTGCCAAGACAAGCAGCTGAGGCAAACCCTTTTCAAGCACATTGTGTCAGGTAGGATGCAAACCCTTTTCATGCATATTTTGTCAGGTCCGCCGCAAACTCATACAGAGCACAGTGCGTGAAGTACAATGCACACTGGTCCTTTCATGCACACTGGTCAGGTGTGCTGCAAATCCACATCAAACACGTAATGTCAGGCACAGGAGGCGGGATGCCAGCTGCATTGAAAAAGAGTGCGCAATGCGCCATGATGATGTGCTCTTGAAGCCTGAGACTGCTTTCTGTTGCATCCCCAGCAATGCCTTCTTCTTTCTTAGGGCCTGAGCAACAATACACACATGTGCACACACACACACACACACACACACACACACACACAAGCGCGCGCATATTGTACAAGGTTTTGATTTGTGCTGCACCAGGATACATTGACTCCTGTGCAGAGAACACTCAATGTTGCATAGCTTTCCTGCTGCAACTTTTGCACTACTGGCCAAGCAATTGCAAAGGGAGCATTCAATGTTGCATAGCTTTCCTGCTGCAGCTGTGCACCACTGGCCAAAAGCAATTGCAAAGGGAGCATTCAATGTTGCATTGCTTTCCTGCTGCAGCTTTTGCACTACTGGCCAAGCAATTGCAAGGCCAATCTGCTCTGGGCATGGAAGAGATTCACAGTTGTGTACACAAGTTTTGCTTCACATTTGCATAAACAAATTGTGCATGCACAAATTTTGCTGGGCATAAAAGAGCTTCACAGTTGCACACACGGACTTTGCTTCCTATAATGGTGTGCAAGAAGGCATAGGCTGGCTTTGCTTCCTTGCCTCGGAGCAAAAAGCCACCCTCCATTGTCTTGGCACGCATGGCGCATCCAATTGTTGGCTATCTTCTTCTCAATCATGACAAATCGATCTATCAATTGCTCTTGAACAATAGTTGAATGCCTTTGATATTATGTGTTTTGAAATTTGGGTACCCTGCAGACATCAAGAACAGCAACAAAAAGCACCGCAACGAGAGCTTGAACCGCTACATGCAGAACTTCATGTACAGGTGTGGAGCATATGTGTGCCAGGAAGGAAACTGAAGGTCATGGTTAGTGATGAGTTTTTGATTAGAGTTGTCCAATTCTGTTCGCATCAGGCGTATAATTTGACTTACCCGCAACTGCAGAATGAATATGAAACGTATGGCATGTTTGTACAGGATTGGTCTGCAACATCCACAAGCTTGGCATGGTCTAAGTAACTAGGGATTGTCAAGGGCACCCTTGCAGCCAATGGCTTCCTTCTCCTCCGCCTTTTCACTCTTCTATCCTGTCTTGCCCTCCCCCCCCCTAATTTTCCTAGCCAAGCAACTCAGACCAGAATGCTTCCTTGCCAAGCAACTCAGACCAAAATGCTTCCTTGTCTCCAGACTGGGAAAATGCTGTGCCTGGCATTTGTTGTTAAGATGCATCAGCTTCCAGGCCCCCGTGCAATTACTGAAGCTCAGGTTTTTATGACCTGGGCTGTGCGTCTGGCACTGCCCTTGCATACAAGACTCCCTGCGCCCCTGCTTGTGCAACTCTCCTCTGCCTTGAGGTGCTGCTCCTCCATCCTCGATGCATTCTCTCTGCAGACTTCATCCACACTCTATACATGTAGAGTCCTAGATAAAGTTCTCACGCTAACAATGTTTGCATTGCCTCATGCCACAGTAGTCCATATAACTGATGAACTATTTCCCGCGCTCCCCTTTTTGTTGCAGCATCCTAGCAGGTGACGACGAGGCAGCTGCCAAAAAGTCCTTGGCTGTGTGCACAGAGCTGTGGAGGCGCCATGTTTGGCGAGACGCTCGCACTGTCAACGTCATAGGTATGCTTTGCAATAAACCCAATAGGGACCCAAGCTTGTTTGCCTTGTTCCTGCTGCCCATGGCTATGGCTGTGCAAAGTGCTGTGCTTCGGCCCATTGCTGGGGAGGGCCCTGGCCTGTGTCAAACAAGAGGAAAGCCAAGCAGCAGCATCCCTGTTTGGGCATCTATGCGGCTGTGCGCCTCCAAAATATCTGCACAGACAACGACTTAATCGCACACCAACAGTGGCTTCTGACCAGCCCTGCCTTCTCTGTTGTCCCATTGCATTAGCAGACAGCCTCCATTTGTGCCTCTCACTTTTCTCCCCTCTGACCTTCATTACATTCACTAGACAGTCACCACCCCCATCACATTTTTGAGTGCCCCTCCCTCAACCCAAAGTGTCTCTTGCACTTGCATTTCTGTTGCTCGTTGCAGCAAGCGCTGCCATGCACAAATCCTCGCGTATCATGCTTGCGGCAGTCAAGTTCTTCTTGGGCACTGATAAGGCGGACAATGCGGAAGGGGGCAGTGAGGTGGGTGCTATGAGCAAGGTGACCTTTTAGCCTTAAATGCACATTCCTAATAGTGTGCACACTTTCACACCCATGACTGCACATGTCCATACCCACATTAACTCTGTCTATGCTCAATCATCAGTATAGAGTTTTAATGATGTCCTTTGTCAGAGGTACAATTTGCTCTTGATAGACGCGCTGGTCCATTGTTCCAGGGGGAAGAAGATGATGTCAGGGACAAGCCCAAACCCGTGGCGCCAACAAAGGAGGAGATCTACAAGGCCAACAACGCGGTGCGTTTAGACTTGTTCTGCCTTTCTTTTTTTTGGTCCTGGAGCTACGGCATTCAAATCCTGCTGCTTGATGCTGCTGCTTTGTTGTGCTCCATGGTTTTGAATTAGCGGTGGCTGCTCAATGTTGTGGACCTGTTGCGCTCCGTTTCTAAAAATCCAGTACTTGCTCTACTCTGCAGCACCTGCTCTGTGTTGCAGGGCACCGTTTCTACACATGCAGCACCTGCTCCAAATTTAGGGCACCAATAGCACATTTACCTGTTGTGTTGACCATGCATGTCTGTATCCTACCATAATTGCCAGCACTTGCGCACCGCGTTGCAGGGTACCAAGCGCACATGTACCTGTGATGTGCAACACACCATGTGTGTTCGTACTGCACCATATTTGATTTGTCAGCACCTGCTTCACATTGCAGGGCACTAAGAGCAGCAAGAAGAAGAAGCAGCACAAGCTGAAGCGCGTGATGCAGACAGTGAAGAAGGCAGAGCGGCGGGAGGCAGGCGAGGAGGGCATGACGCCGGGGGGCCATGAGAACTTCGCTGCCTTGCACTTGCTGCATGACCCCCAGGTGAGTGCTCCTCAGCATCTGTCCGGCCACAGCTTTCAGTGTCAGTTTGCTGCTACCTGCCGGCTGTGCTTTTGAGCCACAGCATGCACAGTTTGCTGCGGATCACCGGCATCATGCGTTGGCATCGCCTTATCAAAGCTGCCACGTGTAACTCGCCTGCCTTTACCTTGTTGTGGACAGGATATTGGGTTCGGGAAGTGCTGATGGCAGGACGCATTGGACATCCCTCTTACAAAGACATCTTTTACACTTGTCGGGTGTCCATATGTAAACATGAATCCAGGGCGTTGGCTCTTTATAAGTGCGAGCATCAGATAGCAGATGCGACTCAGAGCTTGTTGCTTGGGGTTCCTGCTTGTTCATTGACGTTATGTGGCCTTACTTGTTGACCTGCTTGCTTTGGCATGCATTATGCATTGAAAATAGCTTTCTTGCATTGCAAGAAACGGGCTGCACTGTACTCGCCAGATTGTGTGCCTGCCCTTTCCCCCAGCAGCCTGCCCTTTCCCCCAGCAGCCTGCCCTTTCCCGCAGCAGCCCTTTCCCCCAGCAGCCGGCCCTTTCCCCCAGCAGCCGGCCCTTTCCTGAGGCCCAGAGACTATGATATATGTATCTTGGTGGCAACTTGGGCGGCAGCAGCAGCAGCAGCAGCGCCAAGCGAGCAGAAAAGCAATCCCCAAACCCCTCCATCACATGCATGGGATTGCTTGCCTGTCTGACTTGCTGCAGGCCTTTGCAGAGAAGCTCTTTTCACGGCTGCAAACCCGCAACGAGGCCTTCGACACCCGCATGGCCATCTTGCTTGTGGTGTCCCGGGTCATTGGCGTGCACAAGTGAGTTTTGGGGGATTTTTTATTTTGGTTTGATTATTGAGGCTTGGTTATGTGCAATCTTTCCTCGAAGGCTCCCTCATGTGTGGATGAGGGAGCGTCCAAGCAGCCCTTATACAGATTCAAAAGTAGATCAAGTACGCTGGACGTAACATCGTAGCATACTTTGGTCATTGGCTGTCACAAGGGCTATATCATGCGCAAGCGGGCTAGTTCTGCATCTTCGGGTAGTCACCAGGCAGCTGCCAAGCTTTGCTATACTATAGGTAAAGAATGGACAAGGAAGGACGAGTTGTGTATTGATGGCCGCTCACCCCTCTGGGTATCGTAAGCAGGGATTTGCGCTGCATGACCTTTGCATCAAAGTTGTGTCGATTCATTTTAGGAAACTTGGGTTTGCCCTGTGCTCATCTCATTTACGGCTTTGGAGGTGGAGTAAAAGAGGGTGTCGTCGTCAAACAGGGCATGTCGACTGTGTGGAAGGGCCCTCCGATTGATAGCTATTTCTATGTCCAGGTGCTAAGTGCATGGTGTGAGGGTATCCATGCAATCAACCCCCAGGAGGGCCAGGGCCCATGGCTGGCTGTGAGAGCTTTCATTGCTCCTCATGACTGAGCAATGCCCCCAAATCTAAATGCCCCCCCTGAAGGCTCATGGTGCTCAACTTCTGTCTCTGTAAGAGCCCATGGCCGGCTGTGAGTGCTTTCATTGCTCCTCATGACTGAGCAATGCCCCCAAATCTAGATGGCCCCCCTGAAGGCTCATGGTGCTCAACTTCTGTCTCTGTAAGAGCCCGTGGCCGGCTGTGAGTGCTTTCATTGCTCCTCGTGACTGAGCAATGCCCCCAAATCTAGATGGCCCCCCTGAAGGCTCATGGTGCTCAACTTCTGTCTCTGTAGGAGCCCATGGCTGGCTGTGAGTGCTTTCATTGCTCCTCGTGACTGAGCAATGCCCCCAAATCTGAATGCTCTCCCTGCAGGCTCATGGTGCTCAACTTCTACCCCTACCTCCAAAAGTACATCGCACCCCACACAAAGGATGTCACAGTGGTGCTGGCGGCCCTCGTAGGCGCAGTCCATGAGCTGGTGCCCCCAGAGACGCTGCAGCCTGTGCTGCGCCAGCTGGTGGACCAGTTTGTGCATGACAAGTGAGTGGCTGTGAAGAAGTGCTGCGCCGCAATCACAGACCCTGGCACGATGTGTGCTCTTGGCTGTTTGCATCATTCTTACATCGTCTTCTTGGTGCTGTTGTTGGCTCAGCCAGATTGGGCTGGCCATCCCTGGCTCTACGTCCAATCGTGAGGAGGGACACCTTGCTGGAAAGACTGAGGTCCAGCTCTGTATGAATCAAGCCAGGGGGGGCATGGACGTTTTTGTGTTGCTTGTTTATTCCCCACAGGATGGTGCAATCCATAAGTCCAGCCTCTTGAGCTGGCGCCATGCCAAGAGTTCGCAACTGGATTGCTCAGTTTGTGTATTTGCACCTGGTGCGCCCCAAAACAGCCACAAACCTGAGTGATCGGTGTTGTTGGATACAACCGAGCCTGTTATACGCAACACAGCCATCTGCGGCATTGAACAGCAATGGAAAACGTGGATGGGACTGTTTAAAAGGAGTGGAAGACTCTGTTACGCTCACTTCCAAGCTCCATGCTCTCATCATGACTTTCTGGGTCTCCGAATCACTTTCTGTGCATTGCAGTAGGGTAACACCTGGCCACAGGTCATGACTGTGGGTCTGAAGGCTGTGCATGAGCTTTGCCCATATGCATGATTTCTGAGCGTCCCCTATGCAATTCCTTTGAGCAGGGCCAGGCCTGAGGTCATGAATGTGGGTCTGAAGGCTGTGCATGAGCTTTGCCCATATGCATGATTTCTGAGCGTCCCCTATGCAATTCCTTTGAGTAGGGCCAGGCCTGAGGTCATGACTGTGGGTCTGAAGGCTGTGCATGAGCTTTGCCCATATGCATGATTACTGAGCGTCCCCTATGCAATTCCTTTGAGCAGGGCCAGGCCTGAGGTCATGACTGTGGGTTTGAAGACTGCGCGCGAGCTGTGCCTGCGCAGCCCGCTGCTCATGGAGGGCGACTTGCTCAAGGTGAGGGAGATGCGGCTGGTAGCTAGTTCATGTAAAGGTTGACTTTTTTCAAGTTTGTTGGGCATGTAGAGCTACTCAGACATACAGAGCAAATGATTAGCCTGTTCAAGAGTGCTCATTCTGTTGGAGGTTTTGATAAAAAAAAAGCCAGGTGCTTCCTGCAGCCATTGTGAAGGGGTGTTGCTCAGCAGCCAGTCCTTTCAGGGCCATGCTGCCATGGTGGCTCTTCTTTAAAGGGCCAAGAGTGTGTGCTTCAACAGTTGATTGGCAATCAGCTGTCCCGTGCTATGATACACACGCATACACACACATATGCACTGTGCTTCTCACAGGATCTCACAGGCTACAAAAAGTTCAAGAACAAGCAGGTCTCTGCCTCAGCCCGCGGCCTAATTGGGCTCTTCAGGTGTGGGCTTGTGAATGCTGGTGTGTGTGCACCTTCAGGTGTGGGCTTATGAATGCTTGTGCGCATGCATCTCCAGGTATGAGTGAGCTTGTGAACGCTTGTGTGCATGCGTCTCTGTGACCCAGCGTGTTTTCAGTGTTGCATGTACCGTTGTCGTTTTCATCCTTATGATATTGTGAACTCGTACCAATAGCAAAGGCTGTAGCTAGGCTGCAGCTCTCCCTTTTTAGGGGGGGCTCTCTCACTCTCTCACTGAAGCTCTCCCCAAAACTCTCACAGGCGTCACCACTGAGGCGTGTCATCTTTGCTTGAAAAGCATGAGTAGGCAGATCTCAGATTTGGTTCAATGCATGCACACGCTTTCTCTTGAGCATCCCTCCTGTGTGTTGTGCCTGTCCGTGTGATGATGAGGGAGAAGGGGCCGCATGGTGATTGACTCGGTGCACTCTAGCATATTGAATGCACCATGATTAATGCCTCAGGAGTGGAACCAGAAGTGCTTGCCAAGAAGGACTGAGGCAAGGGCGTTTGAGTTGATGCACCCTAGCATACTGATTGAACCAGGACCCATACCGATTGGACCATGACCATGCCTCAGGGAGTTGAACCCAGAACTGCTCGCCAAGAAGGACCGAGGCAAGGGCGTGGATATGATGCTCCGGCCCACAGCATACGGCCAAACACAGGTATGCGTGCCACCACTCAGGCAAGTGTGTACGAGCGCAAATTGAGGTAGGTTGAAGCAGACAGATCTGAGGTGCTTGCTGCTACTGCTCGCATATGCTCCAGGGCACAAGGTCATCGTAAGCATTCTCTTAGATCTGGCTGGTCCCTTCCCCACGCAAGAGCATGCACTTGCTTGCTCTCCGCTTCAGCGTCAACCACCATGTTCCAGCCTCTCCCCTGTCCATTTCAATTTCAACCAGCGTGTTGCCCCCCCCCCCCCCCTGTATTTGTTATTCCAGCCAGCATGTTGCAGCCTCTCCCCTGTCCAAGTCGAGCTCACATGCATGGCATTCTTCAAGCTGCTCAAACTCAAGCTGAAGAGCCCCCACTTTTCCCCCTCCTGTTATAAAAGAAGCCTGGGTGGTGATAGAGCACACACCAGCTCCTCTCCAGTGCTACTCATGTGGAAATGGTGCTTACGCCATAAGCCCACAAGTTATGGGCGTTCAGGATCAGTGCTGCAGAGCATAGAGGGTGGCATTAACCAGTTTTGCATTGATGACCCTTTTGATGTGATGCCCGTTGTGCAGGTCGTGAGTCTTGTGGGTGACGCTGTGTGGTACCAAAGTGTGCTTCTCTCATTGACATGGATGTGTTTGTTCTTATTTTCGTTCATTAGATATTCAAGAAATGGTTCTGTCTCAGAAGCAGGAAGTGTGCTCGACCCTCTTGTGTGTGCAGATCGCGAGTCGCGTGGATGGCGCAGAGCTGCTGCAGGCTGCCGAGGCTGCAGGGCAAGGCTCGGAGGAGGATGACTTCCACATAAGCAGCTCAGGCAGCAGTGACGAGGACGCGTCAGGCAGCGGTCAGTGCTCCAAACATTTGCCGAGTGCAGGAAGAGAATGGATGGCTGGTTGCGTTGGTATGCCCAGAAACAATTGCCAATCACTGCTGGTGCAACAGTACCGCGCCTCGAGCAGCTGTCAAGCAGATGGCATGCAGAAGGCATGCACACTGTGCAGTCCTGGGCTTAGCTGTGAAGCTCAGCAAATGCTAAGCCACAAATTCAACCGCAACCAATTTCAGGAGGCACAGTGTCAGCAGTTAGAAAAATAAAAGTGCCAGCCCATCGCCTGCATGCAGCGCAAGAGCTCCCTGGAGTGCACAGAGCTGCAAACAGGCGTGTGTGCTCCTTTGCTGAGCACTGGCTTTGTTCTCATGTGCATGATTCACAAGGGCTGCTGCATGTGCAGTACCAAGCTCCCTGCATGCATCCAAATATGGTGCCTGCAATGCACTTGCTCTCTGGCCTAGGTGGATTGTGGTTCATTCTTTAGCATGCTTCCAACCAGATATCTAGCATGCCTTGTTGCTCCACCCAAATTCCATACAGGTATCTAAAGCGAATTTGCTAAGTAAAAGAAGTGCCATTGTATAATTACACAGAAGCAAAAATTGAAGCCACGAGCACTCGCTGTCGCTTTGCCCAAAATCTTCCATGATTTATTTTTCTTGCATGCCCCTCAGTAGACACACTTGGTATGTGTGCAATTGGTGTACATGTGCATGCAGGGAGCGGCAGTGAGGACGAAGCAGCAGGCAGCAGTGATGGCGATGAGGACGGGAGTGAATGGGTGGATGTAAGCAGCGAGGACAGTGGAGGTGTGGGTCAGGAAGGTGGAGAAGAGGGCAGGAGTCCTGGGAAAGGGGCGGATGGCCAGAAGAGTGGTGGGAAAGCAGGCGGGAAACGCAGGAGGGCCGGGTCTTTGGGAGTGGAAAGTAGTGAGGGTAATGAAGGGGAGAGTGGGTCTGAGAGTGATTTGAGTGAGAGTGACGATGAGGGGGATGAGGAGGAGGGGTCGTCAGGGAGCAGTAGTGGGGAAGGGGAGGAAGACAGCGATGATGACGGGAGTGACAAGCCTAGCAGCAGCAAGAAGCTGCAGCAGCAGCCGGACAGGTGAGGATGGTGCAGTGTTTGGTGTGCGTGTGTGTGTTTATGTGTGCGCGCGCGTACGTGTGTGTGTGTGTTTGTGTGTGCGTGCGTGTGTGTTTGCGTTAGGTGCTGTGTACAAAAGGATCCTTCAAGCGGTAGGTGCTGATAAAGTGGCTGATGTGTTCGCCGGGCGCTATGATTATGAGAGCGAGCCTTTGAGTGGTATGCACCGGTGAGATGGCGAGTAAGGTCAGCGGCATGCTCACCAATGCTCTGGCTCACTAGCATGAAGTTGCACACCCTTTCAAGCCCACAGCGCAGAAGACTGCTCTACAACTTGACAGTCTGCCACCCCCCTCCCAACCCAACGCCCCCCACCCGCCCTCTCTCTCTCACACACACACACACACACACATACACACACAGCATCTCCACGCTGAAGCGCAAGCTGGCAGAGGCTAAGGAGAAGCGGCGGCGCAAGGCGCAGCAGGAGCAGGAGGAAGCGGAGAAGGCAAAGAGGGCAGCAGCGGGTGAGGTGCAGCCCAGCAACCCTGCAGAGCACATGGAAGCGGAGCGCATACTGACACAAGAAGACTTCGAACGTATTAGGTGCGTCTGCTTGCTTAGTGCCTTGCAGAGCACATGTATGTGTGTGTCTGTGTCTGTGTGTGTGTGTGTGTGAGAGAGAGAGAGAGAGAGAGAGAGAGAGAGAGAGAGAGAGAGAGAGAGGGAGGGAGTATGTTTGCAGCTCAAAGCATGATCTGGCCAGTAAGCAATGACACTTTTACGCGTGCACTGAGGCAGCAGGGAGAACTCCCCACCACACATGCCAGGAATGGTGGCCATTCTTCATTCCCAAGTTCAACTTCCATATGCACACATGTAGACACTTTGACACAGCCCCACACACACACTTGCACAGACGTTTGAAGCACAATCCCTGTGCACAATTTCCCCACGCACACTTGCGCAGATGCTTGACACACACTGCCCATGCGCACAACGCTCCCCTACGCACACTTGCGCAGACACTAGATGCACAATGCCCATGCACAACACTCCCCCACGCACACTTCCGCAGACACTTCAAAGCACAACACTCCCCCGCGCACACTTGCGCAGACGCTCGACGCACACTGCCCATGCACAACACTCCCCCACGCACACTTCCGCAGACGCTTGACGCACACTGCCCATGCACGACACACCCCCATGCACACTTGCGCAGACGCTTGACGCACACTGCCCATGCACGACACACCCTTATGTACACTTGCGCAGACGCTTGAAGCACAAGCGGCTGATTGACTCAGTTATGACCAAGCATGGCTTGAAGAGCGCCAGCAAGGCTAAGCGCCAGCGCATGCTGGAGGCTGCACAGGAGGAGGCAGAGGCGATGGAGGAGCTGCGCAGCAGGATGCTAACAGGCGTGAATGAGCACAAAGTGGACCCTGCACAGCTGGAAGGTGCGTTTGCGGAGAAATGAGCACAACATGGATCCTGAATGAGCATGTACTGGATCCTAAATACCTTCAATGAGCATGGAGTGGTCCCTCAATGACCCTACGTGAGCACAAAGTGGGACCATGGTCATACAGGGTCAGTACGTGACCCTTGCGTAGCTGGAGGGTGTATTTGCAAAGATAGTGGGCTCACGATGGAGCAGCTCTGCCTTCTTCATGGCTATCTCATGTAACTTATATACCTTGTCCTTCTATCCGACAGCGAGCACAGATTGGACGACTGAGCATGCTGCTTAACACATTATCACAGGCTTTCTGTCAAATTCAATGTAAGTAGGAAATGTGCCCTTAACATAAGGGTTCATCAAAAGCGCGTGCGCGTGTAGGCGCGTGCACTTACATACACACGCGCACACACGTACATACATACACAAACACACACACAGCATACGCACACACGCACACATACACACAAACACACATGCAGCCCGCAAGAAGCGTGAGCACGACAAGGAGGCCCGGCTGGCGACGGTGCTGGCTGGTCGGGAGGGCCGTGGCAAGTTTGGGGCATCCACTGGCATGAAGAAGTCCAAGACTGGAGGGCTCAGTGAGCGCCAGAAGCAGCGCAAAAAGGCGATGCCTATGGCGGCGCGCCAGAGACAGCTGTCCAACCGCAGGTCCAGCAGCAAAGCCAACAGAAGAAAGAGCAAGGACTTCAAGGGGCACAAGCGATGAATGGGGTGCTGCCTAGGGGCCGGAGCTCTGATGGACAAAGTCTGTGACCTGGATGTATGGTTTTCATTTGGGTGCAGCAGCTTGGCAGTGTAGTATGTGACGCTGCAGTCAAATGTTGAGACTATTTGTATGTAAATTCTTTGTTTCTTTGCAGCGTTTACTCCTGCTTGCACTGCACCTGCAATGTCACGTCCGCTTTAAGACATTAAGGAAATGAAGTTTAAGATCATAGCAATCAACAGGGGAGTCCTTAGGTCTCCCACAGCTGCAAAAATGGGATACTCTGAAATCTAAACAGGGTTAAGAAACGCTTGTTTGAGAGATACGAGTGAAGGGTTACCAGTTTACAACAAGAGCTGACATTCAGTCAGGTAATTTTGCTGCTCAGCTTGCTGGACTGTGTCAGCAAAGCTGGAGGGAAAGGAAAGGTTAAATCTCTGTATCCGCCTACAAAAGCAGCCGATCGGAAACACAGAGGCCTGTAACTTACCTTAGTTACAGTGAATTAAACCTGGCCAAAAAAGCCTAATTCATTAGACTTGGGCTGGAAAAAAAAGATGACAAATCATGTTTGTTGCGGTCTGGCGTTTGAAGGAAAAGCACGGTGTAGATTGTGCTCAAAGCTTCCAAGTTGTTGGATCAGATAAGTTTTCAGAACAATTGATGAACAATCATTCATGATGTACTGCTGCATAAGGTTCGTAAGCAATCGTTTCAAGTATGCCCATGCAATGCTGCAATAATTTTATTAGGATATTAACTGGGATGTTAAGCAGTGTTTGGCATTCAGATGAAGGAAGGGGTTACAAGGGGTTACAAGGGGTTGGCCTACAGCCCGAAAATCTGGCTGATCGGCTGCTGGTGATACATTCTCATCCAGCATCAAAAATTGAAACCAGTTCAGACAAAAATTTTGAAAATCTGTGCGAGTCTTGATTTAGAAAAACATTGACCTCAAGATTAGTCACAACGTGAAAGCTCGCCAAGAAAGGAACAAAATTAGTGTTTGGAAGCTGGGCAAAAGTGTGTAACGGTTTAAAAAGATCAATGAACAGGTCCTTGTATTTTCTGCGCAGCTCACACAACTCATAGCAATTGCAGTAGAAAAGAACATGTTTCTCGTCCTGGACTTCAGCACATCCACACTTATCACAAATATTTGAACCACCCAACCATTTACAGGACTCGACCTTCAAGCAGTGGGCACGAAGCCTAAACCTACTCACATTCCTCATGACTCCTTTATCCAGATCCTTAAACAAATATGATGGGATACAGAAGGGTGTGCGTCCTGTTTGATTCAAAGGTACTCCACACCAATGATGGTAAGTCACTGCTTTTCTGTTCACCTCTCGGGGACTTAGGGCGTCTGCTTCCCTCCAAACCTTCTGCTGTCTGTACCTCAAATCCCCTAAAAAATCCTGCATGGGTATCTTGGAAGCACTCAGTAATTTCCGTTTAAACACCTCCTCATTGCGCATGCCATTAAATGACTTAGATACATGAGCAGACCAACAAGACTCATCCATATCAGCAAGGTGTAAATCTGCCTTCAGCACTTGGCATAATGTTTTACTGTTAGAATTGAGCATATTGTTGAAAAATTTAACAGTAGCCCTAAACCAATAAAACTGTAAGGGCTCTTGACCACACTCTCTCAATACTGGCCAGTTCGTGGCAGTACTTTTCACACCTAGAAAACGCCTTAGAGAGCATAGTTGCCTTTTTTGCAAATGGCTTTTGAATTCACTGCCTTCTCGTAAGTACTCTGTACCCCACACTTGGCACGCGTACATCCCAGCCGGAATGCCATACACCTTAGAGAGCCAAATCAGAGCATGCGGCCTATTCGTTAGATCATGTTCATGCACAAATTCCTTGATCCTTCGCTGGGCAGCCATGTAAGGTCGCACTGCATGCTCCTCAGACACCTTCAGATTCATGTGCTTGTCCACAAGCATACCGAGGTATCTAAACTGCTCTTTCTCTGGAAGAGCCACGTCTCCATACATGAAAGTAGGCAGAGAAGAACACGACCTACTATTAAAATGCATGACCTCTGACTTTGATGTATTGACAGTCAGCCCCTTTCTCATTGCATAAGCTCGTAATCTATTCAGCATAACTTGCATTTCACCTGGGTCATTGGTAGTTAAACTCAAGTCGTCTGCATATAGCATGTATGAAACGCCATTCACTCCATCCCCTGTCACAGCACCTCTGATACCTTCACTAATATCTCTGCCCATATCATTGATGTATAGAGAAAACAGGAGAGGGGACAGGGGACAACCTTGCTTGACTCCATTTGTTGGACGCACACTTGCCCTTTTATCCCCATCCATCAGAATATATTCATCATCCTGGTACATTTCCTTAATTGCCTGGAGAAGTAATGCAGGCATGGCAATGCGTTGTAGATGGTCCCAAAGTTGCAAACGGGGCACAGTGTCGTAGGCTTGAGAGAAGTCAATGAAGGCAGCATGCAGCCTAGGTGATTGCCGTGGCTTGAGCTTTCTTGCAGCATGTCTTAAGTGCCTCAGGATGAAGAGTGGATGCAGAGTGCTCCTACCGGGGTAAAAACCAAATTGGGTGTCTGGGACCTTTTTTTTTGGATACACCAATCCGTCACCAAGTCTTTTAGCACGTTGGCATAAATACGGTACATCACCCCACTGACAGCAATCATCCTGTAGTTCCCAGGATTTGATCAAGCTCCCTTCTTGTGAAGGGGACTCAGTTTTGCCACTTTCCAACATGCAGGGATCCTAGCTTTACTCAGAAAAACCCTGAACATGCGTGCTATCAGAGGCACCAGCACGTTAACATGATCCACTCTCCGACCACGCTCAATGGGCAAACAGGCATGTTTAAGGAAGGGTATAGGAATACCGTCTAATCCAGATGAAGCACTCGCATTTAATTTCTTGATGTGGGACCCGACCATTCCTTCCAAAACTGTTGTACTAGGAGTCTCCAAGCAGTCAGGTTGAGGAACCCACCCAGATTCAGCACCTTGTCTCAAGAGCACCTCTGGGGGTGCATGGTTCCTACCTAAAGGCACAGCCATATCTCTTCCTGACAAGCAAGTTAATCTAGCAGTCCTTGTTGAACAACCATGCCCTCCTTCTTGCGGCACAACTGTTGGTTGTACTCGAAAGTGGCTTTGCAAGTGCTGGTTCCATGCTGTTGTTGCGACTGGAGTAATGTGTGAGGTCTGCCTCTTCCGTAACATGGCATGGACTTGGGGGTCCTTCTTAAACAATCTATCCAGGAAAACAGCACACTGCTGCCTCTTATAACTGCGCTTTGTCGCACGGTTGCACCTTCTGCTTTCCTTCCTCAGGAATTGGCATGCATGCTTTGCTTCACCGCGCTTCACTGCCTCAATAAACATCTTCCGTTTCATTCTGCATTCTTCATTAAACCAGACAGGGCTCAGAGGCCCTTTCTGCTTCCTCGCACGCACAAAAGCACACTTGGCCAAGGATGTCATGCCAACTGCCCTATCGCTTGCAGCTTGCACAATTAAAGAACGCACACAAAAAGCAAGTTTGTCAACATCACCAGCGGACTCTGCTTCTTGGAACTGATTCAAGAGTTCCACATTGTTGACTATATGCTCTGTAAATGCAAGAGCCTTCTCCTGACTCCATCGCAAAATCAGCTTGTTGCCACACAACCCTGCCTTACAAACATGGTCCCTCTCAGGTGCTGCATCCATGCTTCCTGTTCTGCCACCCACTTTAAAAAGCATGCTTAAGCCACAGTGATCAGATGCAAGATTGTCTATCATGTCAAAGCCTTTCATTGATTTATATACAGCAGGTGACAGCAAGATATGGTCAGGCCTGCTGCTTCTGTCCTTATGATAACCGACATAAGACGGCTGTCCATAATCCCCTTCCACACGCCCTGTAGTGATAGCCATGCTTGATGCTGCCGCTAAGTCCACCAGTAATCTGCCTGCCTTGTTCACATTAGGGCACTTGCACCTTCTAGCATCTAAAAATTCAGGGCAGTCAGCCACAAAGTTGTAGTGTGCATCACTCACTTCACTCAGCACTCCCACATGAGCGTTGAAGTCACCACAAAGCACAAGGTTAGGGGACACCTGGAGCGCATCGAGCACGTCCTCAAACAGGTGAGTGAAGTGGTTTTCTACGTCTTTAGCCGTAAAATCAGATGAAGGAAGACAAATGTATCCTCCGCCATAGGCACACCGTGTACATAGTGACTAGCTAGCCTGGATGATATCAACTACAGGATCCCCCTAAATAAAAAGAAAAAAAAAAGAAAAAGCTACATAGGCAGAGAAAACTCTCCCTACATCAATTAAGGAAAGAGAGACACATTGGCTCAAAGAGCCGTGAGTCTCCCTCACCAGAGAATGAGAGGGAAATTAACGTGGATCGGGTGGGTTTCAGGCAGCACGCTGCTCCAGGGCACCAGTGTTGTGATGAGTGTTTTTTATTTTCAATGACACGCCTGGTAGAGGTAAGTTTGTGCGCAAATTGTACAGAATGGGCATGGAGTTTTCTTGCAAGTGTTTCAGATCTCTGTGAGTCAATCCCTAATTTTCTGAATTGATCAAGGGTATGGGCAGTGTAAATAGTCCCACCCACACCCAGGAGGATTGGGTGGATAGTAATCTCTTCACCTTGGAGTTGTTTGCCCAGTTCGCTGTGTTGTTGTTGTGAGGCTTCTAGCTGGGCACTAGGCCTCGTATCTTCGCAGTATTTAATTTCTATTAAGTGGATATGGTGGGCTGGAGTTGTGCAAAGCCCCATCCTGCGCAGTATATAACTCACCCAAGTGAAAATCAAAGCTGGAACATTTTCACGACTTCAGGAATTCTCATGAGTTCCTCCTGTGAGGAATGAAAAGGAAAGGAAAGAAAAATAACGCAGGCAGTGAAAACACTCCCCACATCAATAAAGGAAAAGAGGATACCTAGGGCCGAGGCACCGTGTATCCCCCTCACCAAGAAAAAAAGAAAGAAGTCAATGGGGATCAGGAGGGTTACTAGCAGTAGCCCGTGCCTGATCTTGGTGATGAGAGTTGAGAGAAGTCTTCTCAAGAGCTCGTCTGGTGCTAGAAAGTTTATAAGCATACTGGACGGAATGGGCACGAAGCTTCAGAGCAAGCCTGGTGGCTGCCAGCATATGATAGTGTATGAGTGTCAAGACCAAGCTCTTTAAGAGGCTTCAGAGTGTGGGGGGTGTAGATGACCCCTCCCACACCTAACGAAATGGTATGGAGGGTGACTTGAGCTGAGGCCCTTGAAAGATCATGGCAGAGGTCGCGGTGCTGTTGCTTGGAGGCCTTCAGCTGATTCTTGGGCCTGGTGTCTTCACAGTATTTGACCCCCACGAGATGGACGTGACTCTGTTCTGGAAGGAGCTGACTAGGATGACGGACCTGGAAGGAGGTGGAGTGGCTGTGGCTGGCGCTGAGTGCTCCCTGTTCCCCCCGCGCCCCCCTCGACTTCTCAATGGAAAGGAAAGAAGGCAGAAAAGTATGAAAATTAAGTAAGCAAGAAATAAAAGGAAAGAAAGATTACGCTTGCCAAGCCTGGCCGCGTGCATTAAGGAAAGGTCACTTGTTCTGAAAGGCAGGGCCGCACTACACAGACCAAAAGGAAGCGCAAGCACAGAAGTCTGCTCCAGCAAGTTGGCCCCCACCATGGGACCTACGACACGACTGTCAATAAGTAAGCAGTGAGAATGCTCCCTACACCAAATGAAGAAAAGGAGACGCATTGGTTCAAAGAGCCGTGAGTCTGCCTCACCAGAGGGTAAGAGGGATGCTAGTATGGGTCTGGTGGGTTTCTGGAAGCATGCAGCCCCAGGGCACCAGAATAATAACGAGTGTTTTTGTTTTCAAGGGTTTCAAGGGTTACAAGGGGTAAAGGCCTCAGTCAAGACGTTTGACTGCTAGCCTTTTCATAAATACACATTAGATCATGAAGTAAATAAAGGAAGTTTGTTGTTAACCTGGTTAAGAAAAAGCTGAATATCCTGGGAATTCACATGGTGAATGGTACCTAGACAGGGCATCCTGTTGGAGACATCATAACTGAGTATCATGACATGAAGAAGATGTAGAAAAAAGAAGGTGTGTTCAAAAAGTTAGGCATAACTTTGACGGAGAGAGCAGACCTGGGGATTGGAACATCTGTCCAGCACATGCTCTTCATCTTGTATGTCAACAGAATCACAGATATCATAGACCGGAGAAGTATTATTGGACCCCACAGTCATCCTGGAAAAGATCAAAATGGGGTGACACCATCTCAAGCTCTCTGACAACAACTCAAAGGAAAAATAGGAATCCAAAAACAAAAGGCCCAGTTTCTTGCATCACATGAACCCTTCCTTTATCTTGGAGTTCAAATCACCATGGACTTAAATTGGAAGCATCAAATTCAACGCATGACCTGTAACCTCAGAAATAAGTTTGATATCCTTGATTCCTCCTATGCTTCCCTGCGTCAAACGCTTGACATTGTCCGTACAGCCATTATCCCTAGCCTTGCCTATGCTTTTGCAGTTACTCCTTGCACACCAGCAGACCTCATCATTTGGGACACCATGATAGACAGGACTGTCAAACATAAATACAAACTCTGGAACAGCACAGCAGCAGCAATGATTCGCGAAGATTCTGGTAATTTTGAACTAGGGCGCACCTCAATTTGTGTAGAATACCAGACGCCTGGCTTTTGCACTCACATCTAGCCTAGAGGATCCCTCAACTAGACACCGCACCATAAGCCTCAATATCCTCACTAAACAAATAGCGGACCTTAAGCTCTTATCTACATCCTATCTTGCCAAATGAGAAGGAACCAATCTGCGCATAAGATGCCAGCTCAACTTTTGCATGCGTGCCCGCCAATTGATCAGTATCCACTCTAATAAGCTCCACCTCATGAAACATGAGGAAATTGTGTTCAATGAGGACTTAAACCTCATTATAAAGCCCTCTCCCTGCATAAACCACCTCCCCACAATCTCTCCTCCCTCATAACCTGCATAACGCAACCCTTAATGGGCCTTGGAATCAATGGAATCCATGAACTCACATCTCCGTGTAAGACTCACATCATCACAGTAGCTCAGCTACGAGCCAAATACTCCAAGGTCAACGTTAAATGTAAAATAGCACTCAACAGACTGGCAGCACTGGTTAACCTCCCCCAGGAAGAAGAGTTGAGTACATCCTATATCCAAAAAATCATTGCCTACAAAAACACTGAAGCAAACACTCTTGCACACTATCGCCTGATTAAAAACACACATGTGAGTGGCCTCAATGTGGAACCAGATACCCCGACTCATACCTACCCTCTTGCAGGCTCTCAACCAAACAGCAGCCCTCCCACAAAAGTAGTGCCATCACCACAACCTCGCTCCACATCCCACTACAGACACGAACATACTGGACGCCGCTCAGACGTGAACAAGCCACCTTGTCCGCTCCTGCAGCTAACATTCCTACACAAGAAATTTGTCCTATTACTCAGGAAGTAATGACTGCCAAAGAAACACAACCCACAGAAGAGCCACCCAATCAAAGAACTCGCTCCAATTATAGGCTGAGCATCACTCCTCCACAAATTCATACCTCAACACAAAATACTGTTATGTTTTGACGCCCACTCGACGAGATTAATCTACGGAAGGGCCACCCAGTAAGCGCACACGCTCAACAATAAAACACACCTCCACACCATGTCTCAACCTTTAAGCCAGAATAATCCAGGAGCTAATGCCAGTCAAAGCACTGTTAACTACATCCAAACACAGCCCAACTCCCCGTGCACAACAGGTACTGGCCACACAGGCAAAATCCGCAACCCCCCTACCTGTCCAAACACTCCACACACAAATGAATAACCACAAAAACAAGAAAAAAATAATTTTCATAGAGAAAGAGCTCATCCCTCCTGTCATCCACCTTCTCAGCTCGCTATGCCAAGCCTCTGAGATCTGGAATTATAAGACAACCTCAGTCCACAAGCTTACAAAAGCAAAAGCAGCTAGCCATGCTATCAATGCTATATATAACTATGATTTTGGCATTACCCATATAGATGGTTGGAGAAACTGCACGGTTAATATAAAAGACGGAAGGAGAAGCCTCATCCACCACCAAGTGCAATACCACACCCATTTTGCCCCAATGATTATTGAGAAGTGGGCCCTGCCTTTCTTCAAGAAGGCTGGCTTTCAGCCTGCGACTACCTCAACTGCTGCTCACACTGATATTGAGTGTGCTTGCTGCCAAATATGCAATCACCATGGTGGCTATGAACCTATTAACTCTGAACCTCCTTACCTTGATATGTATATCTGTGATGTTCGCCAACGAACGTACCACTGGAAATGCACGAAAGAACTTGGTTGCTATAATGATGGGCAAAGACAAGAGATAGATGCAGCTAACACATGCGCTTGTCCTGCCTGCGCAGGCCTTAACAATGCACAGAAAATCGACAGAGAATATCAGTCTAGCGAAGAGCTCACAAAAGGTTACTTGGATGCCCTCCTGGGAGCCTGAGGAAACTAAAGAGACCTGGCCTAAATTCCAACAGCGTTTGCTTGAATTTGAAGCCAAGTAGAGCAAAACAGGCCTTTCTTGACCCACAGCAGACTCTGCCCTTTCTAACCTTGAAAGACAACTTGTCTTGAAGGCTTTGAAAAGCCTCACAAAAGAAAAGAAAAGAAAAGTCTACGCAGGCCAGAGGCCGCGTGCATTAAGGGAAGGTCCCTTAACTAGCAGGCTAGAAGGGCCTCACCAAGGGTCCTTCAAAACTACACTAGCTATAGCTAGCCTTGGAAAGGGAAGAAAAAGAACTAATGAGGATCGGGCGGGTTGTCAGCAGTGCCCCGAGACGCCCGGACTCTCCTTCTCCTGGTATCCAACTCAGCGCGCCCAGTGACCCCCCCCCCTGAAGCCCCCTGTAAGCAAAGAGCATGTCTGGTGTTAATGATAGTGGTTAATCTTTGCAGGGCATGACAGCTCAATTTGAAAGCTAGGGATTTAGCTTTATGCTTGGTTAGGCCTAAATTGACAAGAGGTTTGATAGTGTACTCATTGTAAATGGTACCAGCCACACCAATCAGAATGATGTGTAGAGTCACTTTGTTATGCCTGTTTGGGTTTTTGGAGCTGCGGGTTCCAAGTCTGGTTAGTGTGTGGGCATGCTGGGCGGTTGCAGTTTCCAGAGTAACGAATGGGTTGGTATCTGGACAGAATTTCAGCTCAAGAAGGTGGATATCCCTGTCTTGAGGAGGGATCTTAGAGGGTTGTATTCTTAGAGGGCTGTCATGAGGAGGGATCAAGATGAGCTTGTCTGCCTGGGAGAGAGCGCACAAAGAGAGCATCAGGGCGGCTTTGGTGACGGGCAGAGGAGCCAGTACCATTAGGGAAAACCCAGTCTGGAATAGCTCGTGAAACGTTTTCAGCGACTTGTATGTTCTGCTGCAGGAGTCTCTCATTACGGCAGGCATCCATACCAATGAGGGATGAACCAAATCTGCCTTTACTAAGGGCTTTTACACAGAAGGTAAGGCCCTCATGGTGCCTGTTGGTATGCATACCACTCATGGTCGTGTTTGAGCATCTGAGGACAATATGATTAATACTATCCATGTCGTCACAGAGCGGACACCTTTCAGGTGTGGAAGATTTGTTGAATCTGTTGGCATGTTTTTGTGTGTAGATTGTCCCTGTGCGGTAATTGATTACATTTATCTATTGTTTGAAGGTAATCTTTGGATGTTTCCAGAAGGAGTTGCTGGTTTCTTTGTCAGCGAGTTGACAGTTCAGGTTGTGAGCTTGATTGTTGGCGGTGGTGACAGAGGAATTGGGTTGTATGACATGGTTGAGCCTTTGCCAGCTATTGTAATGGTAACCAGTGGTATCCGCAAAGCCAAGCTTGTGCTTATTATGCATATGTATTTTAAGTTTGTCGTTCAGATTGGTGAGGTAGCGGATTGGGGAAGCGTGGGAGCAGTGCCTGCCACCATTTTGTGCGTGAGAGGTTTTCAATAAGAGCCAGTAGTTATTGTGGAATGGGTCCTTGGCATCTGGAAGTGCAATGTCCGTGGTGTCCGTGAGTGCTGCAGTGCGTGCACAAGCGTCAGCCCCCTCGTTACCAATCATGCCAGAGTGGGCTTTGACTTTGTAGAAGTGGATAGGGTGTGGGGAGTGCTCTAATATGGTTGATATAGCTTGAATGAGCTCTGCATGTAGGTGGTTCTTCATGCGCATCGGGTTAAAGGTTTGTTTAGAAATCTGGAGGAGGCAGGATGCACTGTCTGAGGCAATGTCGGTTTGCCCTTGTTGGAGTGCCACTAAAATGCCTGCAAGTTCTGCTCTGTTGATGGTGTTAGTAGGTCCATAACCATTGGGTATTATGTGTAGCTGTAGGTGTTGGGAGGGTGGAGCAGTGTCCCTTCCCGGTTTGTAAATACCTGTACCAGAAAGTGGTGGGGACTCCCCACTGGGGAGTCATCATTTTTGTGTTTAATTATACTACCATCTGTGTAGGTGGTTTCTCTCCAGTCTTTGATTTTAGGTGTGAACGTCTTCTTGTATTCGGTAGGGAGGAAGGCTGTCCTTGCCTGAGGGCACTTGTGTGAACAGCTATGAATGTCAGGGGGAAGTGAAAGACAAGGCTTTGAAAAGCCTCACACTATTAATACTTGGAGGCAAAAACTTGACACAGAAGTACGCAATAAAGTTATCTTTGACATACACCCCACCAACCCTCAAGTAGACATTAAACCCACTGGTTGCAGTGAATTTTGGCTGCATGACATTGACCTTGTCAAATACAAAGCAAAACAAAACTCTATTCAAACATCACTAGACATTGAATCACACAGCCCCCAACCTCGTGCACCACCTCCCCTCCTCCTCCCAGAAATTTACAAATCATACATGGCATGCATTTACAACACACAAGGCAAATGTGTTGGGATGATAACCCCTGGCTGATTTCAAATCCTTTACAAGACTTTCTATAGGGCCAAGCTTGCAGGCTTGCATGAAGCCATAACACCTGCTCCTATAACATGTTGTGTGAAGGCGGCTGGGAATCATGTGTTACAGACGACATGTACAAGTGCGGTCGTTGCATCTCGGCTGTTACCAAGCTTGCTTGCGGTGTATGCACATATGTGAACATTTAAGTGGGCGTTTTTGTTTTGAGACCACTCTCCACACAATCCTCCTGGGTGTACCAAACTTGCATAACAAAAGTTACATGCCCATTCTGTGCACAGAATGGGCATGTAACTTTTGCACGTGCAATATGCGCACAAATTTGCCTCAACCAGACGTGCCATTGAGACAAAAACACTCGTTATGATTTTGGTTCCCTTAGGCCATGTGCTGCCACACCTACCAGAACCACACTCTGGTGAGGGACGCTACTTGTCACCCTCTGCTGAGGGAGACTCATGGCTGTTTGAGCCAACATGTTTCCGTTTCTTTGATTGATGTTACAATAGGGATCATTCTCACTGCCTACGTGTTTTTTCCTTGTTCAAACCTCATGACTCATGTCAAAACTTATCCTGCCTAATTAAGCCTCTATTTAGGCATGGAGGCTGGTCACTATTACGGTTACGTAGCTTCACACGAGAGGTCTTCATTTCCTGTACGGTCTCTGGTGTCCACGAACGTGCATGCACGCTCAAGCCGAACGTGCCAACCGTTTGCAAAGGTTTCATATGTATCAATGCAGGTCTAGGGCTGATATAATTTTAAATCGAAACGTTGTGATGGAGCAGTAAGGATGGTGTGCTTGTTGGGGCAATCACACCCCCGGACAAAAGCACCCCTGGACGTAAATCCTTTCAAATTTTGAGAAAAATATAATGCAACCGAATCAGATCCCCCCCATTCCCTTCAAAAATCCATATTTTTCCATAGACGTGGAGTGTGTTGCAACTGGCCATGACCACAACAGCAGGGCTGTGGCCCAAGTGTCCCTGGTGAATCAATATGAGCAGGTAGGCAGGACGGGATGGATGAAACCATGTGTTGCACAGGACGCTGCCACCGCCCTGAGAGTGCTAAACTGGATGAATTCCTCCTCTTGCAACAGGCAATATTAAACTTGTACGTCAAACCAGATAAACCTGTGGTTAGTTATCTAACACCATTGACGGGTAAGTGCGCAGGGGCTCAGTTCTGTTACTGCCTGTTAACGTCAGCTGCAGCCTCACCCTTCGGCATGCAGGTTATACAAGTGGTTGCACTCATAGTAGCTTACTCTCATAGCTTTCTTATGCAAAGCCTCCTGGCTTTTATCAGTGTCGAGGTTGCAACAAAACCATCTGGACTTGCTCATGGTCCATATCAGCAATTGTTTTTGCTCAGGAGTCAAAGACAATGTCCAGAGGAGGTGGTGCTCACCCCTGCATACAATTTGAAAAAACTACAGGAATCATGCAAGCTCTAACTCAATTCGTCAGATCCTCCGCCATGAGCGTCCGCAGGAATCACAAAGGAGTTGCTAGAGCAGTATGGAATACCACTCGAGGAAGCTGTCAAAGCTCTGAAAGCAAATCTTCCAACCAACAGCATACTTGTGGGCCAGAGTATTGGGCAAGATGTGACTTGGCTGGGTCTTAAAGAGGGGGTCGACTTTGCAGGCCTGCAAGGTAAGGCATGGCAGCGCATATTGCAAACAAGCTTCATCTGTATGTTATGAATAAAGAAATATGTGATGAATAAGGGGACGTGCTCAAGGCACACTGGATTGATATCAGCACACGTTATGCTGCTTGGGCAAAAACAGCCGAACGCCTGCACCTATCTTCCATGCTTTTTCCCTACAGCGTCTTACGACATCAATGCAGCCATTTTGTGCACCTCCCTTACTTCGTGCTTGTCGCAAATGAATTGTGATCTAAGTATCCAGCAATGGACTGTTGGGGCAAAGGTGGACCACTGCATGGCTGGATCAAACAATGCGTCATCATGCCTAGTTGTAAGGAGGATGCAGGCTCTCAGGGACAGACTGGGGCTTCTCATGCATTTCTGGCTTCATGAAGCAGATGAAGCTTCTGATAGTGACTTGGTGAACCTATGGATTCTCTGGGCACAGACCTATGTTGTCCTGCTTCGATTTCAATGGAAATCGCACCATCAGGTTTGTTGACATTGTCACTCAGGTGGCTGCAATCCTTTGGTGCTTGCACAAGCACACATGGGACATCTTTCCTTAGGATGGCTCTCTTCTGTACCACGTCTGCTTGTTTGCTCACTTGTGCACTGCTTGTTTAAATTGCTCAAGGCAAAAAGAATCAGTACTGTGTCCGTCTGCCGCAGACCTAGCTGGTTTGTACCGTGTATGGAACCCCCAGTTCAAGTCCTGGTCTGTGTTCGGCCAGGACCAGGTCGCCAAAGTGCTGCTGCAATGGGGTAGCGACCCTGCTGGCCACAATGCCCTGATGGACGCCATCAAGTCCATCCGCTTGTTCAACCACTACCACCTACTTCGGGTATGCTAGCACTCAAGCATGCAGCTGCCTTTGCATGTCTTCAATGAAAGGTTGCCCCCGCGCGCTGTTTGCTCGTGTGTGTGTGTGTGTGTGTGTGCGTGTGCGTGTGCACGCGCGCGCACGCATGACAAAGCCTGCCCTATTTCAGACTTCACAGGACCATCAACGGGCCCATAAACTTGCTCAAAAACTCCATGCCCATTCGGTTCAGTATGCCCATAAGCTTGTTACCACTAGACGTGCTATGGAAAATAGTAATGTTTCTCACAGCCAGGTTCTGGAGCCGGGTGCTTCAAACACCCCTCCAGATCCACACTAGCTTTTTCTTCCTTGTAGCTTTGTGGTGGAGACTTCCGGCTCTTCTGAGCCCATGTGTCTCCTTTTCCTTAATTGATGTAGGGAGAGTTTCCTCTGCCTACGTAGTTTTTCTTTTCTTTCTTTCTTTCAGACTTCACATGTACACACATGTATACACACACACTCACATGCACTTCTGTAGAGCCAAGGTGAGGGACCCTGGCAGCAAGCTCAGCAAGCTCTGTTGACAGCAGAGCCCAGCCCGTCTTTTGCCAAGAGAAACCCAGTATTTGAGGGTGTGTGCATGGGCAACCGTCGGCAATGTAGCTGTGGCGCACCTTTTTTTTCATGACAGCGTCGCAGCTAGGACTTGTTCACGTTTGATGCTTATGTGTTGCCGGGGTTTCTGGGCAGCTTTCCTCCTGTGTTAGATGACAGCCAGTACGCTTGTCATGACTTCAAGCTAAGTTAGCATTTGGCCCCTACGGTCAGTGATCACCTGTCTCCAGCTTTGCGGCTTCATTTTTTATTCTTGCTGGTCATTCATCCCAGTCACTGAGTGCTTCATAAGTCCCGCTAATATCGGACAGTGGGGTAGACAAGATGAGTTGCTCAATGCTTGCCAATAATTTCATGATACCTTATACTTGAATAGCTGTTGAGTGTAAGATAGGAATATTTTCCCATCTTACACTTTTCATCCGGACCGCTGCCTGTGCGCCCCTTCTTTGCCTGGTTAGCAAATTGGCATGAGGCGCGTTGCCTTGAAGCCTGTATTTCAATTTTTTATCATTGACTCTTCCACTCTGACTTGTGTGTCATGATTCATGAGTCATGAGGGCATGCAGCTACCTCAGGTGGGGAAAGAAAGATAAAAACTACGTAAGCAGTGAAAACACTCCTCAAATCAATTAAGAAGAGGATACCTAGGGGCGAGGCACTATGCCTCGCAGCAACAATACAGTAAACTGTGCAAACAACTTCAAGGTGCTGAGATCACCCTCCACACAATCCTTCTAGGTGTGGGTGGGACCATCTATACTGCCCATACCCTGGATCAATTAAGATATCTAGGGATTGACTCGTAAAGGTCTACCAAGCTTGCACGAAAGCTCCAAGCCCATTCAGTGCAATACGCACACAAACTTACCTCTAGAGGTAGAGAAAGAGATGGTAGATCTACCAGACGTGCCATTGAAAACAAAAACACTCGTTCTGGTGCCCTGGGGCTGCATGCTTCCAAAAACCCACCAGACCCACACTAGTTTCCCTCTTACCCTCTGGTAAGGGAGACTCACGGCTCTTTGAGCCAATAAGTCTCCTTTTCCTGAATTGGTGTAGAGAGTGTTCTCACTGCCAACTACGTAATTTTTTTCTTTTTTTTGTATCCCCTCCCCAAGAAAAGAAGAATGTCACGGGGGTCAGAGCTCCAGTAATGTAAATAATGAGTGTTATAGTCCAAGGGTGGAGCTTACAAGGGTTACAAGGGGTTGGCCTACAGCCTGAGAATCTGGCTGATCGGCTGCTGGTGAAACATTCTCATCCAGCATCAAAAATTGAAACCAGTTCAGACAAAAAATTTTGAAAATATGTACGAGTCTTGATTTAGAAAAGCATTGACCTCGAAATCAGTCAAAATGTGAAAGCTCACCAAGAAAGGAATAAAGTCAGTGTTTGGAAGTTGGGCAAAAGTATGTAATGGTTTAAAAATATCAATGAACAGGTCCTTGCACTTTTTGCGCTTTGTGTCTCCTTTTCCTTAATTGATGTAGGGAGAGTTTCCTCTGCCTACGTAGTTTTTCTTTTCTTTCTTTTCTTTCTGCGCAGCTCACACAACTCACAGCAATTGCAATAGAAAAGAACATGTTTCCCGTCCTGGACTCCCTGAATAGTCCAAGGGAGAGGCTATTTTTTCTTGGGTGGCGTGCGTCCAATTTTTGAAGGCATTGTGAATGTAGGGTAAAAGCTTCCATGAAAAGGAGCCTTTAATCCTTTTGCTCCAGGATACAGCAACAGAACTCATGGGACTGCTCTCACGTCAAAAGGCTCAACAGAAACACCTCTCTGCCCAGAGCAAAAAGGTCCACAATTCTGACACGGTAATCACACCTCCCCACATTTGGTCAGCCCTACACAAATGGTGCATGGTCTCAACAGAGAGGTTCTCCGACCCTCCTGAGTTTGACAGTACCTTCAACACTTATTTCAGCACATGTAACCGTGGCCAGGTCTTCGGGGCACACACAGACGCCCTCTCTGTACACTACAATGGCTTCTCCTTCCGCCATCCCCCTCATGATGATGAAATTATGTTCAGACTCCTGCGCCACGCAGTACAAGAAAGAAAAGAAAAAGAAAAGAAAAGTCTATGCGGGCCAGAGGCCGCGTGCATTAAGAAAAGGTCCCTTACCTAGCAGGCTAGGAAGGGCCTCACCAAGGGTCCCTCAAAACTACACTAGCTATAGCTAGCCTAGGAAAGGGAAGAAAAAGATCTAATGAGGATCGGGCGGGTTGTCAGCAGAGCCCCGAGACGCCCGGACTCTCCTTCTCCTGGTATCCAACTCCGCGCGCCCAGTGACCCCCCCCCCCCCTGAAGCCCCCTGTAAGCAAAGAGCATGTCTGGTGTTAATGATAGTGCTTAATCTTTGCAGGGCATGACAGCTCAATTTGAAAGCTAGGGATTTAGCTTTATGCTTGGTTAGGCCTAAATTGACAAGAGGTTTGATAGTGTACTCATTGTAAATGGTACCAGCCACACCAATCAGAATGATGTGTAGAGTCACTTTGTTATGCCTGTTTGGGTTTCTGGAGCTGCGGGTTCCAAGTCTGGTTAGTGTGTGGGCATGCTGGGCGGTTGCAGTTTCCAGAGTAACGAATGGGTTGGTATCTGGACAGAATTTCAGCTCAAGAAGGTGGATATCCCTGTCTTGAGGAGGGATCTTAGAGGGTTGTATTCTTAGAGGGCTGTCTTGAGGAGGGATCAAGATGAGCTTGTCTGCCTGGGAGAGAGTGCACAAAGAGAGCATCAGGGCGGCTTTGGTGACGGGCAGAGGTGCCAGTACCATTAGGGAAAACCCAGTCTGGAATAGCTCGTGAAACGTTTTCAGCGACTTGTATGTTCTGCTGCAGGGGTCTCTCATTACGGCAGGCATCCATACCAATAAGGGATGAACCAAATCTGCCTTTACTAAGGGCTTTTACACAGAAGGTAAGGCCCTCATGGTGCCTGTTGGTATGCATACCACTCATGGTCGTGTTTGAGCATCTGAGGACAATATGATTAATACTATCCATGTCGTCACAGAGCGGACACCTTTCAGGTGTGGAAGATTTGTTGAATCTGTTGGCATGTTTTTGTGTGTAGATTGTCCCTGTGCGGTATTTGATTACATTTATCTATTGTTTGAAGGTAATCTTTGGATGTTTCCAGAAGGAGTTGCTGGTTTCTTTGTCAGCGAGTTGACAGTTCAGGTTGTGAGCTTGATTGTTGGTGGTGACAGAGGAATTGGGTTGCATGACATGGTTGAGCCTTTGCCAGCTATTGTAATGGTAACCAGTGGTATCCGCAAAGCCAAGCTTGTGCTTATTATGCATATGTATCTTAAGTTTGTCGTTCAGATTGGTGAGGTAGCGGATTGGGGAAGCGTGGGAGCAGTGCCTGCCACCATTTGTGCATAAGAGGTCTTCAATGAGAGCCAGTAGTTATTGTGGAATGGGTCCTTGGCATCTGGAAGTGCAATGTCCGTGGTGTCCGTAAGTGCTGCAGTGCGTGCACAAGCGTCAGCCCCCTCGTTACCAATAATGCCAGTTACCAATAATGCCTCTTACCTCGTTACTAATAATGCCACGCAGTGCACTCCTCCCTCCAAACCACGGAGCCAGTTGCCACCTTCATGCTTCTGCCCCACTGGAGAGGCTTCAGCTGCAATGCCTACATGAGTTGGCTGAACCATTACCCAGATCTTGCAAGAGTGCTTGCCAAAGTCCCTGCAGGAAACATCCAATTCCAGACACCCCAACACTGGTTCGATGCCATGCCTAACCCTACCCTACCTTCTTATCCTATGCAGCTCATTGTTGTCTGGAATCTTAATGCTAGAGAAGCACTTGACAGTGCAAATAAAGACTGGTTCCAACTCCTTAACCAAGATGTATCAGAAGCTCACTGGCTACCCCTGGATCATCCTAATCCTGTCACGCCACTGCGTACCCACCAGCACCTCGCATCAAACACTTGGAAAAAGAAATTCCAATCACTCCCCCCTGACACCCACAGCTGTTCACACGAGTGCCCTCAGGCTAGGGCAGCCTTCCTTCCTGCCACCTGCAAAAACATGTTCACACCAAAGATCAAAGACTGGAAAGAAATCACCTACACTGATGGCAGTGTAATCAAACACAAAGATGATGACTCCCCACCACTTTCTGGCTCAGGTGTTTACAAGCTGGGAAGGGACACTAGTCTACCCTCAGGTGTTGGAGGCTCCCAACACTTGCAGCTGCACATAAAAACCAATGACCGTGGACCTACAAATACCATCAACAGAGCAGAACTTGCAGGTATTCTTGTGGCACTCCAACAAGGGCGAACTGACATTGCCTCTGATAGTGCATCCTGCCTTTCCCAGATTTCTAAACAAAATCTCAATCCGATGCGCATGAGGTATCACCTACATGCAGAGCTCATTCGTGCTATATCCACCATAATAGAGCACACCCCTCATCCTATTCATTTCTACAAAGTCAAAGCCCACTCTGGCATCATTGGCAATGAGGGGGCTGACGCCTGCGCACGCACTGCAGCACTCACGGACACCACAGACATTGAACTCCCACATGCCTGGGACCCATTCCACAATTTTTACTGGCTCTCATTGAAGACCTCACACAGACACAATGATAGCCTGCACCGCTCCCACGCTTTCCCAGCCCACTACCTCAACAACCTGACCGACAAACTTAAATTACACATGCACAAAAAACACAAGCTAGGCTCTGCTGATATCTCTGGCTACCATTACAATAGCTGGCAGAGGCTCCTCCATGCCATACAACCCTATTCCCCAATCACCACTGCCAATATAGAATCTCACAACCCAACCTGTCAACTTTTTAACAAGGAATTCAGCAACTCCTTCTGGTCTACTCCTAAGATTACTCTTCGACAACAGATAAATGTAATCAAATACCACACAGGGACAGTCTACACACAAAAGCATGCCATCAGATTCAATAGGTCCTCCACCGATGGAACATGCCCGCTGTGTGATGATATGGACAGCATTAATCATGTTGTCCTCAGATGTCCAAATCCAATTATGAGTGGGATGCACACCAACAAACACCATGCTGGCCTTAGCTTCTGTGTTAAAGCCCTTAGCAAAGGCAGGTTTGGCTTATCCCTTATTGGTATGGATGCCTGCCGTAATGAGAGACTCCTGGATCAGGGGATACAAGTCCCAGAAAACATCTCACGAGCCATTCCAGACTGAGTTTTGCTAATGGTACTGGCTCCTCTGCTCGGCACCAGAGCCGCCCTGATGTAATCTTTGTGAAATCTATCCCAGGCAGACAAGCTCACCTTGATCCTTCTAAGATCCCTCCTCAAGACAAAGACATCCACCTTGTTGAACTAAAATTCTGCCCTGACACCAACCCCTACCGCATGTGACATTACTTTAGAAACAGCAGCAACTCAACATGCTCACACTGTAACCAGACTTAAAACCCGCAGCTCAAGGAATTTAAACAGGAACAACAAAGTGACTCTACACATCATCCTGATTGGTGTGGCTGGCACTATCTACAATGAGTGCACGATCAAACCTCTTGTCAATTTGTGCCTATCCAAGCACAAAGCAAAAACCCTAGCTTCCAAGCTGAGCTGTCATGCCATACAGAGACTAACCACTATCATTAACACCAGACATGCTCTTTGCTTACTGGGGGCTTCGGGGGGGGGGGGGGGGGGGGGTCGCTGGGCGCGCGGAGGTGGATACAAGGAGAAGGAGAGTCCGGGCGCCTCGGGGCATGGCCGACAACCCGCCTGATCCTCATTAGTTCAGTCTCTTTCCCTCTCCTAGGCTAGCTGTAGCTAGTGTAATTTTGAGGGACCTCTGGTGAGGCCCTTGCTAGCTTGCTAGTTAAGGGACCTTTCCTTAATGCACGCGGCCTGTGGCCTGCGTAGACTTTTTTCTTTTTTTTCTTTTCCTTTTGCTCTGATATTTGTCTTCCAATTTAGTCTTGCGGGCTAGGAGTCTTATTTGTTCAGATGCAAAGCTTGCTGGTGGAGGGCAGATACTACTGCGCAAGCCAAGTGCTTTGGTTTTGTGGAATGCTTTGTAGAGAACGTCAAAGCGATGAGGGGTCATCATCCCAACGCATTTGCCGTCCGTATTGTAGATACAGGCCACCCTTGATCTGTAGATTTCTGGGAGGATAAGGGTAGGTGGGGTAGTTGAAGGGGGAGTATGAGTTACAGTATCTGATGGAGTCTGATTAGGGGGTGACATTTGGTTGTGTTTAACAAGGTCAATTTCCTGGATCCGAAACTCGCATGAGCCTGTGGGTTTGATATCTGTTTGTGGATTGGTGGGATGTATATTAACAGTAATTTTGTTGCGGAGTTCTGTGTCTAATTTCTGTTTCCAGGTGTTGCTCGCATCGGGTTCGTTGAATCCTTGCATCTCTAGATTGGAGAGGGCTAGATCTGCTGTGGGTAGGAGGAGGTTGGGCTTGCTTTGCTGGGCTTCAAATTCTTGCATGCGCTGGTGGGAGGTTTGCCAGATTGTCTTTGCTTCTTCTGGCTCAGCCAGGCTCCCATGATGGTATCCAGCTAACCTTGAGTAGCTCTCCTCTATTATTTGTTTCTCTGTTGAGTCTGTCTTCATCATCAACAATTATTGTTGTGGCTAGCACACCACAAATGTACATGTCAAGGTAGGGGGGTTCCGAATTTGTAGGCTCCAGGCCTCCAGGATAGTTGCATATCAGGCAACGTGCGCATTCAATGTTGGTGCGGGCAGCATTGTAGATGCTTGCTGGTTGAAAGCCAGCTTTTTTTAAGAAAGGCAGGGCCCACTTCTCTATTATTAAGGGCCTATAGTGTGTGTGGTACTGCTTCTGTTGGGGTGAGGGGTCATTGCTCATGCCCTTCCTCTTGGCTGGACAGATCCTCCATGCATCTATAAGTATTATTTCAAAGTCATAGAAGTAGACGGCGTTGATGGCGTGGCTTGCTGTGGTCTCCTGAGCCAGCTTCTTTACAGAGATTTATCTGCACTTCCAGATACTACCGCCATCACAATTTGAAGCTAGAGGGTTGATGGTAGGGGTCTGAAGTTCTGTCTCTATATGTAGTAAGTTCTTCCTCTTTTTCCTAGGGTTATGGCTGCCAACCTGTGTATTTGGGCTGTTTGGAGTGTTAGGGTGGGTGAGGGGACTGGAAGGCGTGCCGTTTTGGCTTGTGGCTGCTGTGTAAAAGTAGTCAGGTCCTGTATGAGTGCAATCTGCATCGTTGTAATTGGCATTTGATCCTGAGATGCCCTGGCTGCACTGTTGGGGCATAAACCTGGAGTTGTGCCTTTTTGTAGAGTGTGTTCGTTTGCTGGGAGGCCCGTCTTCAGGGAGCTCTGTTTGTGGGCTAGGCAGATTAGCTCTAATGTTGGGGGCTAGACCAAAGTTATTCACATCCTCTCGTATCATTGCTGCTGTGCTGTTTGAGAGGTTGTATTTAGGTTTAATGGTTCTGTCAATCATTTTGTCCCAGGTGATAAGGTCTGCTGGGGTGCGTGGAGTAACTGTAAAGGCATTGGCAAGACTAGGACTGATAGCTATGCAAATCAGATCTCTGGCATGATGGGGGGCGGTCAGGGAAAAATGAAGGCTTTCAAGATTTTCCCTCAGGTTACAAGTCATACGTTGGATCTGGTGCTTCCAGTTTAAATCCATGGTGAGTTGGACTCCAAGGTGAAGGAAAGGCTCATTAGATGGTAGAAACCGAGCTTTCTGTCCTTGGATTTCTATTCTTCCTTGAAGGTGGTGACTAAGGGCTTGGGAGGGTGTTACCCCGTTGTTATCTTTTAGGGGGTGACTAAGAAGGATACCAGTGGCCTTTGTTTTGCTGCCAGAGATTATGAGTGCTGCCCAGTCTGAGTATAGAGTAAGCTTATAGGCTTGGACTTTGAGGTCTTAAATTGTGTTTGTAGGGCACAGGAGGTCATCCGCAAAGGCCGCACTGCTCAAGATGTTAGCGAGGTGGGTGTCAGTGACATTTAGGTTTGGGATGCAGTTGTGCTGGTACCCACGGCCCCCTATGTGGAGCCATTGAAGGAGTGTTTCCATATAGAGCAAGAAGAGGAAGGGAAATAATGTATCACCTTGGATTGTCCCTCTCTCAACAGGTATTTTTTTATTCTTCCTGCTGAGGGTAATCTGAATTGGGTAATAGCATTTTCGTAGAGGTTTTTGACCGTGTCAATAGCATCAGTAGGGAAGCCCAAGTCAAACATGATCCAAAGCATCCGGTTGTGATCAGTGGTATTAAAAGCAGAAGTGAAATATACGATAAGGGCATATATGTCTTTACCAAAAGCTTTTGAATTCTCAAGCCCCATGATGACATTCTGGAGCTGGTGGATTGTGTCTTTCTGGTTGCAAAACCCAGCTTGAGTGGAGCTCAGTAGGGAGTGTGCTTCTGCATACTCATAGAGTGTATTTGTGACCATGCGAGTCCACAGTTTGTAGAGTGTGCTGCAAGCCCAATGGGTCATAGGATGAGGTTCCTGTCTCCTCTCCTTTATTTTTGCTAATCAGGATGGTGTCGCTAGTTCTCCATGACACTGGTGTAAGGCAGGTGGCCCACATGATGATGAAGAGTTTGTGGATGCTTTCTTGGATCTCATGTGGGAGCATTCTGAGGATCCCGTTCACTATGCCATCAGGGCCTGGTGATTTGTTATTGCTGAGTGACTACATGCGTTCATTGAATGCGCTTTTATCAAGGATCCTAGAGTGTAGCCAGTCTCTTTGCTTGCTTCCTTGTAGTTCCTCTTTTGTAATCTGGGATTGGAGGTTGAAAGGATCAGGGACAGGTTCTGATTTTCCAGACTGTTCCCAGGGGTAGTTGCGAGGTGCTTCTTCTGGAAGGTATTTTCCATTTTTAATGTTTACAGCGCTCATGGCTTCTGTGTAGTATTTTTCAACAATCTGGGCTTGCCTACTAGTAGCCGGTTCACTTACAATAGTGTTGGTTCCAGGGTCACGAAGGGCTTGTAAACCTGCTCTGGGTTGTCAACTTTTGTTTTTGAACTTCCTTGTGTGCTTGCCTAGGATTCTTGTTGATAATCTTGTTGAGTTGTTTGCGAGCAACGTTGCTAGTTTCTTTATTGCGCGTTTCATCTATGTAACTCATGGATCGTTTTGTGTTGCTGGACGTCTCTCCAATTTACTGAAGGAGAGGGAGGTCAGGGTTCATGTTTTCAAGCCCTACGATGGCTTTGCTGAGGGCTGTGTTCTCCTGTTTTGTTTTCCATAATGGTAATAGAACTGTCATCCGCAGGTTGGTTACTGACAGGGGATTCCAGCTGGGACTGGATAGCTTTAATGATGCCGAGCTTTTTCCGCAGTGTGCGCCGCTTATTGCTTATGGGTCTTGGATTGTAGTGGTTGTGGTCAGAGGAGACTAATTTAGCGCTACATGTTTTCAGTGCTACTTGAGAGGCAGGGTGGATTAGGTTGGCTACGCCCTGGGCCAGGTCTTCAACTGCCTCTGTGACAGATTTGTTGCAGAGTGTGCTCAGCTTCACTGTCTGTTTGGCTGTTTTATCATTTAGGTTTTGGAGAAAGGCTGTGGCTCTGCATGGTCTGGGTCCAGGAGTTGGAGAATCTCTTCAAGTTCCTGGATCACTCCATGTGCAGAGTCCTGCAGCAATTGTGTGAAGGTAGCATGTTCAGAACCGCTTATAGGGCGGTTCAGGACCTTTTCTGGGCACTGTTTGGGGGGCGCAGGTGTAGAGAGGACAGGGATGTGGATTTCAAGAACACTAGTAGGTATGCTTACCACAAGGGGGACATGGTCGCTGAGGGAGCCCAGTTCTGGGGTGTGGCACGGAGGGCACAATTGAGCAAGTTCTGCAGGGAGGACAAAGTCACCTATGCGGCTGAACGTGTATTTAGTGCAATTGCTAATGTCCTTGCCGGTTGCTTGGCAGTGAGTCTATGGTCTGGTGGTTCTCTCTTTGCAAGGGAAAGGTTGCTAGAGCTGAGGAAATTGCGGTATGCTCTGTCTGCAGGGTAGGTCATGTTGCTAGTGCGATCATTTGCTCGGGCTGTAGCGTTCATGTCACCAACCATGAGGGGAGTGCAATTGCTTTGTTTGTGTATAAGAGTCTTTATTTGTTCTTGCATTTTAATTCTACTAGCAAAAGCTTCCTCTGAGCTCCCAGTAGGTGCCTAGGAACAGAAGGTTAGCATTGATTCCCTGGAGAATGACAGATGCGATTCTTTCCTTCGAGTATGAGTGGGCCACAGAGCATTGCATGGCTAGGGCAAGAGAGTACCTGATACAAATGGTGGTGCCTCCTGTTCTGTCAAAAACTGCACCATTTGTAATTTTTAAGGAGAGCTTCCATCCATGCCCGGGGTTTGCTGGCTTTGCTTAGTTTTGTAAGTTCAGTTCAGTATGCCCACAAGCTTGCTTCCACAAGACGCGCTATTGAAAACAAGAATACCTCTCATAGCCAGGTTCTAGAGCCTAGTGCTCCTAGTAACCCTCCAGATCCACATTAGCCTTTTTCCGTATTTAATCTTATGGTGGAGGGGACTCATGGCTCTTCTGAGCCAATGTCCTCCTTTTCCTTAATTGATGTAGGGAGAGTTTCTCTGCCTACGTAGTCTTTCTTTTCTTTGTTTCAGTATGGAGCCTCCTCATCGGTCGGACCAGGATATCTGGATTTTGCATGACTCAAGGAGGGATGCATGCAGCAATTGTTATGCAGGATGCACACAGCAATGCATGCAGCAATGCGCACAGCAATGCACACAGCGATGCATGCAGCAATTGTTATGCAGAATGCACACAGCAACGCACGCAGCGATGCATGCAGAAATGCATGCAGAAATGCACGCAGCAACGCATGCAGTAACGCACACAGCAATGCATGCAACAATGCAGCACTGATGATACATCCACGCTTGCATGTGCATCATGGCACCCTCTATTGTCTACTAGGGCGTCGTGTCTGTTGTAACTCAATGGAGCCATGACTGAACATATCCTATACTAAAAAAAGACACTGAAAGAAAGAAAGAAAAAAGAAAGAACTATTGAGAAAGAAGTATTGAATGTAAGGGTGCTGCAGACCGTCCATCGCTCGACTATTAATACACGTTGGTAAACTTTGCTAAAAATTTTGACACAAATTATGCCACGATGCAGTGCTGATCTGAGCCAACATGTTCTGCACCTTGATCCAGACATCATTATCATTAATGTTTGCCTCATTGGTGATATTGACCCTTGTATGGCATACTTGTTAAACGTCTACCAAACAAGAACTTACAAGTTCACAGGAAGGAAAAAAGGAAGGGAAATTGCACAGGCCTCATTTCTAGCCAAATTGTGTTGCCCTGGTGCAACACTACAATTTGTTAAAAGCAAAAAAATGCCAGCCACCATCATCAGGTATCCTTTGAGAAGAAGAGGGAGGCACGGGGAAACAAAAGCACTCAGCCCAAGCCACTGTGGCTAAGCCACAGGCACTCCAAGTGCTTCCAAGATCTTTGGGTTTCTCTGCTGGGGCTGTATGGTGTATGGGGATTTCGGTCCTTTCCCCAATGCACTTAATGCACGCTTGCCGTTAGGCTTCTAACTTTCACTTCTACGATCTGACATTCCAATTGCCAAATCCCTTCAGAGCAGAGGCACAGGAAGATACCTAGCCCAGGAACCAGCTAAAGGCCTCTTAACAGTATCGTGATCTCTGTTGCCATCTCAACTGGGCTCCAGCAAGTCAAGTAGCCCTCCACGCCCTTCTGCAAGGTGCGAGCGGGGTACGATGAGTTTTCTGAAGCCTTCACACTTTGTGAACTTTGAAGCTTCTGAAACAGCTTAATCTTGATGCTATTGAAGCCACCGAGCTTGCTTTAATGCTTCATGCTTTTTCCACCCATTAAGCTTATGAATTTGCTAGCATCCAATCTGAATCAGACGCGCTCTCAAGAACACCTAAGGGCATCACAGGCCTGTTATTGCCTCGCATTTCCATTGGCTTCAAGTCACTGACTAAGTAGTGCATGCAGCCTAACGACACGCATTGTCTTTTTACTTTATTCCTATTCGAGGTGCTGACTTTGCCACAACTCTCGTCACCAATATCTGCTGTAGTAGTACTGCTTGTAACCATTTTGAGTCTTTTCTGCAGCAAATCAACACACCATAACTTCTTTCATCTGTTCCAATTAACAAACCTATTCCAGGTTTGATTTGGTTACAGGCATTTTTTTTGTTTCAGCTGAGCTGTCCTTGTAGTCACGCACAGCTATGTAGGCCTTTCCTAACCCTTCTGATCCCCCATTGACATCCTTCATCAGCTCGAGGTCTCGTTTCCTTCACCAGTTGACATCCACAAGTTTGGTTTGGTTTGGTTACAGGCACCTTTTTGGTTCAGCTAAGCTGCCCCTGTAGGCAGGTACAGCTATGTAACCCTATCCTATCCTATCCTTCTTCGCTACTCAGTAACGGAAGAAGGCTTCTTCCTCTTGGCAGAGGGGGTTCACAATGCCGCGGCCCTAGGCATTCCTCTTTTCTTGATTTGATGTAGGGAGTGGTTTGCAGCCATAACTTCTCTTTTATTTTCTTGCTGGCGAGCTTGACTCCCCTAGCTTAGCTCTATGTTAGGCATTTTTTTACGTACAGTCTTTCACATGAGCAGCCTGGCAGTCGCATTTTTTGACTGATGGCTCAATCTTGGAAACCTCAGGCTGTAAAACCTGTAAAGCATTTTTTTGCCAGCTCTGCTTCCAGGCCTCAGTGTTTCCGTTCAGCTGCCCTTGTAGGCGGATATAGCGATGTAACCTTACCTAGTTTAGCTCCCTACAGGAAAGGGGTTCCCGGCTCTTCAGAGCAACGCGTCTCCCTATCTTTAATGGGAGTATTTTCTCTCATTTTCTATGCACATAATAGCGACTGCTAGCACACACATTTTCCAATACAATCCTCAGGACTTGAAGGCCTCAATTCTATTCCAAATGGCAAACTACGCCTTCTCAGGCTGGGCATTGATAAGAACATATTTAAGAACATTTCCAGCACATGGAAGCAGGATCTCAGGGGCTCTTTGCTCAGACAGAATTGAGGATGTCCCAGGAGGAGACTGTAAAAATCTGTATCACCAGTAAGACTAGTGACTGATTCAACATTCAATTGGCGCCAGAAACAAAGCACCAACCCTGGCCTTCTTATGAATACACTCATGAAAGTGATACATCTTCACGGGCACGAGTCTGACTTGGAGCTCAACATCATGCAGAACCTGAACAACAAAGCTGAGCACCCAAGGGAGCCATTAACACAGAAGGCAATTCAAAGCTCGCACGGCTCTTTTCAGAGTAGCACCCAGGCCCCTCCTTCTGCTGCTACTGAGCTGGTTTCGCTGCCGTGGATGTGAGACTTGACAAAGTTGTGCAGTTTCTTGGCAGACAGACTGCCTGAGTGCGAAGCAGCAAGTGCCATGAGCACATCGCAGCACGTGATCTCGTTGTGTCCTGCAGGTCCAGACGCATCAGGCTCTTGGGCGCCCTGCATGTTTGATGACGGAAAGGGAAAAAACAGGTTATGAGCATGATGCAGCATTTGGTCTCACCTTGTGCTGCAGGTCCAGACACACTAGGCTCTTGGGCTCCCCACACATTTGTTTGAGAATGTAGAAATCATGCATAAGACAGGCAAAACAATTCCCATGGTGCCATGTCAATTCTTTGTACAACCCTGACCCAAACACCCAGCTTTTTGTGTAAAACTGATCCACCTACTTAACCTGCACCCCCCCCCCTTCAGTGGCCCTTTTTAAGCGTTTAATCTGCTCCTTTTTGAATTTCTTATCCATCTACATACTCAACACAATGAAGAAGTGAGTTGCGCCAGATTGACGGGGTAACAACTGAGCAGCAGACGGCCATGTGTACCTGCCCTGCCAAGCACCCACAACTGACCTGCAAGCCAACAAAAAGCCCTTTTAACTCCACCTAGCAATAACACGTTGGAAACTGTCACTATCCCGGAAGTTTGGATTGGTTTGCTGCATGCTTGCCACCACAACCCCCGAGACCCACACCCATGCGCATGTGGCACTGACTCTGAGCGATGCACTGACCCCTCTTCATCCAATTGTGCTAAAAGGGTGCCAACCGACAGGACTGGAGCTAAGGAATCCTATGACATATTTATAATCCTGTACAAGTAGCACAGGAGAATCCTGGAGGTGGGTCCCAAAGAGTTTAGACCTTCCCGACCCACCCACCCCTACCAACCTCCTCCAATGGGACACCTACACCAATCAATAGTTTTCAAGCTTGGGATTCCTAATTCGTACTGTCTAGTTGATTTTGGACGTATCCATAAATTCTGATTTCTGGCGCTTCCTGCATAACATGACTCTTTATCAAATTTGGTAGGCGCAAAATGAACAAGCGCTTGTGGTGCTCTGCGAGTTAAGGCATGCGTGTTTTTACTGCTAACATTAATGTAGGTGAGCTGTGACTGCAAAAATGAGTCAATAAGCCATCAACACAAACAATGAAGTTTTGCAATTGAACTGAGCATGCCATCGTTTGATTGCTTGTGCCTGTTTACTGGATGTGTAACCCAACACTTCTTGCAGAGGGGCAGGAACTTATTACGCTGTCATTCCTGAGCTGGAACTCGTGTGTTCAGAAATCTGTTAACTCATACATTATCCTGAGAGCAAAACACCCCCTTCCCCCCCAAATCAAACACACTCATACTACCGCACCTCCTGCTGCGAGGGTGAAGCAGCCTCGGTTTGCAATTTCCGCGGCTGCCGCTGGAACACGGTGATGACGACCTCATCAGAAGCATTGCTGCTTTGCTCCTCATGGTCATAGGACTGCATGGGCCCCTGGATCTGGTCTAATGGTAAAGTGCTATCTGCTGCTCCTCCTTGCACAATTGCAACGTGCTGCTGCTTCTCTGGCCGGCCAGCACAAGCTTCACCGCATTCAGTAGCTGTAGGTGACAATTGTTGTTGCTGCTGCTGCTGCTGCTGACTGGCTCCTGCAGCAGGGCGGGTGCTGCTGGACAGGCCATGGAACTCTGCCAGACCATGCACAAGGAGGCGCCCTGTGCACACGCGCGCGTGGAAGAGTGTGTGTGTTTGTGTGTGATTGTGCGTGTGTTAATGTGTGCGCGTGCTGAGTCCTGTGGCTGCGGTATATCGAGCGGAGCCCGAGTTAGGGATGATCTAGGGGCCCAGCAAGTTTACCAGTCTGCACAGCTGACTCTAAGCTCTGTAGTAGAACCAGGAGTGGCTCTGTCATTGAGGGCGCGTTCTGCTTTAAGCAGTCAGTGCAACCTATCAGGCAGAGTAACATGTAAATTATACATCAGTGAAGCCCTGCAGCAGCGTACTCACCCCATGCATCCAGGCCTGGCAAGCTCAAGGGTGGCACTGCGTAGCCACCTTGGGCCTCCTTGGTACTGCTGTTGGCGATAACTGATGCATCCATGTGGTCCAGCAGCTGCGCATGCAGATGCAGTGCCAGGGGAGCGTAAGTAGGGAAGAACACCAACAAACACAATGGGGTGGCATCAAAGCCGGCGCATCCTGACTTGCCTTGGTTGTAAAAATGAGGCAATAAATGAGCTATTGTGAAATGCTCCCAGGTGCTTGAGTATGACCTGGTGTCCACCAGGTTTGGGGCTGGCAGGATGGAATGAGTGCCACGCAAAGAGTGGGCGTCAATGTCCTTCCAAACCATGTATCAAGGGGTCTGCATCTACTGCAAGGCAACCTGGGTGGGCACACCCAGAGATTAAGATGAGGGATCCAGGAAGCTTCAGAGCTGGTTGCTGGGGAAGGAGACCTTTGCTGCACAGGTGTCTGGTGCAAACGGAGCATATCCAGTTTTGAGACGCAGCGCAGGCGCTGCTTCCGGATTTTTCTAAGCATGCCTAGAGGACCTGGTTTGCCGGTCAAAAGATTTTGCCGCTCAGCGCCACCGCAGCACCCCCTTGCAAACAATACTTTGCCTGCAAGCCAGCTCAAACAGGCAGACTGCATGGTTTCTTTGCCCCTCATCAAGGACGAGTCATCATTACCGCAGTGATCCGAGAGCATGTCGTGCCTCTTAATAACTCTTGTGCACACATGTATGCTGCAGGGGAAACAGAGTCTCCTTGCCAGGTAGCCAGCACACACATTTCCTGCTCAGGGCCTGACCACTCCAAATGCCACTGACCCCAGACACAAGCGCCTGCAGGGCTGACTCGCTCACTGTCATCCTTCTGGCAACACCAGCAGCCCTCCAGCCTGAGTTGTGGGACAAAGAATACAATGCAAGGAAAGTATAGTTCAATCTAGAAAGCAACACACCTGGCTTTCTAGCCCCAACACGGTATGCACATTGGCCTTGCGCAACGCAGCCCGTGCCTTGCGGCTGACATTCCCCCACTGCTTCAGTGCCTGCGCCGCCTGCTCGTGCTGCTGGGCGCTGCTGCTGGGGGCACTCATTCTTTGAGGTTGGTGCGCGCGCCGGGCTGCTGCAGCCTGCTCTTTGTTGTGCTGCTCCCAGCGCTGCACCCGGGTTGCAAGGAAGGAGTAAGTAAGTGGATGCAGGTGTGTGCTCTGGTACGTTCATGTGTACCCCCTTGGTACTTAAAGTTGGCCCTGGACCATCTCCAAGCACCCGTCCCTGTGTCATGGACAAGAATGACATTAGCTTGGTGCTGCGACACAAGGAGGCAACCTTTCCTGGTCTTCGAGCTTTGCTTGCCAAGCAAAGAGGGCTGCCAGCGCCAGAGCATGCGGTTATGGGCCCCGTCACAGGCGGGAACGTTTTACAGCAGAGCCACCATACTTGCAAAGTTAATGCACAGCACAATAACGCACACTGCAAGTACAATACAGTTGCATAGTCTGATGGACATTTCACAAGGGTCACCCTCTCCTCACTCATCCAAGCAGAAGTACCCTGCTCAAGCACAAGCAACCATCAAGTAAAACAGCCACCTCGAGAACACGTGCTTGCCGATCGATGTCCACGTTCCGGAAACCATCCCAGATTTCTGCGTGCTGTGGGCGCGCGACGATTTCAAAGGCGGTCGGGGCTCGAAATCCTGCATGGCCCAGAAGAGAATGATAGTGAACATGCACTCTCAACATGTCATGACATGCATTGTTCCAGCGGCCTGCTTGAACATCATTGCGTACAAAGGCAGACCTTATTGAAATTCACAACAAGTGGGCGGTTCCTGTTCCCACGCCATAAATAAGCGCGCTTTGGATTTTGTGCAGCCAGGTCAAGCAATGGGCAGACTGCTCCGACTCACGGCAAATTTCCTTGACAGGGATGAAGGAATACCAGACATACCGAATGGCACGGGGTTGAACTGGCTGTGCATTTCCTCTGCAGTCATTGGCCCAGCAAGCTCACGAAGCACGCGCTCATTGTTCCACCGCCTAATGAATTCAAGAAGAGGCAAGAGAGAAGTGAGGGCATTTCTTAGCTATGCATCAATGACGGGGATGCTGCATTTGCGGAGGATCCTGATGTGCATGACGCCAGCCCAAGAAAAGGTAAGAGAAAGCCGTGGGAAAATAGGGCCTCCCAATATTTTGAGAAATTGAGACATAGGCTCACCGAGCCTAGAAGAGGCTCAGCTTATTTGGTTAGGGCCTTGTTAAGATGATATGGTCAGAAATCTGCTTCTCAAGGGTGGCTCCATTCCATCCAAGATTTTCCACTGCACTACCCCTGCCACCACTACTATTTATTCTGCAAGCCAGCTTCCAGGTCATCCTCAGCGAACTGCTTGCTGTCAGAACGTAGGTGAGCTTCTTGGCGCGCTCTGGAGCCAGGCAAGAGCGGTGCTTGGTGTACAATTAGCCCCATGCAGACCAGTTGCGCTCACGGGCATATGCAGTGGAGTGCATGTACAGCACGCGCACAGCAACTCCAGCGAGCACAGGGAAATCCTTCTAGGCCCCCATGCGCCAGAAACTGATGGGCTTTTTAACGGGAGGGAGGCTTCCATCATCCTGAGGGAACAATCCTGCAGCCATCTGGCCCCATTGCACGACGTAAGTTGCTTGTTGATGCCTTCTGCTACTACTGCTGCTGCTCCTGCTCCGATGTCACCAGGCCCTGCAGACCCTTTCTATACCCCTAATAGTCTTTCAGCTGAAGGTATGACTTGCACACATCAGGAGGGTTGGATGGGCTGAGCAGCACTTTGCAGAGCTTCCACAGCACCTGAGTTGCAGAGACGGCCACAAGTACAAGTTTCCACAGAAACGTGCTGCCACCACCATGCCTTCCCCTTCCACTTTTGCTTCTTGGTTGCTTCAAATACAGCATCTGCTTGCATGTAGGTACCGCCATACTGCTGCAAACCCAATCTTCTCTCAACAACGTCTATCCCTACGGCACTGCCATCAGTATCATTCCATAACACTTCCTTTTGGACATTTTCATTGAAGAATTTTCAAGGATTTATTGGGGAATGCTACGTGATTCTCCTATACTTTACGGAGACCCTCGTTCACAACAAAGGTCAGGCCCATACGCCAAACCCCGAGCCTCGCCTAGCCTTGCCCTCGGCGCGGCTCGGCTTGGTGGCTACCCAACCCTAGTAAGAAAGGCTCAGGAGAAGACAAGCCTGGCAGATGCAAGGACACAGATGCACTACAAAATGTGCCTCCTGGGAGCTAAAGCATGAAAGGATATAGATGTACTGCAAAATGTGCCTCCTGGGAGCAAAAGCATGAAAGGATATAGATGTACTGCAAAATGTGCCTCCTGGGAGCTAAAGCATGAAAGGACATAGATGCGCTGCAAAATGCGCCCCCTGAGAGCAAAAGTATGAAAGGACATAGATGCGCTGCAAAATGCGCCCCTAAGAGCATAAGCATGGGATGCTACAAGGACCTTGAGAAAAGGGTTTGAGTGGAGGCATGAAGAGCAGGGTTTCTTTTTCACACAGCTAGCATGGCACTTGCCTCCTCCGCCTTGCTCCCACCGCAGCCAGGACGTTCAGCTCAGCCACCTCAGATGCGTCTGAAGATTGAAGGTCAAGAATTACAGGAGCATAAGGCCTTCAGTGACATTGACAGACCACTACCACCTCAGTGACTACAGGTCAGAAACTAAATTGATGAACTGCTACCACTCAGGTGCATCTGCAAGGCCAGTAACTACTGTAAGGCAGGCAGATGCACTCATCCAGGGGCTTGCCTGGGCTCGCTACAGTGCTGCATGTTACTCTTTTCATGCACCAAGTGCAGCTCTGTTGGGTGAATGTTTTTTGAATTGCAATACATGACCTACGCATTGCAAGGCCGCAGTTTTTCCTATTTGTGTGGGTGAACTATGTATTGTGTTGTTTCATCTTTCGGTCACGCCTTTCCTGCTACTAGGAATCATTAATCAGTAGCTTTCAGACTGGACTCTCCCTATGAAGCCACCTGCTTATCATGGCAACCTTCCCTTGTTTTCTTCCGTCGTAGGTTAGACTGTAGGTTAGACCCACAAGAGGACAGACATGACCAATCTGCATCCAGCAAAAGATTTCTGGACGTTGCAGCACAACACGCTGTCCAGTAATTGTACCAGAATGTGTTCTTGCCCACTCACTTGGAAGCATGCCCCCTTGCGAGACAAGCTGGAATCGCTCTTGCATAATCTGCGCCAGTAAGAGATCCTTCCCACGTTTGGTAGTGTGTTTGCCTTTGCCTTGTGGACGCTCCGCTTCTTCCACTCCACGCATGCGCCCTCCATCAGGCATCAAATAGGGTGCGTGAGCAGGGCTCATTACTGGGTTTTGTTGGTCAGTGGATGAGCCTGTGGTGGAGCGTCATAAGTGGAATATCACAGGGTGAACATTTACTGCAGGCTAACCAGGCCTTCCTGTTACTGGACCCATTGACAAATAGAGCAATAGAGCATAAGACAAGACAAATAGAGCATAAGGGCGCTCCAAGAAGTGGGTGAGTGAAAGTACACAAGCTTGCTTGCCAGGCACATGGTACTCCCAAGATACTTTGCACTTCAGAGAGGACAAACCGGCGACCTACCTGAGAGGATAGAGTTTGTTCACAGGCGTGCCCAGTGCTGCACAGGCTTGTTGAAAACGCCAACAACCGATCCCAACCAAACCAAATGCCTGACTTTTAAATCTGACTGATTTATTATTGTTTGAAGATGAACAAATTGTTAGGGTTTGGATTCAATTTTTAGTTTTGTCCGATCATGCAAGCCGGACATGTCTGCATTCCTTCGTTTCAAGTCCCTCTGCAATTCAGGCTCTAAACGGGCATCTTCTACCTACAGCTCGGCTGGTGAGGCACATTCACACACACACATACATACATACACACGTACATACATCAATACATACACAAACACACATACATACACACACAAAAACACACACATACACACACAGAGCACGCACACATACACATGTATACACACAAATACAGAGCACACATACACACACACAGAGCACACATATACACAGCACACACACTCAGAACACGCACACATACACACACAGAGCACACATATACACAGCACACACACTCAGAACACGCACGCATACACACACAGAGCACACATATACACAGCACACACACACACACACACACACAGAGCACACATATACACAGCACACACACAGAGCACACATATACACAGCACACACACACACACACACACACTCAGAACACACACACAGCACACAGCACATACACACATAAACAAAAAGCATGCACGCACGCGCGCATGTGTGAGTTCATCAGATCAGAGCCCCTCACATTATTTACTTCTTGCTCTGCAGGGCCTGCCCATCTTCTTCTCAATTTCCTTTGCGCCTGGTACCAGTGGTAGCTGGACCCCAGCACGCATCCCCTGCCCCCAAGCCCAGCTCATCCGCTGCTCACACACACTTACAAGCTGTGAAGGAGGAGCTTGCATCAAGCGGCCAGGGAAGCAGCCTCGGGAGGTCGCAAAGCCACTTGCAACCAACACCTAGTATCGCCCCTTTGACCATGAGCCTCCACCACCCGGGTGGAGCTCCGCGGCTGCTCACGTCAGAATTCTTGGCTAGGAGGGAAACAGGGAGCATTTCAGAGGGACGACAGGAGCATCATCACCAGGAGCAGGAGCAGCAGCAGCAGCACGCGCTGGGAGGGCTATCCCACAGCATTCCAAAAACACACACATACCTTGTCCTTCTGAATTGGAACCTATCCAAGCGCCTGCCTGATTTTTGGGAAAAAGGTAGGGGACAGCCCTTTGTGTTGGGGACTCCGAGTGCGTGCCTAAAGACCTGAAGGAAGGATTCCATGCACCATGGAAGGCAGGAACAAAGGATGCTCTGCATCGCTCGCAGCCTTGCCCTTCATACATCTCTTCATGTGCACGCCGACAACCTCAGCTTCTTCCTCTCACCCCCTCGCCTTTTCCGGCACATTTGGATCTCGCAGCGGGAACTTGCATTTGTGCTGACGGCGGGTCTAATCGCCTGCATGATGAGCTTCCTGCCATGATGCCTGAACAGGACCCTGAGGCTGTGAGACGCAGGTAAACAGACAGAGGGGCCACAGAGGGGCTGCACACATGTGTGTGTGTGTGTGTGCGTGCGTGCATGCGTGCGAGTGTGTGTGTGTGTTGCGCGGCCGCGTTCAGCAAGCAAGGCACGGCTTCAGTGGCATGATCAAAAGTGTAAGATTGAGTGGCACGATCAAAAGTGTAAGGTTCAGGGGCATGATCAAAAGTGTAAGGTTCAGGGGTATGATCAAAAGTGTAAGGGTCAGTGGCATGATCAACAGTGTAATTGCAGCAGCCTCCATGCTTGAGGAAGCACAAATGCTTGTGTGCCTTGCACCACCACCACCACCACCACCACCACCACCACCGCCATGAGTTTTGCAGGCCTCAGCCCAGCATGTATGGGGGTGTTAAGAACAGCAACCTCCATGCAATCCAAATTGGAAGCTTCTAAGGCCACGACCAGACCGTTGCTGTGTACAGGTTCCTGCCGAGCGTGATCAAGGGCGATCTGGACAGTATTCGGCCAGAGGTGCTTGCCTTCTACAAAGGCCTGGGCGTGCCCATCGTAGACAGCTCTGCAGATCAAGACACCACTGACCTGACCAAGTGCATCGCATACATTGAAGAGCATTTGAAGGTGAGGCTGGCATGCTGAGCAGGTGCATCTCCAACTAGGCGTCGTCTGAGGTGGGCTCGTTGATCAGTGTGCCCTTTGTGCTGAAAAATATACAGACTTAAGATTCAACCTGACACTGAATGATCTGGCCAAGGTCGCAGCAATGGGGTTCCTGCTGCAGGTTGTGCTTTGCAACTCCTTGCTTCCAAGTGCCATCGTGCACCGTGCCACCATGCCATCATGCCAAGCTGAAGCTCCCAAGTGCCATCGTGCACCGTGCCTCAGTGCCACCATGCCAAGCCAAAGCTTCCAAATGCCATCATCCACCTGATGCTCATGCCAAAACAGGCAAGATAGCTGCGAGCTCTTGTTGCCTTACAAACAAAAGGGTTGGCAGTCAGGTACAAGCTAAGTCATTGCCCTGATTGCTGATCAGGGATTGTATGCATGTCATTCATCTTTGCACCATGGGAAGCAAGTGTCTCCAGCAACAAGTGCATAGTGCAAAAACGAATGAATCACAACCTTTTGCATGCGCCCCCTCCCGATCATGCACTGGGAGCTAGTGCAGCTGGTGTGCTGTGTTCGCTGTCTGCAAGCAGCACATGCATGTGCGCTGCGTGCATGCAGTTAGAAGAGGCACAGCTGCAGGAGGCTCGCTGCATCTCGCCCCGAATCTGCATGGAGGCAGCAGAGGCAGACCAACGGCGCTACCAGCAGCTGCAAGAGAGCAAGCAGCAGCAGCAGCAGCAGCAACAAAATGAGGCCCCTAATGACAGTGTTGCCCAGCAAGAGCGGACTTCAAGCGCCTCTGGGCAGCAAGCAGCTCAGCTGTTGGGCACCTCCGCTGATAGAAATCAAGGAACTGTGCAGGGATCGACACCTGGACTTGGGAGTGAGAGGGTGACCTTGCAAGAAGGCGTCTTCCTGCAGCACAAGCACCAGATCATTGTTCTAGGTGTGTCTTCCTGCAGCACAAGGACCATGTCTTTGTGCTTTTTAGGTTTAAGTTCCTGCAGCACCAGGTCACTGTGTTGGGTGTGAGCAGCTGCTGCGTGGCCTTGGCAGTGTGCTTCCCGTGCTGATCAATGATCTGACCTGTGAGGGGGGTCAGGAGCATACAATGGCATTGTGTAAAGAAGAAGCAACAAGAAAAAGCATGTTGAGTTGTTTGTTTTAAGCCAAGTCCATCACATTGCCTTGTTCGCCTGTTTTCCACAAGCATGGGACGTATCTGTCCGCTTCCTTGGTGATTTCTGACAATTCCTTGCGGGGGTTCATAATCTTGCCTTTGCAAAGGTGCTGAAACTGCAGGCTTCTACAAAGCAAGGTGAACAAACTGCGCCCTCGCTGTCCTAATAAGGTCCCAACGTGCAGGTTTGGACTTACGTCATAAGGTTCCATTTGCAGCACGCATCTGAAAAATTGAGAATAAGACATCCTATAGATCAGATGACTGCCATGTGCTACACCTGTTCTCCATGAGAATTGCTGGTTTTTGTTCGTGGTGGCAGCTCACAGGGTCCCAACTCATGTGTGCAACTTTGAACTGCTGTAACTTTGTGCCGCCAGATGGTTCCAAGATTAAAAGTAGTGTGATAGGAAGCTTTTTTAGCACTGTTTTTTCATCTTGGAGCCAGCTGGCGGTGCCGATCTAGGCCTGGTCAAAGTTTGGCTGGAGATCAGGGCAAACCTCAGAATTTCGACCCCAATTTGGATTCACGCCTAATCCTGATAGAAATAATGTTGCAATCAAAGAAATGTGAAGATTGCACCCGGGAAGTACTCCCTGCATGAAAAAAGAGCTGAGGGCTTAGAGGTCCACCTACCCCTCCAGGCGTTCGCGCCCACCCTGACCCAGACAGACCATCAATTGAGCCCAATTCTTTTGCAATGCTGTCTACTATATTACTGCTACACATCTGAGGGTAAATTTGACAAAATGTGGTGGGTTGGACAATTTCCAATCTTCACCTCATTGCCCCCTTTTCCCCTCATTGAGCGCCCTAGCTCACACATTGAGCTGATTTCCCCACGACTTCTTTTGCAGAGTTGTGTATTTATCATCACAGAACATGACTGCATACATATTTTAGTGACGTGCAGCCAGGGAGGCCAGGGAGACAGAAAAGTTTCCTGTACAGCCCCCCCCCCCCAAATGGCCAAGTTAGAACCCTCTGGTGGCAGGTCCATGGTTTCATTAAACATGCAATATTATGCATGCTTCAAAGCACATTTCACACAGCCTGCATGTTTGGGCAGCAATGTGCAACTTGGACTGGCCTTAATGTCATTCCTCCCTTCTTCCATCAACAATTTCCCCTTCGGCTCTTAACAAATGTTTGGCATGTTCCCAACAGTGGCTTGCCGGGTGGTGGGTTGCTTGGGTGACCACACCCTGACAGCCTTTGCCTATTTCCACTGTGGTCCATCTTTGCCTCACTTTGTGACAGGCGCATTAGGGGGCCGCTTGGACCATACCCTGGCTGCCATCAACACGCTTCACATGTTCCCTGACCTCAATATTGTGCTTCTTGGGGACGGTAACTTGGTGAGTGCCATCGGCAAACTGTACATGGGGATGGTGGGCTCTATGAGTGTCATCAACGCATTGTGCATGATCCCTGACCTCAATATCTTGACTCTTGGGGATGGTAATTGAGTGAGTGCCATCAGCACGCTGCACATGGGGATGGTAGGCTCTGAAAGTGTCATCAACACATTGTGCATGATCCCTGACCTCAAGATCGTGACTCTTGGGGACGGTTATCTTGGTGCATGCCCCTGTAAACATATTATAATGTTACAGGCTTACAGAGCTGTTGCCTCTCAGCACACACAGTGCTCTGCAAGCCATGCTGGCACCACCCTTGCCGTGCAATCCATGAGCTCATATAAAGCACACTGGCACAGCAGGCTCACACAGAGGCCCTGCTAAAAAGGAAAGGAACTGCATAGGCAGAGTGAAGGAACTGCATAGGCAGAGTGAACTATCCCTACATCATTCAAGGACAAGGAGGCGCATATAGCGCTAGAAGCAGCTCTCTCCAAGGAGTTGCCCATCAAGGTTGGTCTGAAACCTCCAAGGTTGCCCGCCAAGGTTGATCTGAAACCTGAAGGTTATGGCTTCTGGTGGCAACTCAGGCTCAACGCAGTAGGTGGCTTGCTTTGAAGACTTGCTCGTTTTTAAGGCTGTTTTGACGACTTGCCAGGGCTGCCTTGGGGAAAAGGTCTCCTAGTGCTTGCTGCAGCATAATTTCTGACCTTGAGTGGAATTTCATGCTTCCCAGGCAGAGTTGCCAATGAAAATCGCATGACAACACTCTTGCAGGTGCGGCTGCTACCTCAAGGACGTTCCGTGATCAAGCCAGATAGATCAATTGAGGGGCCCATGTGTGGTCTTGTGCCCATGAGGGGTGCTGCCACAGCCACATCCACAGGTGTGTGTGTATGTGTGTGTGTCTGTGCGTGTTAGGGGGAAATTAATGCATGTGTTTACACGTTTGTGTATATTTGTTGGTGGAGCCTGGTGTCCATTGAGGTGCCCTGAGGTGCTAGTGATTAATTGCAGGCCTCGCTTGATTACAGCTTCTCACTTACGAAGGCAAGACCTAAGAGAAGATCGTAGCTCAGGAATAACTTTGAGCTAGCAGGCTGGGGAAGCTGTGTGCCGGACTGTCTCAAACTCCTAGGCCCTCTGAACTGCTGACACCCTCAAAGGAGGCTATAGGACTTGAGGTATGTAAAATATTTTGCTCACAATCATGGTCCTGAGTCTGGGCCAATGCAATGCTGAACTAACCTAAGGTCAAGAAAGAGGTGGGATAATAATGCAGATCCAAGAGCTGTAGACAGGCTGAGAGTGAACAGTTCTTTGCGACTGCCTTGACCTACCATCAACCTGATAAGGAGGCTGCAGGGACTCGGTCTGAAATGATCAGGGGGTGGTTGGGTTAGTTGGGTTGACTTTTTACGACCTCCCCTCCAGGATTTTTAAAACCATTTCTACAAGATATAAATGGACAAAAAGGTTCCTCAGCTCAAGCCCTGTCAATTGGCACCATTTTGGTGCAGATTGAATGCAAGCAGGGGGGCTGTGTGCATGACTGGGCGGCAGTGCCGTGCGCGCTTGGGTGGGGGCAGCAGGGGGAGTGAAGGCGAAGAGGCATGAAATCACTCCTAACTTCCAGGATAGTGTCAATGCAATATGCGCAATTGTATAGTGAACTCAGGACAGTAATTTGTGGGCTTGCAAGCCAGCTGTGGATGCCTGGCAGGACAGGTATGTCTTTGCGTCCGCAGCTCAGTTTTGCCCCATACCTCTGCTGCAATTCAATTTTTGGGCGTGGTGAGTATGCAGATGAGTAAGGAATTTAAAGCGGAACATATGAGTACCCTTATCCTTAAAATAAGGGCATTGTAAGGGGGGTCCGGGTGTCAGGTGAAAGTGGTCCAGCCCCAATTATTGGCATGGTTTCCGGCAATTTTTTTATTCCCTCCTGCCCTTGCAAGCATTTGCTTACTGGCTCGTCCACGGCAACGTGGATGACAAGCAAATGCTAAACGAGGATATTCAGCAACTGCAGCAGCAGGCATTGATGGCAATAAGCAGCAGTGTGGTTTGTGCTTGTGCCCGATCCTCTCCTGCATACTTTGTGTGTGGGAGCTGTAACAAACTTTGCTTCAATGTCAAGCACGGGCGGAGTGTTGAAGTAGACCTACAGCGTTGCTGAGGATTTCTAAAGAGAAGATGACTTTTACATGTCCCAACTTCCTATAGGAGATGATCACACAGGCTGCAGCAACAAGTGACACGACACTGTGCTTTTTTTTCATGCTTCATTTCCATGCCATCAAATGTGCATGCAATTGCTTGCCTGGTTTCCTGCACTTCTTCCAGTTTTCCTACATGAGTCCTGCAAAGGACTGAGCTGCGGCTTGTACTTGCATGGCTTCTTGGCTCACTCCATGCAGGTCTGCGCTGGAATGTGGACAAAACACGAATGGCGTTTGGTGGTCTTGTGTCAACATCAAACAAGATATGCTCAGACATTATTGAGGTAGAAACTGACAGTGATCTGGTATGGACTGTTGAATTGAAAGACTGATTGCCTCACGTTCAACATTCTTTGCTAATAATATTGTCACTCTTTTCTCCAAGTCCAGGCACGGATTACTGCTGGCTAACCTCCTAATCCCCTTAGGCATTTCTTTCTGTTTTCTCTTAATAGAGGGGACTATCGATGCTGCGGTCCTAGGTATCTTTTCAATTGTTAGTAACTAGGAGTACTGCTGCTGCCTGCATAATTTCTTGTTTTTTTTTTCTTTTTCATAGCTGGAATTGTAGAGTCGTGTTTCACCAAGTTTGCTTCCTCTCCTTTGTGGTGGGTCTCTGACGAGCAGCATGTAACAAATACGAGGGGGTTGGTGAGGGACAGATTGGATTGCTGAGGGCAAGGAAGTAGAATTAAGCACTGAGACCCAACAAAACGCAGAGGGGACGTTGTATGATATAGGAAAATCCAAAGTGCACCGCAAAGAAATGAGAGGAAAACTACGTAGGCAGAAGAAACTCTTTCTACACCAAATAAGGAAAAGGAGACACATTAGCTCAGAAGAACCGCGAGTCCGCTCCACCACAAAGGTGCAAAAGAGAAAAGTGCTAATGGGGACCTGGAGGGTTACTGGAAAGGAAAGGGTTACATAGCTGTGCCTGCCTATGTGGACAGCGTGGCTGAAGCAAAAACAGCCCGGGTGCCTGTAACCAAACCAGTCCAAGCTGGACAGCAAAAACAAAACATATAAGTCCGTCACAGCATTTCAGGCACGCTGATACGAGCTTGGCATATCCTAGGACATCAGCCTGGGTCATGAAATCGTAATAGTAGTAGTTTCAGTTTTCCTTTCTTTTCTTATCATAAGTAGCAGTATCAAGTTCATCCATGAGGGGGGTAAGGATGCACTTGCTGTTTTCAATAAGAAGAAGAAGAAGAAGAAGAAGAAGAAGAAGAAGAAGAAGAAGAAAGAGGAAAAAGAGGGAATTATGTAGGCGAAGGGAACTTTCCCAACATCGATTAAGGAAAAGGAGACAATGGCTCAAAAGAGCTGCAAGTCCCCTCTACCAAAAAGCAAGGGATAAATGAAAAGAGCATACCCAACAATCTTGCAGCTTCTTGGCAAGGAAGTCAGACTCTGGCCCAAAGGAGCGGCATCTTGAATCCAAAAAGCAAACAAAAATATAGTGACATGCTTAGTTAAGGAGACTTGCAGCTCTTTTGAACCAATGCATCTATCCTAATTATACATATTATATATAATCATCTCCTTTTCGTAATTAAACATACAATACACATAATAATATACCCATACTTTTTATATGGAGGGGGCCAACTTGCTTAAGCACACTTCTGTGCTTGCTCTTCCTCTTGGTCTGTGTGTTGGGACCCTGCCTTTCAGAGCAGGTGACCTTTCCTTAATGCATGCATCCAGACTTGGACTGCGTACTTTTCTTTCTTTCTTTCCTAAATCATACAGGGGGTGTCATCAGTGTTTTTCCCAGTGACACACAATTTTGTTTTCTCTGCACCATGCTGATGTCACAATGCCTGGGCAACAATTGGAAGCAACACAGTGGCAGCATGCAGACCTCTGCAAGAACATGTGTGAAAGATCTGTGACGTTACACATCATCCTTCTGGGTATTGATGGGACTTATAACAATGAACACACCATAAATCTATTAAAGTAGTTAGGCCTTGGCCACCAACGAGCTAGCAAGCTTGCACGTAAACTCCATGCATATTCTGTTAATTACGCCCAGAAACCTATTATCATTAGGCGTGCAATTGAAAACAAGGATATTACTCGCAGCCAGGTTCTGGAGCCGGGTGATTCCAGCAACCCTTCAGACCCCCCTGACCCTTTTTGTTCCTGCTTTGTGGTGGTGGGAACTTACGGCTCTTCCGAGCCAATGTGTCTCCTATCCCTTAATTGATGTAGGGAGAGTTTCTCTGCCTTCGTAATTTCTATTTTTATTCATTTTCTTTTCCTCTTATTTCGTTGGAACATGAAGCTAGGAGCCAAGACAGGCTCAGGATAAATCTTTGCAAAAAGAAAAACAAAGCAGAAAAATAATTTATTTATTTGTTTGGCCTGTTGCTCCAAGATTGCAGACTTTAAAAGCGCTTGAGTGCTTTGCTCAACACATCACTGCCAGCAAATGAGGCACTGAGTAAAGAGACAAGTCATCCCTTAATTTGTAGGCAAACATTGGGCTTGTGGTGTACCTCAACACTCTAGACCAGTAAGTAGGCAACGTGCAATTTTTAGCTAAATAGCTGGATCACTGCAAGGCTGGTTGCTTTCAGCCCCTCTTTTTTTCAATGACTTAACCTGACCATGGCCACTGCACTGTTTTCAACAGGTAGCTCACTTTCCTTACTTTCCTTCAGCCATAGCCAAAGGGTAAACCAGAATGTAGATATGTGCAAGTGCCTAAAGCCCCTCGGTGCGGCAATGGTGTGCTGACAACCTTTCCTGCTGATCCAGCCACTCTAACTGCCGTTGACGCCGCCAATGTGACATGCTCCCTCCATGGCCCACTCCGTCAATGCCACTCCCAACTTCAATTCCTAAAATCCTGCCTCTCAGGGCAACAGCTCCTCCATGCTCCCTGGTTCTGTTGATTGCCTGTGGCTGAGTGACAGTGCCATCTAATCCAGGCAATCCCCTCTCAAGCCTGAAACCCCTACCGCTGTTGTTATTGTATGCAGGTGAAGCTGCTGCCCAACTGCATGGCTGTGCATCCTGCTGCCCTTCAGGCCTCCACCATTGATGTGACTCCCACACAGTGCTGCTATGTGGAGTGGGGCGGTGGAAGTTTTGGCTGCTCTTGCTTGGAGATGCCTGTTGCAAAGGTGGCCTCCTGCACTGTGGTTGTTCCAAGCTTTTGTAGCTGCCTCTTGCTTCCATAGGGGCTTTCCCAGGCCTCTCATAAAACAGAGGATTTGTTGTTGCTGAGGTGATGGTGCTTGTGCTAGCTGGTGTATGGCCTTCAGTGTCTATGTGAAGGGCAAGGTGCGCATGGGGCGGATGTCTGCCGCTTTGCTGTTTGTTCAGCAGCTGATCAATTTGCTGCCGATGATACTTGCGGGAAGTCCTGCTGGGAAACCCACTTTCCCTTCTCTGATGGTTGGGAGTGAGCTTGTGGCTGACAAAGTGCCCAGAAAGAGTGTATCCAGGATGATGGGGATGGAAGCCCTTGTGGTGTAAGATCTGCCTGTTGCTCCTGCTAGTTCCCATACCATGATGACCGTCAGAAGAATGGCTCCTTCCATCTGCATCTGCCACTTTCCATGCCTTCAATTGTTGAAGGTGTCTCATTTCTTTTTCCTGTTGCTGCTGTAGGCGCCGCCTCCGGGACCACCATAGAAAGGCACCTGAAGAAGAAGAAGAAGAAGATGGTGCAAAGCAGGCTTGCTTGTTGACCAAAACAAGCAGCAAGAGCAGAAGAAAGCAATGAATTCTAATAGGTAGGAGTTCACAAATCACGAAGTGTGTGCATGTGCATAACACCCGCAAGAACCAGGCAGCCACAAAGAAACCGATCATATGACATTGGAATTGCGAGCTTTGGCAAGCACACAGATTACCCCTGGCATGCCCTCGCCAATCGCTCCTGCTCAAGGCCATTTTGTAAGCAATACAATACTCAAGGACTGCGTGCACGCATGAGCCAGACAGGTGCACCTCTTTGCTCGCGCCAGCTTAAAGGTGCACATACTTACCCAGGGCAGATGTGAGCACTGCTGCCACAATGCTCACGACAAGCCAGATCCACCACGGCGCTGAGTTGCCCCCTGTCTCTTGTGTGGTTTCACTCGAAGGGGCTGTGGGAGGCCCTCCAAGCTTGGGTGCATCCTGAGGCGGTTCAGGAGGCGTCGGAGATGGTAGCTGGGGTGCAGCATCAGGGCTAGGTGTTCTGGGTGGAGGTGGAGATGTTCTGGAGATGATCTGGGCTGGAGAGGGTGGGCTTGACACGCTCGGAGGAGGAGATGAGGATGGGACAGAAAGAGGAGGGGGCGCAGGTGAAGGGCTGGGCGGGCGGGGCGAGAATGGAGGGAAAGGTGCAAACGGGATGTTAGGAGCCGGAGGTGTTCTCTTTGCAAGCGGAGCAGGAGGGCCTCTGGGATGTGCTGGCCGGAACGGAAACGGAGCAGCGGGTTGAAGGGGACTGAAGGGCCTGTTTGGGGGAAGAGAAGGGGGGTGAGGTGGGGGAGGATGGGCCGGTACAAAAGGCGGGGGCAAAGGCGGGTCAAATGGGACTGGGGGAGGACTTTGAGGGCGTGGAGGTGGCCAAGGGACCTGGGGTGGAGCTGGCTGGCATCCATTCTCTGTCATCACTTCATCTGCAATGGGGGATAGAGGGAAAAAAAAGCTCGACAGACCAGTTTATGTCAGCAAGTAGCAGGAAGCATGATACTGCAAGCAGCCTCTTGGGTGGGGCGCTGCGCATCACGGGCAGCTTAACAGCCCATAATGTTAGGCTTATGTGTATAATGTTGAGCTCAAATGATAGAAGTGGAAACGGGCTTGGGATTACATACAATACAAATTCACCAAGCATATTTGCGGCCCTGCCTCCAGCACCAACTTCAAAGACTGACCGGATCCATTAAAAAGTACATACTGGCTCACACTACCCCCCACTTGCCTTTGCTAGAAACAGGATCTATAATCACCACAACAATTTGTTCCAGGCTGTCAATGCCTTTTGATTTTACCTTAAACAGAAGCTACAGAAAAACCAGGTCAAAGTGTATATAGAATGGATTATTATATACCCTACCCACCTTGTGTGCAGTTATCTTCAACACACATCACGTTGTCAGGTCCCACATCCTCACACTTCAAAGCTTCACAGAAATTGTCCTCGTAAAACATGCCATAATCAGAGGCACAACAGTCAAAGCTTGGGCATGAATCGTTGCTGGTACTTTCAGGAATGTGCACCCAGCGTTTGCAGGATTCAATTCCATCTGGCAAGGCCTCACAGCTTGATTGATCTGCATGAATAGTGAAAAAGTGAACCATGGGGAAAAAGGAAAAAGAAAAGCGAAAACCATGTAGGAAATGTGAATGCTCCCTAAATCAATTGAGGAACAGGAGCCACATTGGCTCAAACAACCTTTAGTTTTTTCCACCAGAAAGTAAGAGAGAAACAAACGTGCATCTGTTGAGTTTCTGGCAGCATGTGGCTCCAGGGCACCTCCAGAGATAAGATGATTGCTTTTGTTTTCAATGGCACGTCTAGTTGAGGCAAGTCTGTGCCCATATTGCACAGAATAAGTATGGAGATTTGATGCAATTTTGGCAGACCTTTATGCGTCAGTACCTAATTTGCTGAATTGGTCACGCTTGTAGTAAGGAGTAGGAGAGCGTGCATCCAGCCATCAAGCAGGGACCTAGCATGTATTATAGAAATGATAAACAAGACGCTCTAAAGTGGTGAGTGCTGACCTGGATCCTGTCGCCTGGAGCAAAATAAGGATGCCCTGGACATACCATCAAGACATACCATCAACTGAGGAACATGGGGTGGAGAAGTTGAACGATGAGGGGTAGGTGTAGCTCGCGCCCGCACAAGGATCTGGGAGTGAAGTCAAGGAAAATGCACACTCAGCACGCAACTCAGGGCTTAGATGATCATCTGTTACGCGAGCTATTGCCAACGTTCAATCTAGATGCAAACATGCATTTGAGTGAATGTAATGCAGATGCCCTAAAGAACCGTCCTTCTGCTCTTTGCAGCCGAAGAGCCCAAGCATCGCACACCTTGGTACCAGCAATACCAGAGCTTGTCCTCTGCCTCTGCTACATCAGAGAACTTGTGGCACAGTGTATCATTTCCTGCTTGCACCTGCAAGCACAAGGACAAGCAAGGGAAAGTTTCCCTGGGAAACCTGGGTCCCAGGAGCAGCGGGATGCCCTTGCTGCAGCTTCTGTTGCCACTACAGTATTGTAGTTCATCGCCTTACCTGGAATCCCAACACAGCTGAAAGCGTGAGGAGCAGGAGACCTTGCGAGATGGAGGGAAGAAGATGGACAGTCGCCTCAATGCGCGCCATCTTTGCGTGTTGTAAACTTAAAGTTAAAATAGATGGTTCTAATTAACAAATTTCGGCATTGAAGAGTAAGTGCGCACACTTTATTCCCAATCGAAACCTTTGTGTATTTTGTTTAAATACTACGGAAACTTCAAGAATATCAAAAAGTAACTTTTAGAAACATTTTTATTACAGTAATGCACTATAGTATAGCTACAGGGTCGACATCACAAGCTTAGATCTTTGCTTACCTGATGAATCGTCACAAAAGACCTTGGGGTTTAATAGGAAGTGTATGCTTTGCTCTGCTCCATCATGGAAATAGGTGCCCATACGAGCTTAGAATTTGCAACAAATGCGACTGGCACACTGTACAAGACGAAGAGCATGTTATCCTAGATTGCCCATCTCAGGATTTATCAGAACTGCGCACTCAGTTCCAGCATCTGTTTAGCTCTGCACCCCCTAGCAGTGCATCACGTCTTAGAGACTGCATGAATTAGGATGATGTCCTAGGATTAGCTAAGTTCGTGTCTGCTCGCCTGAAATGCTGTGACTGAGCTTCTAGCTCATTTTGCTTTTTAATTTAATCTGGTTTGGTTGCAGGCACGTTTTGCTTCAGCTAAGCTGCCCCCGCAGGCAGGTACAGCTTTGTAACCCTTCCCTTTGCTCTGGGAGTATGATATCTGTGTTTGGATTTATGTTTGACATGGGCGCGCTCCTACATCTTCTTCAAAAATGGCGGCACCAACTGCATGGCATATCCTTGCCCTGAATTGTTAGAGGCTGGAGCTGCCCTTGAGCCTGAGGAGCGGACACACGTCTTTCTCGAGAATGACAAGTGTGCACTGCGAATATTTCCATCTGGAAGTACCACAAACACGACATCATCCTTTGCCAAGCATCAAAAGAAGCTAGAGGAGTTACAGTTGGGCACACCGTGTCACCCTGGCAATGCTAAAGCAGTTTGCAGCCGGCGTATGAATTCGCACAGACTGAAGGCATAATCTAAGTAGTTGTCTCTCACTGTCTCACTTCCCAGGTGCTGCACAAGCTGCTGCAATTGCATCATTTGCAAAGCGGATGCCCGGTGTGCATTTTCAGCAAGAGTACGTGAAGCCTCTTTGTGGGCCGCTGCTTTTTGCACCTCCTCTGCTACGGCTTCCAGGACTCGCAAAGCCCGCCGCAGGGAGAAGGTATGCCATGCGCAAGCGCGATTGGTTTCATCTGCGTCAATGGAACTTTGTTTGCTACACTTTTGCAGCTGATCCAAATGCTGTTCTGCCGCCACTGCCACAAAATGAGCAAACCCCTTGAGGTCCATGCCGGAGTCGGCTTTCAAGTTGCGATCAACCAGAGACTGGAACTCATCATTGCTGCCGCATAAGAACCTGCAGTGGCATACAAACATACATGGCTTGGCTGTGCACAAAAAAGGCCGCCTTCAGTCCAAAAAGCAACAACATTTCCACAAAACCAGCTTCTTTTGCTCATGAGGTGCAAGTTAGATGTCAGTAGCAGGAATGTCGACCTGGCTAAATAGCGAGAGAAAGGCTTCAGTCAAAGCCCTGGACCAAAGTCAGGCTATGCCTCCTTGGAGCAAAATTCTGGGCTCTTATAAGTTTTCTGGCTGGAAAGTTACACTGACTGATGCAGGCAAAGGTCGAGCTTTGAGGGAAACCAGGGTTATGCACCAGCGGGCGCAGCTTCCCCACATTTCATGCAATATACTAATCAAACCAATCAAACCTTCTCTTACTCCCTTTCCAACACACCTGATATCTTCAATCGATGTCTCAGCTTTCTTCCGTTGAGCGTGCAGCAAAGCCCAGGTCCAGTGGACGTTGAAGGGGTTGATCCAGTCTGCACAAGCAAACATGGCTCCGCATTGTACCCCAGAGCAAGCTCAGTGAACGTAAGGAAAACAACACCAGCATGTAAGGCCTGCTTTAGTATGGCATGTGATACAGAATTGATATTCTCATGCCTGATAGTCACAGGGACAGCAGAGATAAGGGGAACAATCATCGAATGCTGCTCAAGATCCATGATGCCGCTATTTATTTTGAACAGGCCATAACATTGTTGGCAAGAGTGAATGGATGTTTCAAGTAGCTCTATTAACTTTACATCGCATTAGTATCCAAGACTCACTGTGGTTGATAGACAGAGTGTCGCATAAGTTGGTGACTGTGTGGTGCATGCCACTTGGCACAAAAAGGATGTCGCCCGGCCCCTGCATGTGTGTGTGTGTGTGTGTGTGTGTGTGTGTGTGTGTGTGTGTGTGTGTGTGTGTGTGTGTGTGTGTGTGTGTGTGTGTGCGCGCGCGCGCGCGCATGTGTGTCATCTTGTGTGCACGCGGAAGTTTGCATGACGGCGAAGATTACTTGGAAAGAAAGAAAAAAAGAAAGAGAAAAAGACCATGTAGCAGAGGGAACCTTCCCTACATCAATTGAAGAAAAGGAGACGCATTGGCTGGGAAATAACTAATGCTATGCCAGGACCTAGCTCCGATCCTGATCGAACCCAGTCAGCCTGTTTGACAATCCCTTGCTTCTGTTGCTTCTAGGACAAAGAGGCAAGCCAAATTATGCATTGGAAAAAAGATGTAAACAGGCAAATGTTGAGGGCAAGAAGCCATTTTTACCGCCCCTAAATAGCTCTTACTTGAATGCATTCAAAGAGGAGCGGGTGCGCTTCCTGGAGGCGAGGGAATGTCTGTGCCAGGTTGGGGTCCTCCAAAAACGGCTGCTGCACGGCTTGAGCTGCAAGGGCTGATGCTGTTGTGGCTGCTGCTGAAGCCGGCATCTGCATTTCAGGCCCCCTCGCTGCCGGACAGGAGCCTGCTCTATTGACTTGGTCCACGCCAAAGTCGGGGGCAAGCCGCATGTAATGGCGGTCGTACAGTAAAAATGTGTGTTCAGGTTCCAGGAGCAGCCACCTAAGGTCAGGCGTAGAGGGTTAAGCATTGAGCGGGTCAAAGGCAAAGCAGAACCTACACGAGGCAAAGGAGAACCTGCGTTAGTTTCAAATTTCATTTTGCAGATCCAGATACCTCATCATTTTGCAACATCGTTATTAACCTGGAGGGTTGAGGTATGTGCAGGAAATGCAGCATGCTAGGATAGTTGGTAAGAAAGTGGTGCATTGAGTTGATGGCTATTGGCCAGAATGGTTGATCAGTGTTGAAAGTACAGATCTGAGAAAGGCCAGAGATGTATGGAGCACATCACAGATGGCTGCCCAACTACACCTGAAACAATAGCTGGCCTTGCACAAGGCGTCCCCTTGCAAATGCAGTGTCCTCTTGCAAAAGGAGTGTTAAGCACAGCAAGAGAGAGCACAGAAACAGTGAGGATGACAAGGGGAGGGTATGCAGAGGGGCAGGATGAGCTATGCCTCTTTTGCGAAAAGGAATTGCACAGCCAAATTCAAATCAAGCTGGAACCCAAGTTAACAGACTCAAACAAATGATGTGTTTATCTAGTGCCATGGTCAAGGTGTGGACGCTGGACTCCCACAAGGGTCCTTCCCCATGTTCGAAGAGGGTGCTGGCGCACTAATTATCAACCTCTGACTCGCAATCAGGCAGGTGGCAATTGAGCACAGTCAGGCCACCATGGGCGACCCTTGCTTGCCCCTAGCCACAACCAAGATGGTGGTGGAAGTGAGGTAGCAGTGTAGTGGCGCAGTACAGGACAAGGAGGTTGCAGGTGGTACATCTAGAATAAGGTGGTGTAAATTGGTGCAAGTAGGATGCATGCTGACACGCCGAGCCCTCTCCACCTCATGCGTTGAGAAACCAGCCATTTGCCAAATGAGTATGTTTAGGCCACCACGGGCGACCCTCGCTTGTAGCCACAACCAAGATGGTGGTGGAAGTGAGGTGGTGCAAGGCAGCGCAAGTAGGACAAGTTGGATACAGTTGGTGCAAGAAGGAGAAGGTGGTGTAAGATGGTGCAAGTAGGATGCATGCTAGCCACGCCCACCCTCCTACGTCTCATGCATTGAGTCAGCCTGGTCAGGGCCCATGGAAACCTAAAACACTCATTCCTGCTGTTCACACGCACCGTTTCACACCAGCCACGTTGGCCGACCAGCTGTATGAGCGTAGCACGTCGGAGTGCAGGGGCGTCCAACTTCCAGCAGGTCCAAGGTACACAAAACTGCGCGATGGGGATGTCATTCCATTCAAGGGCATATGAGGTATTTTACATGATGCTGGGGTACTCAGAGTTCTAAAACTCACCCGCTGTGTCAGTGCGGCTGCCCCACTGCTCTTACAGCATGACAGCAGCACATGCCATACATTTGTATGCTACTTTTGGCGCAGAGATCACAGCTTCCAAGCAAGATCAGATTTTTGCCAAAGCAAAAAGTGAGAGGTAGACAAGGGAAGCAGCCTGAGACATCCTTGAGACAAAACCAGGTTGCCAAAGCAAAAAGTGAGACTTGAGTTTGCATAATGGGTGCAGAGGCACAAGCCAGCATACTGGCGTGAGAAATGAGGCAGACCCAAAGGGTGGCAAGTTAAACTATTGCCATGCAATGCCACTCTATACGATGTGTGCAGGGTTGTGAAAACACGCCGCCTTAGGGAAATTTGACCGTCTAAATGGTTTGATGACGGTTCAGTTCGGTAGAAATCGTCAAAAGACGCTTTCAGGAAAATGACGGTTGCCAATCGACCAGGCGGTAGCACCGTCTGGCTCAGCTGAGCCACACGTTGCTTGCATGCACTTTGCGGCTGCAAAATGTCGCAATGCTGCATTAAAAGACAAATCTATTTTACTTTTGAGCATCATGCGAGTGCAAAATAGTGCCAAACGTGCCCTGGGGAAGGAATGCTCCGCAGAACCAGCTGGGGTTTCAAGCATGCCAGCCCCAAGGAACCTGATGGCCCCCTCCCCCAACAGGCATCAACATTAGGTAAGCAAAGCCAGCAACAGCAGCAGTGCAGGAGGGTCTGTGGACCGTGAGGAGGATAGGGATGAGCAGGCGCAGCAGCATCAACAGCAGAGGCAGCAGGAAGGCAGCCAAGCTGAGCAGCGAAGGGGGGTGACTGAGCAGTGATTGGGTGGCTGAGCAGTGAAGGGGTGGGAGGGGGGGTTCCCGGGAGGGTCCAAAATTTTGCAGCAGCAGAGTAGAGCAGTTTGGCAGTTCAGCATGCAACCTTGTTCATAAATAATTTAGTTAAGTTCATCAATTGGGGTTGTTTGCAACACTCCATTGACATTTTTGTTTCAGCAGCAGATGCTGGACCGTACCGTCCACCGAACTGTTTTCCACCGTTTCGACGGTTTGAGATTTGGAAAGTACGGTAAAGAGACGTCAGACGGTACCGTCCCGTCAAATCGTACACCGAACCGTCGACTGTCGTTTCAAAACACTGAATGTGTGGCGTGTCAAGGCAAATGCATGCTTTATACTCACTACAGCTATGGACAAGCATTGAGGCAGAAAACAACAACAGCCTTGTGAGCAGATTCTTGGAGAACTCAATTGATAAAAAAACCATTTTGGTTGCCCTGCCTGGCAGGCTCTCACAACACGCGGTTACAGAAGTGTCAAGCCTTACACAGTGTCAAGCCTTACACAGGTGTCAGGCATTACACATGCGGTTAAGCAAGCGTCAAGCCTTACACAGTGTCAAACCTTTCAAGAGGTAGTAGCAGGTCAACAGCAATGTACTCAAAGGGACAGGAGGGCGAGCTTCCAAGCAGGGGGCATTCCAGCACAGTGGCAAGCGGTTAAGTGCAGCTCTAATGCCAACTCTAATGACTACGTAGCCCTATCCTTTCCCTTTCTATCAACTTTGAGCATGGCGCAAACCCACCGGTAATCAGCTGTGGAAGTGCCTCTGGATGTGGAAGCCTCTTGTTCTTGTGTCTTCTGCTTCTGAGCCTCCCCCAAAGCATCGTAGTAAGCGTTCAGCCAGTCGCTACGAAAATAACAGGGGACCTCATATGCCTGAAAGCAGTGGCAAGGTGAAGTGTTGTTGACGAAAGCCTTGGCTATGGCCAACCATTCTCATGGTTACACAATACGAATCTGAGGGTGCTACTTCTCTGACAAGTATCTTACCACAGAAGTCAACAGCTGAAATGTACTGGACCAAAAGGCTACAGCAGGATGAAAAAGGGGGAGGTTTTGCCTCAGACTGACAGCACAAATGAGAGAGAAAAGGAGCGTGCACAGAGGCCCTGCTGTCTTAGAGCCCAGCTAGACCTAGCCATGTGTAGACCAAATGGCCCTGGACCAGCATTTAAGAACTTGCAAACCCAGATTAAGCGTGTTGAGCAAAGGCCTTACGGCCTGATTCCAAAAACTTCTGAACAGCAGGCAAGACGGCAAAACTGCGGCCGTTCCTCTGGGCCGGTCTGTCACCTTTTTCTGAACTGCTGTAGGCAGTATTCCACTGCCAACAAAGCTCTCCTTTGCTTAATCCTCTCTTGTCATTCCAGGCCAGGGATGCATATGCCTTGGCAAGCCCTGGAATGGCAAGCCCTGGACTTAGCGACTTGAACCTAACTACCCATAAAAATGTCAAACCATCCCGTGTGGCACAAGACAGTTCAAAGTTTTCTACATGGACTACTGCGCGTGTTTGCCAACGGCAGGCCAAGGTCTACCTACCCTGGTCAAGTCAAACACCCAGGACCACACCCCTACCCTGTATTCTGGCGGTGCCACGCTACAGAAGTGCCAGTCTTTTAGGTAGTAGTGCGGCCTGTACTCCGCACGCTTGCATCCTCCCTGAGAAGTCAGGCTCTGCTTCTCCTCTTCCTGCTGCTGCTGCTGCTGCTGCTGCTGCTGACTGTGCTCTTGTCCACGACCCCCCTGGCTCTCATGCCTGGCCCTCCACCAGGCCAAATACTCTGCCAGGCTCATCTCCTTGACCTCCCCGCACCCATCCTGCTGCTGCCTGGTGTCGGTCACACACACCATCGTGTCCCCAACCACGTGCTCCAGAGCGCTGATGTTGGGAGAGCCATCTTCATGCACCCACTCCTTGCGTGCTCGCCAGCCCTCCATGGCACCCTTAGAGGAGGAGGAGGAGAGGACGCACACAAGTTACACTGTTACATTCTGGTAGAGGTTTGGCGCTTACCCAGCATGAGTGTGGGACACAGGTCCTGGTGAGCCCTTGGGCACCGTGAGAAGGCCCTTACAAGACATGTAAAAAGTGCAGCACATCATGCTCCTTGGCGAACTTGGTAGTCCGAACTGCTCTAAACTTGTGAGAGTATTTGATTGCAATGCAGTGCGAGCAACACCAACTGTTGAAAGCAAACCAGGGATACGATCCAACGACTGCTTTTTGCTATAAAGTACTCAGCGCTTGCGGAAGGCTGGATTACAAAAAGTGAACATCAGCTTAAAGCAAGATGCTTGAGAGATAGGGGAAGCGCATTGAAAGCTGCAGCTTATGAACTGGAAGTTTAGGATGTACAAAACAACATTGTATCCCACTGGTTGTCATCAACCCCTTGCAACCTCTCCCACCTGTATCAGAACGGGGCGATTTGGCTCCATGTAGCAGTGCACAAACTCCTCATAAGTGAGCTCCTTTGCATGGCGCACATCCACGCTTCGAAAGCTGCCCGTATAAGATGGCCCAACTTTAGTATGCTGCGGTGCTAGACGCTTTAGGGGCTCCAAGTTATCCATCAACAAGGGATCACCCTGTGCTTTGCATGTGTTTGTGAGTGTGTATGTGTGTGTGTGTGTGTGTGTGTGTGTGTGTGTGTGTGTGTCGAGTGCGCGTGCGTGTGCGTGTGCGTGTGCGTGTGCGTGCGCGTGCGCGTGCGTGTGCGTGTGCGTGTGCGTGTGCGTGTGCGTGTGCGTGTGCGTGTGCGTGTGCGTGTGCGTGTGCGTGTGCGTGTGCGTGTGCGTGTGCGTGTGCGTGTGCGTGTGCGTGTGCGTGTGCGTGTGCGTGTGCGTGTGCGTGTGCGTGTGCGTGTGCGTGTGCGTGTGCGTGTGCGTGTGCGTGTGCGTGTGCGTGTGCGTGTGCGTGTGCGTGTGCGTGTGCGTGTGCGTGTGCGTGTGCGTGTGCGTGTGCGTGTGCGTGTGCGTGTGCGTGTGCGTGTGCGTGTGCGTGTGTGTGTGTGTGTGTGTGTGTGTGTGTGTGTGTGTGTGTGTGTGTGTGTGTGTGTGTGTGTGTGTGTGTGTGTGTGTGTGTGTGCGTGCACGCAACGTACCTGAGGTACGTGTTTGACATCATCGAGGAGCTTAGGGTCTAGCACAGGAAATTCCATCCTCTCAATTGAACCGTAGAGCACTTGCGTCAAACGATTCTGATTTCAAGGCGGTCACATGCTTAAAATTAATACAAAGCATATCTAAATATATACCTGGTATTCAATCCAGAAAACTCGGGTGATGGTTGTGTAATCCTTCAGTCAGTTTGCGAAGATCTAGCTTCCCCCTTAGAGCTACAATAGTATATCTGAAATTATCTACTCAACATTTATTACACGACTTTGGAATCCTCTGAAATCTTAGATCCGCCATGGCTCGTTAATTCCCATCCCGCCCTGATCCCTGTGCCATTTCCAATTTTACTTTCTGGAAGGCTTTCTCTGCTACAGCATATAAGTGTACTCATCCCTCTAACTTGGAGGCTGAGCGGTTTTGATTGGAGGCCTTGTGCTTCTGTACCCCGCAAATCCCAAAAAAGCCTTCTGAGCCACTTGTGCAAACGAAACTCGTTAGGATGTTCTTCATAAACTTTCTGATATACATGAACAAAGTATTAGCTTTCTGGCCGGAGGTGTTCCACTGAGCACAGCTGTGTATGTAGTAATCTAAACTGGTCAATGGATTTTCAGTGAGGTGTGAGATCCATCTTGAATTATGGTATCCTTTTGTTTATCCTCGCTCTTTAATTATACGTCAAGCCCGACACATGCCTTTTCTGTGCAGCGTGCCTACAATCTTGCTACCGCGGATGCGCCATTGAAAACAAAAAAGCTTGTCACAGCCAGGTTCATTTCTTGCAGAAGTAAATTAATGAGACTTATTGTTTTATGGATATTCCTTGTGCAGTTGGAACAGTTGAGCCGGCCGAGCAGCCAAACTACCTGGCTGAAGGTCAAACCCCAGTGCAACCATTATAATGCTCGTGACCATTACGAACCAAACGCAGCAGTACATCGAGTATTTATCTGATCCAACAACTTTTAAAAGTTTTAAAATTTAAGCATCACCTACCTAGTGCTATTCCATCAAACACCAGACCTCAACAAACATAATTTGATATCTTTTCTTTCCAGTCCAAGTTTTGTGATTTGAGCATTTTTTAGCCAGCCAGCCTGAGGTCTGGTTATAGGCCACTGTGTTCCGTTCAGCTGCCCTTGATGGCAGATATAGCGATGTAACCTTATCTATGAAGATTTCAAGGCTTTCCCTGCCTATGTAGTTTCTATTGCCTTCTCTTTCTTTTCCAATGTTATCATTATGCATGGCAAGAAAAGCTACTTAAAGGCTTTTAAGTAGCCTTAAAAAAGGCTACTAAAAAAAGGCAGCCAACCTCACGGCTGCTCGTCCGTCCGCAATTATCATGCAAATCAGAGGAACAAGCTCCACAACAACCTGTCTTTATTACTCTACAGCTCAGACCTCAAGTGGCAGTCATGCTCGGATCCCCATGATGGCTCGGTGTCGGTGGTCTGTGCAAACTGTAGTCACCTGGGCAAAAGCAAGGTAAATGGTAGGGGTGGGGGGGGGGGAGTTAGGGAACCTTTCCTTCATGCACACGCCCGTTTGGCTTGTGCATTCTATTCTTCTCTTTCCTTGGTACTACCAAGTAGGGGTTCCAGGGGTCTTGAGCACCATGTCAACCATCCGCATTGCAGAACACATCCCATCAATCTGAGCATGTCCCATTAACCCATCGCTCTTCCACACCATTCCTAGGATGCTTATCTAATAATGATTAGGGTGTTCCAAGCTCTCCAGGCCAGAGCAAGCAGCTGTGGTAAGGGGATAAGACCCACAAAATGCTGCCTGCGACCAGTTGTGAATATCACAGCCTCAAAACACATGGGAAAATTATTAGACCTTCCCTACTCAGGCCACGCTTCAAGCCCGGCTCCAAATGCCTCACCTCGGTATAACCTGCATCCCGCAGGCACTGCTCTATGTCATATGCATAATATTCGTCACTCCATGGCTCCGTGCTCTGCAGGCAGAAAACAAGTGTGGCAGCTGAGGGCCAAGTGGGCGCCCAAGTCATAGCGGTCTCAGATGCTTGAAGCACAAGGGATGCAACATGCGTTCCCTCTGGCAGATGAAAACAACCAGCAACAGCAGTCTGTGCAGGCATTCTCAAGCACGCCCAATGCCCCCAGTTCCCCCTCTCTCTTCCCACACACAGCGCTAAACATGTGCCAACCCCCATACCTTCATGAGGGTGAACAGGGCAGGAGGGAGATTTTGGATTGTTTTGCTCCGTGGATTGTTGTCGACGATGCTAAGTACACCGCCTGGCCGAACCACGCGAGCCGACTCCTTCACAAGGTTGCGAATGGCTTCTCCAGGGCATTCATGCATGACAAACTGTACAACAAGGAAGCAGGTGCAATTGCGCAAATGACTTCTTTAAGGGCATAAAACGATTGATTTTTTTACATTTGCATTTTGCGAGTGCATCCTGGACATGCACAGGATCTAGTAAGAGGCACCTAAGTGTGCTAATTGACACTTAGTTTGTCCCACGATGCCCAATAGCTGCATGGCTGAGAAACACACAATGACATGTTGTAGAAACAGGACACATTCTTTCACACCTGAAAGGACATGAGGTCCACGCTGGACGATTCCAGCACGCTATCTTCCGCTTTGTCATGCATGTAGTTCACACGGCGAGCACCCCCTTCCCTTATGTGTCTCCTGCAAACATATTACATCATGCAACCTTAGTGACCAATACTTTTGAGGTCCTTTTTCTAAAAAAAGGACTCCCGCCAGAAACCTTGACTGAGGGCTTTTACACCAGCGTATTTGCATCAAGGAACAAAACACACACTTTTCCTGAAAGCCAATAAGGTCAAGTGAGCAGGAAAGCAAACACTTTCTGTCTATGTACAGCTCAGAGGTAGATGAAGAAAAAACAGGACCAATGCCTCTGGTCCCTCCCCCCCCCCCCCCCGTGATTGCAGGCTCTACTGCTCAAAGATAAAAAGCTAGCAACGTCCACTGGCAAGTATGGAGGCTACCCTTTAGGGACAAAGCGCAGAAGGTCATACTCCAGCGGGCTGGTGCACTGAATCTGACCAGCTCTCTTCTTAACGGGCTGGAACCCAGTCGAGACTCGTTCACCAGTTTCCTGGTCTTTACATCACCACGAACCCATTGTTCGTCACTCGCCAAGGTTTTCCTTTCTATCTCGTTACCTTTTCTCTGTAGCCTTTCTTGCCACTAGCATTCAGACAAAGTTGCCCTAAACTTTTTTGACATCATGTCAATACAACGTGTCTTTACAGGACAGTGCACATCAGTGCTCATGCTTCCAAAGAGCTAGAGCATGTTCAAGAAAACATGTGAGTGCTGATTAAGGCATCACAATTTGAAACCTGTCAGCCGAGAGCACGTACCTTTCTTCTAACTCAGCCACTGCTAAGAAGTGAGGAGAGAGGTCCGTGCCTGTGACCTTGGCCCCAGGGAATTCCTGCATGGGTGCATATGAGAATGCACATTGCCATGAGCTTATGCATCTTGCCAGCAAACATATATTGCTTGTGCGTCTCGCGGGACCGGTTTACACTTCATACCCTCTTTACCAGCACACAAACACCATGAACACGCACAACTCTCTGCATTGCAGGCTCAATCACTTACATTCACAAACCAGCGTGTGCTGATGCCTGTAGAGCATCCCACATCCACGATGTTGGTTGGCAATGGCAGGTTGTGTGTGGCATGGTAGTCCTTGATGGCAGAGGTGATGCCTGAGCGTAGCTTGAATTGTGCTTCCTACACGCAGTCCAAGGAGAAAGGCATCAAAAGTGTGCACATGCTTGACGCTTAAAAATTGAAATGCTCTAGCAAACCAGCAAGCAATCATGTACGACTGAGGCAGGACAGGCACTGCTGAGATAGCTCAGCTGGAAAAGGAGGCTGCAGAAGGAGGGAGAACGCATGGAGGAAAGTGAAGAATGACATGGTCCGCCAAATACACTTGCGTAAGATGTGCACAACTTGAAGGCCATTAAAGCCACAGTCCCAGATTCCGATCATTAAAAGGCTTTTAAAGTAAGTTGGACCATGTTGGAGTATGGAGCAGTGATAACAAACCCGTTATTTCAAGGAAATTTGTGGACAATTCTTGGTTGCTTGGGCACAACCACCTTAAAATGATTGAGCAGCTCGGAGGGCTAGCGACAGCAACAGCAGCAGCACAGCAGCAGCAACAGGGCAAGGCTTAACGTCAGGGTGCGGTGCGTCCAACTAATATGACATATTATTATATAATATTACATGATGCTCACGTATTTTTAATTTTTCTAGGGTTTCAAAAACTTCACAGTCGGATTCTAGGCGAGTCCGGCATTGAAACAAATAAGTAAAGGACAAAGCAAGCTTGCTGGAAAGGATGATGATGGCGTGGTGCGCCAAATGTGCATGGGGGCCCACAGAACTCCTGCTGAGGCCAAGCGCCACATGGAGAGCCTCTGCAGAGAAGCTCAAGGAGGGCTATGATGTGGCAATTGTGTCGGACCAAGAGTCAGCTCAGCTACGTGTGAAAATGAGGAGTTAATGCCCCGCTGCAAACTGAGTATGCAGAGTGGTTGAGGGTAGCTAAATTGGTACTTTTGCATCCAAAAAGTGAGGGTGGGGCTCTAGGATTGAGCCAGGGGCATTTTAGGTCATTTTCACCATTTCCAGGAAAATGGGTGCCAAAACGCCTGCTCTGGCCCAAATTCTGCCCATATTTTGGCTCTCAGGTAGGTTTTAGGTCAAGCCTGATCCTTTGGAGTGAAAAAAAGGGGGGGCCAAATTTTGGTCTGGAGCACTTAGAGCATGGTCACCTGTCCGCATTTGCTAGGCAAAAGTGGTGCGAACAGGGAAACCAGGCAAGCACTATGTTTGGCCACAACCTGAGTGTGAGGATTGTTCAGCATGCTTTCTAGGTATGCCTGCCAAGTTTGGGGGCTCAGGTGAGCAGGGAGTGGCTCCTGGCGAGCAGTGATAGCTGGGCGTTTGACCAAAACATCAGGCTCTGGACAGCCCGCCTGAGCGTATGCTCACTTTATAGACAAGTGCATTTGCACCTCAGGATGAAATTGGAAAGCTCAGACTTAATTGTGAGGGCTCCAGAACGCTCTACAGGGCTCCGTCACGGGTGACAGCTGGCTGGATCATGGCATTTCAAAAGCCATCTCTTTTCTATTTCCAGCCCGCCACCCTCCAAAAACCAGGTAGATGCACTTCTATGCTTCGCGCCATAAGAGATTTTAATGGGTTTAGAATTATCAAAGTAATCGACCAAATTTTGTCTGGATTCTGTCCAGTGTATAAAAGCCTTTGCTTCTCGCCATTTCCCTGCCAAAATCAAGGTTCGGGGAGCGATTCTGGACCCCCGCCCTAGCCCCCCGGACCCCCCGGAATGTGCTCTTGATGAAGTGCCCAACCATTGCTGCTGGTCAAGTAAGCCGGGGGGGAGCATCCTGAGGACCCCATTGTGGCAGGGATTTTGCCTGATCTCTGGCCCCACACCCTGGGCAGCCCCCGGCAGAAACTGAGTATGCAGAGCTGCTTAGATAGGTCTAGGCAAAGGTCCTGCATCTCACAATCAGTTGGTTGCAGTGGGGCATTAACTCAAACCTACTTGGCTGACCTGACCAAGAGCATGGGCCATGCATGCTGAAGTGCAAAGTTTATGGTCTTGAGCCCCAACAACCGCAAACATGCAAGCAGCACAGCTCTTCATGTAAGGGCCCTCCCAAGGAGGAGGAAATGATTGACTTGAATAATAGTAATGGAGAAGCAGGCCCTAGCCGCCCTGTCACGCGCCAGGCGCAGTCATCTCACCCCCTAACCCCTACATTTTGATCAAGGCCAATATGGAGGACGACCAGGAGGGGAAAGAGGATAGAATGCAGATAGAGATGGACTCTCTTGCCTAGTTGACTAGCTATTGCAGATGCTTTTTCAGCTGAAGCTTTGGAGATACCCTGTTTTAAATGCTTGTTTGGGAAGCTCTAGCGTGAGCAACGTAGATAGTTGAACAGCCGCTTGAACGAAGCAGCTATTGTGCAACTGCACACAACAGTGATTGTGTTATCAACCACCTTCATATTCGTTTTTGTTTTGCAGAGACTTGACCCCTGATTCCTGGGGTGAAAAACCCCACCACATCCATTTGCTATGAACGATTGAATTCTGGGGTTTATGGTATGATAACTAATGTATGATATATTACATAATATAGGAATTCAAAAATATAGTATTATAAACCGCATCTTACTTAACGTGCATCAGCCGAGGATCAGCAAAAAGATACACTCACCTGTGTCACTCTCCTGCGTCTTTCTTGCCCATTTTAAATATGAACTATGCACTCTGCTCACACATACACATCAGTTGCACTGCCGCTCACCATGGGCGTGAGATCGGTCTCCGACTTGAATGTGCGGATGGCCATGGCATACGTGGCAGGCTCAACCTCGCAAGCAGCTAGCCAGTTCAGGTTGCCCTCATCATCTGCAGGTCCAGCCAAGGACAGCAGAAGAGCACGATCAACTCCATTTTCTCTTGTCTGACATATACTTTTTATTTGGAAAATAAGCAGCTGGTGGGTTGCATGGTTGAGTGCTGCAACCACCTTTCTTTTTTAATACACACCCACTTCACCTCCACAGGCGTACCACAGGCAAGTTTTCTCACAAGCACGACCGCAAGTTCCACAATGCACAACTACAGGAAGCTGAGAAGGGGGAAAAGGGGCAGAAAGACAAGTGCACACTCAAACGCCTGGACTGAAAAATGCCCATTTGGACTTTCGACCTCCAAAGACTGTCACGCAATGCCAAGCTTTCCAAGACAAAGCAACTGCACTCCTTATATCCTTCTGCAAGCAAAGCTGCCCTTGAAGGCAGGTACGGCTTTGTAACTCTTTCCTTGTCCTTCCGCACTGAGACTCACATGCATGGAATGGCTGCAGGTAGTAGCTTGGGTAGACCATGCTCTTGTTCTCCATTTCCTCCTTGATCTGCTTCAGCTCTGCATCGCTCATCAGGCGCTTGGCATGCCCATCCCAGCTGCAGCATGCATCAGTGAGTGATGCTTGGGTAGAAACAAAACCCACGCCAGAGTGCTGTGCAGCCCGCCATCAGCGCACTGTGCAGGAGCTGCATGCCCAGCATTGCATCATGTCGCAACAGAAGTATGCAGCGGAACTAAAATTTGTTACTATATGCAGGGCATGCACTGTTCCACTCTTGCAACAACACTCATTTCTTGCAAAAGGAAAGAAAATGGCAGTCCATCCCCATGTCCGCGAAGTGGAGCTGTTCGCTACAATGGTCAGCAGCCAGCACCGACTTTGATAGGCGCTGGAAGGTTTAGAATGCTTGAAGACTCACGTTCCCATGCTGCAGGTATAGTCTCTGGCAGAAGGCAATTGATAATATCAAGGGGCAGGAGGAAGAGGAGAAAAAACTATGTGGGTTTGCAGCAGCTGTCCATCCTGATAAATGCTGCATTCTTTCCCTTACAAACGATGATTGTGAAGGTTCACTGTACAAAAGGCTTCTCATCTTTTGTACAAGTGGCGGACAATACCAGATTGCTTTCAAATTGCCAGTCAATTAGCCCAAAGCTAGGCCTAGGGGTAACAAGTGGCTCCGGCACTTAACCACACCATCTGTGATGCGGAAGTTGACATCTGTGCATCACCTAATGACTTGTGCTCTTTTTGATTACTACAATTGCTTACCAAATTGCCTTGAAGCTGGCATTATTGCATTATCCGATGAATTATGATCTCTTTACCCACTATCATTGCTTGACAAATTGCCTACATGAGTAACATCAGTGCATACCTGACGCCGCGCTCCTCTGCAGAACTCTTCAGGGCCCGCTTAGCCAGCACCTGCAGTTGGAACGAGCAGTCCTGGCTGTGAAAAAGTAAAGAAACTCCAGGACATCGTGGATGATTGAAGAAGCTCTTCCTGACTCCTCTTGTTTACAAGTTCCGCACTTCAGCAGGCATCAAACACTCAGCGTGTGGGAGAGCACCGCGCTTTAGGCACAACAGCCTGCAAAGCAGAATCCTTGGTACACATACTAACACCTGGTCCCTAATGCTCGTGTGCTACAACAGTGGACAAGGTGCCATGCATGGCGTGTGTACTCCAACAAAAACGTAGCGCACACTTTGGCAAAGTGCTGTTTTCCTCGTCTATGACCCACCTTCATCAAAGAATAGAGAGGCTTGGTGTTGATGAGGAAATTCACAAACTTGGAGAGCAGCATATCCTTGTTTGCCCAGTCTGGTTGCAGCTTCTCCTCTGCAACCAAGTGACAATTGAGAGCGGGTATATGGATCAAACACACTAGCAGACCCATCTTGTTGCTGTTGTTGCCGTTGCTGCTTTATCCTGTTGTTTCAAATCCCGCAGGCTTTCCAGCCCAGGATGTGTGACATGACCTTCAGATTTACCTACGCAATGATATTTACCTGCAGCCTGTGCACGCAAGGCAGTTGCAATCCTCCTGCTGCTGCTCCTGGCACCTATTGCCTTGGATGCGTAGGTGGGCCGTGTGATGACAGACTTGCTTGCATTGTCCAGAGGCTTGCATGGGGCGCAGCGTGAATTCACGGACGTGAGCATCGTGCCAAAGTACGGATTGAAACCCAAATTGTTTAAATCAAAGCAGCGAGCTCTGTTCCGGACGAAATGTTGATCTCGCGATGGTGCCAATCGATGCAGACCAGTCAACAAAATTTTTATAAAGTAACAGTGAGTTTACAAATTGTGATATAAACTTTGGGCAGCAAAGGAACAGCACACAGGAAGTGACTTTTGGGGGGGAGGAGCGCCTCTCAAAGGCATCTACTGCCCATCATGAGCAGCATGTTACTCATCCTGGAGAAGGTGGGCTTGCCCTGCCCACACCTGCTTGGGCTCTTGAGCCTATGTGCGTCGGGCATCCTTGAGCGCCTGAGCAATAATATGTCCCACCTGACCCTGTTGTGTGCATCCCATGCGCATGTCTTGATCTACGCTACTATACCCTTCTGCACATACGCGTAACTGCCACTGTTTCTGTCCTTTCTCCTGAGGAAATTCCCCTGCTTGCGCTTGATGGCCTAGGATCCACGTGCTCTCCACCCGTGGCAGGCATCTTGCACACATCAATTTGTAGAGGGCCTTGGTGCAATGGTGCCTCTTGTCACAATTTCCTGGTTTAGATGATTCAAGGGCTCAAAGAAAGGGCATCAGTGCTTCTCTTGTCGCGAGGCAAGCCCTGCACTCGGTTAACCTCCTGCTTGTTTTGTGCCCCAGTGTTCCATGCATCATCATTCACATGTTTGCTCTGACCAAACACCTCTTGGCCTCTGCATGAAACTCTTCGGACAGATAAATTCCAAGGACAAGGACTTTCGATACATGGCCACCTCGGATCTGCTGAATGAGCTGCAAAAGGAGACTTTCAGGGCTGATGGCGACATGGAGCGGCGCTTGGGGGATGCCATCTTGGTTCAACTTGAGGACCAATCTGGGGACATCTCCGGCATGGCTGTAAAATGGTGCGTGCTGTGATGCTTGCCATGGCACTAGGTGAGGTCCTTGTGTTTTTTTAAGGTGTATACTGGGTTTGGCCACAGGAAAGGGCCAGATTAGGAGCTTTTCTTGCAGGTAGTATCCTTCATTCATTCCTGTCACGTGCATAACCTTCTGGTCTTTTCACGAGTATGAGATGAGCCCATATTAAGCACATCTGACAATTCGATAGCAGTTGTTGCAGATGTGTGTGTGTATGCGTGTTTTGTGGTGTGTGTGTATGTGTGTGTGTGCATGTGTGTATGCGCATGTGCATGCTCGTGTGTGCGCATGTGCACGTTTATTGTAACTTCTCTCCCGAAACAATCTGCCCACCCCTCCTTGCTTTCACATGGTTGTAGTGTGGGGCACCTTGTGCGCAAAGTGTCTCAAGCACGTGCCGAGGTCGTGATCAAGACCCTGTGTGAGCGCGCCATCACCGCCCTGCCCAAGGGCAAGAATGAGCAGCAGCGTGACATGGCTATGATCAGTCTCAAAACCGTGGTGGGGGAGATCTCAGGCGGCAACTTGGCAGTCAGCGCCTCAAACATGATTGCAAACAAGATGCTGGAGGGGTTGACCAAGGTGGGTTGCAAGGGCCGGAATTGTCACCACAATCGTAAAGGGGAGGGTGAAGCAGATAGCGCGTTCTGCGGGCATTTAATCCTTTTTAACACATTATGAGATGGCCAAATGCTCCCAGTGCCAGGGTTAGGGTTGAAAGTCATCTCAAGAGCTGTGAGTGCATAGCCTCATTGCCTGCAATACAACTTGCTTGTCCACGTTCCACAGGTGTTCAACCACGAATGCATGGTTGAAACGAGTATTTGTAGGCACCTTCATATTTTACTTATTTACATGATGCAAATGCAACGGATAAACCAAACAGGCAGAGCAACAAGGCCAACCTGAGGTGCGTGCATACCGATTCTTGACGCGGACACCCTAGTCAGGTTGTCTGGCTTTTGTGTTCACAGTGTGGACTTCACACAGTGTGAGCTTTACACACACACACACACACACACACACACACACACACACACACAAGCACAAGCACACACACACACAAGCACACACACACACATACACACACGCACACACACACATGGGCCCAAACAAATGCAGGAGGCATCCAACGTGATCAGTGACTCCTTGGACATCCTTGCGGAGGTCACCCAGAAGTTTGGCAACCTGCTGGTAGCGGAGCACGCGCGCATCAAAGCCACCTTGGTGCCGCTCTTGGATGATGCTCGTGCTCCCATCCGCAAGCGCGCCATGCACTGCCTTGGTACGCATGTGTCCAAGAACTTGCATGTATCCTGCTTGACCCTTGACAGTTGGTCTTGGCGCTTTGCTGATGATCTGGGGTTTGCCAGTTGCTCATGGCGCACAGTGACATTCTTTGGCAGGACTGTCCATGGACTGTTGTCCTTACTTGGTGCATCAATCAACGATCAATTTCAATTGGGTGCAGTGGCAGCCTCTTTTCTACGCAGTATATGCATATCAAGCAATCGGTGTTGGCCAGTAGCACTACAACGCGCACAGCACATTTTTAATTGGCTTGGCTCGGGTAGCACCACTCGCTGATCCCTAAGCATGGTCAGCACTTTTGGGCTGGGTCCAAAGATGTGTACGGGCACCCCCAATCAAACACAAACACCATTTGATGGTGTCGCCAATCATAACTGCTGCATTGATGGGGAATGCGCGCGTGCAGCTGCCATGTCTGTGTATATGAACGATGGCCTGCTGGACGAGGTGGTGAGCCACTTGCTCCAGCGCCTGAAGGAGGGTCAGAGAACCATCAAGCCAGATGTGCTGCGCAGCTATGTGGCGGCTGTGGGCCATGTGAGGTGGGTTGTGCTGAGGGTGGATGTGTCATGCTTGGATGTGGTGCTTGGGTGGCATGCTGAGGAGGTAGCCATGTGCTGCCTATGGGCCATGTGGGGTGGGGAATGCTGAGGATGGGTATGTCGTGCATGCGTGTTGTGCTTGGATGTGGTGCTGAGGATGTAGCGCGTATGGGCCATGTGAGGTGGGAGTACTGAGGATGGATGTGTTTGGATGTTGTGCCGAGGATGCAGCCTTGTGGCACCCGTGGGCCATGTGGTATGGGTTGTGCTGAGGATGGATACCATGGCGTGAAATGATGAGTGAAGAGCACATGCATGCATGCACAAATTTTGGTGCTGCGCCAGGCTTCATGCATGGGGTTGTGATGAGAATGCGGGACAGACAGACAAACTTAATGAACTTGAGGTAAGGGAAAGTTGGAGGATTTGTTGCTGCTGTGAGCCATGTGAGCTGGGTGGTTATCCATTCAGTTGCACGTGTGGATGGGTGGATTGTCAGCGCTGCTGGTGCTATTGCTACATTTGCTTTTTGCCGCAACTCCTTCCCATGGCCACTCCATGGTTGCTTGTTCAACCTTGCGATTTTTGCCCCTTCTCCTTACGTCACTGGTGCTGTCATTTTTCCCCTTGCAGCCGCTCCGTGGGCTACCGCTTTGGCAAGTACCTGGTGGAGGCCACCGCCCTTGTGGTATCCTACTGTGAGGCAGCCAAGGAGAAGGAGGGGGATGATGAGCTCAGGGAGCACTGCCTGCAGGTGGGGTGGTAGCTACTGCTCTGTAAGGATATGGGAACACATGATGAGCTCAGGGATCAACGCCTGCAGGTCGGGGCCTGTAGTGGTATATGTGGTCGAAAAATGAAGTCTTGGGCATCGTAATTCGTATTCGCTTTTATGGGCCATCACACCGTTACATTTGGTAGCAAAACTACGCGTTCGAATCTCACTGGGTGTGAAATGGAGATTGTCAGAATTGTTGGTTCTGCTGAGTCGTGGAATGCCATGCATTATCTATGGCGCCTGTGGACAGTCGGTTTCAACATGGGGGGTAATTTAGTGGTTTATGTGGTCGAAAAATGAAGTCTTGGGCATCGTAATTCATAATCGCTTTTATGGGCCATCACACCATTACAGGGCCAGCTGCCTGCTTTGTAAGGATGTGGGAACGCTTAATCATACCAGGCAATACTGCCAGCAGGTGTGGGGAGGGGATACTGCAAGCATTGCTGAGATGTTTGGGGAACGAAGAGCTCATGGAGCACTGCTTGCTGGGGTGCGGGGTTCGTGCCTCCTTTGTTAAGATGTTTTTTTGTCAGTGCTTGCAAGCAAGAAGAGGACAGGCGCGTGTCGTTTTGTGTGCGCTCACCTGTGTTTGTTGCAACAAGCATGCACGTGCGCATCACCATCCATTGCTTCTACTCTCTCTACTCGAGAGTTGCAGTGTCTCTCATTGCAGGGGCCACATGGCCACAACATCTTACTTGAAGGCTCTGACATCTTTTGGCCGTGTCTGGCATGGTGGTGGCCGTAACATCAAGGTCACATGGCCATGACGTCTTACACCAAATTATTTGTGCTCTCCCATGATTGCTTCTCAACCTTCTCATGATTGCCTCCCATCCCTCCCGTGATTGCTTCTCATCCCACCTCCATCATTTCCACACACACATCACTGTCTGCTTGCAGGCCATGGAAGGCTTTGTGCTGTGCTGCCCCACAGATGCACGCAGTCATATGAGCGCGCTGATAGACGCAGGCCTCAAGTTCATCAAGTTTGACCCCAACTTTGCTGACGAAGATATGGACGAGGATGGGGCTGAGGAGGGCGGGTGAGTCCTGAGGCTCATGCATAGGAACAGCTGCTGCAAGGGTGAACCGGTTCAAGCGTTGATGAGATTGGGATCATCAGATGGGTGCACATGCCAGAAACGTCTGGCCACACAGCTGTGCTCCCCTTGTTGGTGCTTGCCTGCTTCCAGCATAGAGAACTGTGCAGGGCTGCTTCCTTTTGCAGATGGGTAAGCTGCAATTTAGGGGGAACCTCCCAGCAGAGGATCGTCTTGGCAGGGTTTCTGCTACCAAAAGTGCTAGCACTCGTGCTCTGAAGCTTGAAAAGGCGCTGCAGGTGGGGTGTTTTCTTTATGAAAATACTCATGCAAACAGGTGGCAGCAGTTGATGCAAGGGTGACGTGAATGATGCAGCAGGGAAACCAAACAAGCACTGATGTCAGGTTTGACTAGAAGGATGGCACAAACAGCTTCCTGTTTTTCAAAAGGGGATTTAAGTTCATTCTCTGTTGGTACTTTCATCTCTGATGGTGGTTCCAAGGAAGGTGCTGACCTCGTCATTCCTGTGTAAGAACTTGTATTATGGCAGGGTTGATGGAGCATCCGCTTTCTGCCAGGGATATTCAAAATTAGCCCAAGGCAGCAAGGTGCATCCATGCCTGCAAAGGTGCCTCTTCTTGAGGATCTTGATGATGGAAACTTCTTATTGGTGATGAAGCCTTGTCTGCAAAGGTGCCTCTTTTTGAGGATTCTGATGATGGAAGCTCCTTCTTGGTAATGATGCCCTGCGCTCAAGGGGCTGCAGCCTTGAACAAGCTGCACCAGGTGTCCCATGACCTCGTTCAGCCAAGGCCTCTAAGCGACAAAAAAACTGACACAACATGTAAGCACACATGCACTGTTTCGTTAAATCCAGGGAGGAAGATGAGGAGCAGGAGGAGGAGGAGGAGGAAGCGTACTCGGATGATGAGGATGTGAGCTGGAAGGTGCGTGCCTGGTCCAAGGCCCCCCTCCATCGTGCATTACTCTATGCGCACACGCTTGGGCTTGTCAACTTGCCGTGGTGGGCGCAAACTGCCAGGCAGTGCACATTGCTATACTGCCCAACGTCTGCAACGCCTAGCAAGAAGGGTCTTCTGCAAGACGCAGCACATCACACATCCAAATCGAGCGTCACAATCACAAAAGTCCGCTGTTCCTTTGTCCTCTGTCCACTGTTCCTCTGTCCTCATGCATAAAGCGTCTGCTGCTAACAAGGAAGGGGGTCGTTGCCTGCAGGTGCGGAGAGCGGCTGCCAAGCTTATTTCTGTTGTGGCCAGTCAGTATCCTGATGCTGTGGCTGAGGTCTACAAGCGAACGTCTGGAGAGCTTATCAACAGGTCAGCAGTCAGGGCCTGGATGTGCATGTGACCACGTGGTGTTTTATGAAAAGAGACTTCAGATGTCCACACTTTCAAAATCAGAGGTGATTTGCAGTCGTTGCCAGGTTTGGCAGCTTTCGTTGTACTCTGCGCTCCCAATTCCACCTCCGTCGTCTCATGGGTGTATAGCTGCTGTGTGAATTTTGACTTCTGCAATTGTGCTTGTACATAAGCAAACACGTATTCACGCCTGCAAGCAAGCAAATCTATGTGCTGGTGATGTTTTCACTTCCAATTTTGCATAACTGCCTGTGTCCTAGGGCATGTGCTCAACATTGAACAAGCTGAGGATCTTGGCCTTGCAGGTTCCGGGAGCGCGAGGAGAATGTGAAGGGCGACGTGTTTGCTGCGTACATCGTCCTGGCTCGACAAGTGGGCAACGTGTCAAAGCGCTATAGGTCTGAGGACCCAAACAAGTAGGTGCATGCCGGGAATGCATGCTGCAAGCGCATGCTGCATTTTGCAGGGTCGTTTGCACATGCAAGTCTCAGCAACTAAGCATTGTGTGGTTCTGCGTTTTGGGATAAGAGTCGGCATGTGGTTATGTTATCACTGTCCCCAAACCGTCAATCAATCGGAAATCCACACTCACGCGTAGTTGGTAGGTCAACATGTGCAATTACTTTTTTAGAGGGTACGTATTTAGACATCAAAAGACCTCCTCTGCAAGCAAGCCGTTGATGGCTCTTCCTCTTTTCGAGCTTGTTGAAAGCTGGCACACATGTAACCTCTTTGAGAGCCGTCACCTAAGTTGGACATTTAATTTTATCCACACCGCATCTTGCTTTGTCCGTTCCTCTCATTCTTGGGACTGACCAATGACATCAAATGCTTTGTCCCCCGTAACCCATGCACCCTTGCAGCCCCGTCCAGCTGCTGCATGCCGATGTGCCCGCTGTCGTGCGCTCATGCGCCAAGCAGCTCAAGGAGAAGAACCCCAAGACACGCATGGCCGTGTTTGGCCTGCTGCGGGAGCTGATAGGCGTGGCGCCTGTGCCTGTGGCACAGCAGCTGCCGCTCCTGGTGCCTGGCATCACTGCCGCCCTCTCAGTGAGTTGTGAGGTTGCGTTGGAATGAGAGTGCAACATGCCCACCTTGCATTGCGTGGTAGTGCTGCTCCTGGTGCTTGGCATCGCTACCGCCCTCCCAGCGAGTTGTGTGACTGCGTTGCAATAGGGGTGCAACAGGGTCATGCTAAAGTGAGATGATACTGCGGCTCTGGGTGCCTGGCATCGCTGCTGCCCTATGTAAATTGTGAGGCCGCTTTGGAAGTAGAACACTGTTGCGAGCGTGGTGAACCTGCGTCCAGCTCTTATGGTCCAGCTCAGCGTCTGTTTTTTACTTGAAGCTTTCGTCCAGCCTTCCTGCTCCTTGGGGAACATGGTCAGCAGCTGCTGCTGATGATGATGATGTGGGACATCACGTACTGCCCTCTTACCAAGCATTTCTGCTGCCCTTGGGTGGGTTAGATTTGTGTGACATGGTGCTTGCATTGTTGTGAGCACGGTGCAGTGTTTGTGAACATAGATCCCGCTCCCTCAAGCTTTGGCCCCTTTCTTAGTCTGATCTCATGCTGATGGGCGTGCATGCCCAGCGGCATCCTTTGCTGGAATCTGTTTAAATTTCGCTGCACAATGCTTCATGTGTGCATTGAGGCTGCGTTCAGTTCAACCAGATCTGGGATTCACAGCAGAACCCCAAAGCATTTGCCCGCAACTAATGCTGTTGTTCAACCTTGAATGTGACGCGTGAGTGCACGACTGAGCGCACTTGATGTCACTTGAAATCCCAGTCTACAAAATTCTCAGACCAGAGGGCCCTTGCGATGGCTTTTGTGGGCAATTTTAAAGTGCACCGGAGACCTTTTGAGAGCCCTTGCTGCATACCCAGCTTAAAGAGGCCCTGGAAGAACATTTGCAGTACGGATCAAGGACCATGCTGTCCTTGTGACTGTAGAATGGTGAAACAGAGATCACTTCCACGCCATGTTTGTGTCTGTAGGACAGCGCAGCTGCCGCAGCCAGCAGTGGCCTTAAAGTGGAGGCCCTGCAATTTACGCGGCTGGCCCTGGCTACCTCAGGTGCCGCTGCTCCCCCCACCAAGGACCTCAAGCAACTCACGCAGGCGGTGCTGCCCTGCGCATCAGAGCGATACTACAAAGTGCGTGAGTGCGTGGTTCCTGCCGCAAAGCCGGCCCGTGTGTGTGTGTGTGTGTGTGTGTGTGTGTGTGTGTGTGCACCAGGGTTGTGTGTTTGCATAACCCAACAGGGCGTGTGAATGTGTGATTCTAGCATAGGATGTCTCAAAAGTCAATATAAGTGACAGGAAACTGGGCAAAACCCTGCTTGGTGATGATTTGAAGCCACAGCAATTAGTAAGACTGATGGTTAAAAGCCTGCCCTTTGCTCCATCTCGCACCGTGCAAGCAACACACTTCTCACCATGCAACGATGTGTCCCTACTTCATTTGCTTGCGTGATATTGCATCAACATGTCACCAAGCTGGGATGCATTAAGATGTACAACTTTGTGTCTGTTTTGAATTTCATCACATTTCTGAAGTGCAAGCGCGTATATGCTGCATGTGCGTGCGCGTGTGTGCAGGTTGCTGCAGAGTCGCTGCGCGTGTGTGAGCAAGTGATCTTGGTGCTCAGGCCCCGCACAGGAGGCACTCTTGCTGCCGTTCCTGGGGACCTGAAGGACCTGGTACCCAAGTTGTTCTCTGCGCTGCGTGGCCGCCTAGCCGCGCCTGACCAGGTGCGTGCCCAAAGAGGACACTTGGGTAGGATGCATCCCTACTCTTTGCATTAATGTTAGGAACAAACTTCCCGCCCAGGACAAAGCACAGCCACTCCCTCGTTCGATGGCCCCTGCACAGAATGGACTAAAATAAGCACAGCAACATTTCAAAGTTGCATCAGCCAGCTGTCCATCTGCTAGGCTCGCTTTGCCTCATGATCTGCTTTCTTTCCCACACCCCCCGGTGTGCAGGACCAGGAGGTGAAGGAATCCTCCATCACTGGAACAGCTACTGCAGTAGGGCAACTTGCAGACCTGCTCGCGCCTGAGGTGGGTTTGTTTTGGTGCATTGGAGGGGTGGTTAACAAGCATGCACATTTGTTAGTTCTCAATGTATGTAAATCACTGTGTTTCAAGCAAGCCACGCTGTATCACTTGTATGCAGTGTTTTGTGCATTCAATTGCAGGGTTTCAGTCTGCATGTCAAGATTGCACCTTTGTGTAACCCTGTGTGGGAGGTCAGCAAGCCATGCTTCACGTTCAGAACCTCCTCACAAACTCTCCCTCCAGCATACTTGCTTTTCACCCTGGAAAGCCTTGTGTGCCTTGTATCCAAAATCATATGACAGCTTACATCTGTTGCATGCACGGCGCACCTCCCCAGCTTACATTCTACAGCACAAACCTCAGATACATGCGCATTGCGCCTCCCCAGCTTACATTCTACAGCACAAGCCTCAGAAACATGCGCATTGCACCTCCCCAGCTTAACTTTTACAGCACAAACCTCAGATACATGCGCTTTGCACCTCCTCACCTTTCATGTTACCGCTCACATCCTCTGCTGCATGCGCGCGCCGCACCTCCCCACAGCTGCCCTCGGTGCTGCAAGTGCTGCTGGACCGCCTGCGCAACGAGATCACACGGCTGACAGCAGTGCGTGCGTTTGGCACCATCGCGGCCTCGCCCCTGCCGGTGGACCTGGGGGCTGCGGGTGTGCTGGAGCCAGTGGCGGGCGAGCTCACCAGCTTCCTGCGTAAAGCGCTGCGGCCACTGCGTCAAGCGGCGCTGATGACCATGCAGGTGGATGGGCATGCTGTTGTGCGCTGCTGCATGCATGCATGTGTGTGTGTGCGTGTGTGTGTGTGTGTGCTGAGGCAGTACCTGTATGAAGCCACGCCTTATCTGCCCATGCGACTGTGTGAAGCTGCAGCTGTATTGCTCGCATGCTTGTGTGAGGCTGCACCTGACGTGCTTGCATGCCTGTATGAGGCTGCGCCTTCACTGCTCGCGGACCTGCACAAGGCTGCGCCTGATCTGCTCGTGTGCTTGCATGAGGCCGTGCCTTTGCTGCTTGTGCATCTTCATAAATCTGTGCTTGACCTGCTGGCAGGCCTGCATAAGGCTGTGCATTCACTGCTCACGTGCCTATTTGAAGCGGCGTCTGCACTGCACACGCTCCAGTGATGAAGCTGCACTTAAGCTGCTTGCACGCCTGTGTGAAGCTTCGCCTTAAGTGCTTGCGTTTTTTAAAGCTATGCCTTGAATGCTTGTGCGCTAGTTTCAGGCTGCGCTTATTTAGACTTGCAGCTCTCCCTGCCTGCTTTTTCCCTCCTTGTAGTTTTCATAAAAATGTTGTAATTGTAGCCCCAAAGTGATCCCTATTGTTGTGTGCCCAAACCTCTGGCTTTAATCTGACATTTGTGCCCCCTCAGGCATTGGCAGTCAAGTATGGTGCCTTACAGTAAAGCATGGTATTCCACACTTGCAACCCCTCAGGCACTGGCAGTCAAGTGCGGCAACCAGCTACAAGCGTCCACACTGGCATCATTTGTGGAAGAGGCTTCGCCGCTGGTCAATGACTCTGACCTCACGCTTGCCAGTGCTGCGCTTTCAAGTTTGGAGAGCGTCGTCACTGTGCAGGTGTGTAATGGCTTGAGCTTACTCGCCAGTGCTTTTGATGGGCTCATGCAAGTGAGGAGGGCGCGCAGGTTGCTAGCGTTTGATGGCTTGCACATGTGTTTAAAATGTGAGCTCACATAAGTGCAGGTAGCGGGTGTGAGAGGACCTGCCTAAGAGGAATCTTTTGTGCAACGCAGTCAATGCATGCTTGCAATTGCGAGTATGGAGGCTGTGAGAGTGAAAGAGAGTGGCTTCGTACTGTGCGGATGCGTACTGTGCGAGTACTGTGCGTACTGCGTACTGTGCGAGTATGGAGGCTGTGAGAGTGAAAGGAGTGGCTCATGTGCCAGAACTCAGTGCTTGCCCTCATGAAGCAGAGTGTGCAGGATGCAGGGAAGCCAGAGCGAGATGCTCTGCTTGCTATTTCACTGACGTTTGCCCAGCTGCGGGGTGTTACGGGCACCTACAGGCTCTGTCCTTCCCAGAGCAGCAATGAAATGCCCTTGAAGAAAATTGTTGTAGCACAGCGCGAGGGCGTGCCTGCCAGGCTCATGCACAGCAATGCATGCAAGTCAAGATTAGGAGGGCCTCCTGCTTCCTCCGTGTTCTCAGCACGCTCCCCTCCCTGCTGGACAGATGTGGATCACAACTCTGAGGTCAAACATGTGTACACTGAAAGCGCGCTTTAGGTGCATGTAAGCTGAAAGCGATGTGTACCTTGAAAGCGCACTCCAAGTGCATGTAAGCTGAGAGCGTTTGCAACATGCGCCTGCAGCTTGGCTCAGCATCGTTGGTGGCAGGCAAGGCAAATGTAGAGCACATTTCAGACGTGCTCTGACCCTGAGTGCACATTGCATGCATGTGCAACGCGTGTCTGCAGCCTGGCACCGTATCTGTGGTGGCGGGCAAGACTGTGCCACACGCAATGACGCTGGTGCGCTCCCCACTGCTGCAAGGAGGCGCGCTGGAGCAGCTGCAGGGCTTCCTCAAGGTCAGTGCTTGAAGGCGCAGGCGCTGCTGGCGGGGAGTGCGGGAGTCACGGGGTATAGAATTGCACGACACGTCGATGTTGTATGCAAGGCCGCACATCGGTCCGGACAACTTCAGAACATCACGGCAATGTCCCTAGGCAGGCCTGCCTGGTGCTGCTTTGAGGGGAGGTGCTCTGTGTGTGCGTGTATTATGAGGCAAGCTTTAGCATTGGTTGTCCAAGGCACCCAATCATGTGCACCTGGACCGCGCTGGCACCCAAACATATGTTCATGTGCACATGATCAACCTGGCACCCGACCTTATGCACCTGGACCCACTAGCATCCTAACACATTTCATGTGCATATGATCACCCTGGTACCCAAACGTGTGCACCTGGACTGCAATGGCACCCAAACATACGTTCATGTGCACATGATCAATTTGGCACTAACCTTGTGCACCTGGACTGCACTGGCACCCTAACATATGTTCATGTGCACATGATCAACCTGGCACCCAACCTTGTGCGCCATATTCTAGTAAGCACCTGCACCCTGGCATGCAAGACCCTGCCTTCTGAGTGCAAACTCAGCCGCTGCCGCCGCAGCCGCAGCCGCCGCTGCTGCTGCTGCTGCTTATTCAGCAGCTCCTCCCATTACTTTACTCACTGGCTGCATGCGCGAAGGCCCTGGTGAAGAGCTCTGAGGCTGCAGGGGGGGCAGTCTCCTTCCAGTCCCTGCTGGACGAGCTGCTGGCCTCGGGGCGCATGGCTGGGGCGGTCACTGGCGGCAAAACCGCACAGCAATCCGTGGCTGTGTGTGTAGCTGTGCTGTGCAGGTGGGTGTCAGGAGGGGTGAAGATGTGGGTGTGAGCACAGGATGTGGGTTGGTAAGTGAGTAAATGTGTGGATTAATTAATGGCGTCATGCGCAAACATGTATTTTGGCATGGGGGGAAAAACAAAGAAGGATTTCAAGGGGCAGAGGCTCAGGTGTTGATGAAGGTTTCAGAAGGAGAATGGAGCAGCTGGTGAGGTATATGGAGGGAGTGCAATGTCCAAGGTGTGGCACCGAAGCCTGCATTCTAAGAGCCACGTCAACTTCTTTCTTTCGGCTCCTGGGTTGCCATCGGGCATGCATGCAGTGGCACCTTTCATGCAATAAGCAAGGCCACCAAGTCCTTATGCAGGGCATGAAACTGAAAACCCTGTGCACACACCTTGGGCCCCTGCATATCAATCCACTCCTCTCAGGAGAGTCTGCCCCTCATTTGTAGAAGTGTGCATGCGTGCAAGGGCTCCCTTCCCTGCACTTCAGCCCTTGGTATATGATTACTGCCCTTAATTTGGTCAATTCAAGAGCCCGACCCTTCTCATGAAATCAGTCCCAGACCCATGCCCTGCGCTTGCATGCATGCATGCATGCATGCAAGCACTCACTCATTTGAACACTTGCACGTGCCTGAGTTTGATACGAGTACTCCTGGTTCTGATTTTTGTGTTCCTGTGTTTGATCCATGTGCTCCTGTGCAGCACTGCCGGGCCTCAGCACGTGCAGAGCACAACCGACCTTTTGGTGAAGGAGGTTAAAACCAAGGCTCAGGTAAGTGTGTTTTGACAGAGTGCTGTGTTGAAACATGGGTGCGATTACAAGCTGCATGTGAGAGATGTGTAGAGGGGTTAGGGTTTGTGGCAGGGAAGTTCAGGGGGTTACAAGGGGTTCCGGGGCTGCCCGAAAGACACTTCATGATTCCTCGGGTCTACCTGACATGCCTTTAAAAACCCTCGGGTTCAGTACCAAAAACAAAAGCTGCCCTTTGAAAATATTTGGGTTTGACCCGACCTGATTTGGCCTGCGCCTCGGGCCTTTCCTGCTGTGCTTGGATATCAGTACAAGAGATTACGGCACATGGGTGTTAATTGGGACACCATGCATGCACACACGTTTGAGCAAGCATTCCAGTCACAGCACAGATTGTTGCTTGTCTGATCGGTGCATTTTTGCTGATGTAGGTTTGCTTTCTGTATTTGCAAGGTATGTTACGTGACACCTTGCTTTTCATCAATCTCTCTGTGCTGGTGTCTTGTGCTCGTATGTGCTTCTGTGGCAATTTGTTCTTCAATTTGTCTGTGAATGCATGTGTGTGAGAAGGCTACAAAGGTATGCAGTCAGCATGCACCTCTGCTTTTCCTTTCAGGTACAACCGGCCCAACCTGTCTGTCCTTGATACCCCGTGCAAATTACTTTTTGCCTGACCGACTTTATTTGTAACAGGACACCACAGCACAACGGCTTGCCCTGCTGTGCCTGGGTGAGATTGGGAGGCGCGCAGACTTGTCTGGCATTCCTCAGGTGAGTGTGGCTCCGCATGCTTTGCATGAGAGCGCAGAATGCCAAGTAATGCTGCCTGGCAGGTCGCTTCCAGCTCTTGGCCTGATTGATTGTTTCTAGCTCACGACCTGTTTAATTGTATTTAGCTCACAGCCTGTCTGGACGCTCCTGGCTCATGGTTTGACCTTTGGTTGGCCAGGAAATGGGGTTGTGCTGTGCAGAATTGAGGAATGGCCTTGTCCGGACTGCTTGAACCATCTCTCCGATTTTTATCACGCCCTGTCCCTGTATCATTGGTAACTGCTAGGCAGAGGGCATTCCCCCGTCCATGCTTGACCCCTCCTCTCAGGCACCACAAAAGAGGCATATTTCACAGAAACCTTGCAAGGCTCGATACGTTTTTGCCGCATCAGGCTTACTGCCCTATGCTTGCATAACACAGGTGGAGTCGACAGTGTCCGAGAGCCTCAAGGCAGACAGCGAGGAAATCAAGGGGGCTGCCAGCTTGGCTTTGGGCGGTGTGGCTTGTGGCAACTTGGGCAAGTGAGTGGAGGGTGTCCATTACAATTCCAATAACTTGGCAATATGATAACGATCAGAGACCACAGCATCATCAGTGCCACTCTTGGATGTGTGTGTGTGTGTGTGTGTGTGTGTGTGTGTGTGTGTGTGTGTGTGCAAGCCTGTTTGAAAAGGTAGACACGGCCTGCTGTGTGTTAGAGCAAATAGCAAGGCTGACCCGGTAGATTTTGTGCAGCAGGATATCATCTGCTGAAGGTCGAAACGCCCATGAGGGACTAAATGAGGGACACAACTGGCAGAATTAAAGGATTGCTGGTGCCAGGGGAGATCCTGTTTCCCTGATCGCCAGTGTTATTACTTCTCAGTTTATACATCAGCCTTTTTTGGCTGTGCTCACGGCTTCAAGGGGAGCTGGGTGCTCTTTCAATGGCCCTCCTATGGACAAATACACACATGGGGAAAAATCCTCATCCTGGTGTTCTTTGAGGCCGGATCAATACTCCTCCTCTCATAGGCTCTCAGTGCCTTCAGAAGCTCTCATGGGCCCTCAATGCTCCTCCCCCCATGTGCTCGACAACCTTGTTTACAAACCTCAGAGGCCCTCATAGGTTGGATGAATCCCTCTACTCCTCTTGTGTGCTCCCCAACATTGCTCGCAAACCTCTTGCTAAGGCCACCCAGTTCCTGCATTGGAAAAGTTCTGTAGACGTGTTGTCTAGGCCCATCTCTGCTTCTGAGCATATAACTTCTGACAAGAAATATCATGGCGCACGATGCCAACACTGTAGGTCCATGCCCAGCTTTCATACTTTTCATGTCTTTTTTTTATTCAGCTGGATATGGATTTGGATAAAAAAACGCAATGCCTACACTGCAGGTTCATGCCCAGCTTGATCCGCCAGATCAGCAGCGCGGCAAAGAGCTCGCCTAAGCAGCAGTACCTGCTATTGACTGCACTGTCCGAGGTCATCACCACATGCTCCGAGCAAACCAACCTGCTCCTCTCCCAAGGTGGGTGTGTGTATGTGTGCTGTGCATGCTTCTTCCAGCAGTGTGTTTGCAAACACAAGCCCTTCGTCTCAATTTCTGTACTGGGTTGTAATAAGTACAGGAAGTAGTTTGCTCAGTGCACAAATATGCCTCCCAAAGTGGCTGCACCCCCCACCTGCGCGACCCTGAAGTACAAGCACCCATCTGTACGAATGGAACCCGGTTCTCTGCCTGCGCAGATGACCAGGCGCAGGTGCTCTCGCTGCTGCTGGGCAGTGCAGAAGGAGAGGAGGAGTGCCGCACCGTTGTAGCCGAGTGCCTGGGCCGCCTGTCACTGCTGTCCCCAGAAAAGGTGTGTCTGCATGCCCTGGATGTCGCATGCAATGTTGACATGCAGCTCAAAGGTGACCGAGTGGCTGGGCCAGCTGTAATTGCTGTCCCCAGAACAGGTGGGCCTGAAAGAGAAGGTAAAAAAAGGAAAAGAGATTGTTGGATACTAGGAAGACACCTGGATCATGTTGTGCCGCTGTAGGTGCATGTTGCGCTGCTGCAGGCACTGATTACGCCGCTGCAGGAACATGTTGCCGCCGGCGCCTTCATGCTTTTTTCAGAGCAAAAAGGCTTAGGTGTCAGGCGTTTGTTTCAGAGTCCGTGCAACTAGCAATTCTGCACCTCTTCATACTGGGTGCATTGTCATCCTTCAGACACTCCCATAGAGAGTAGCACTCACCCTCTTCATGCCTTTCATGCTACACAGGTGCTTGCAGAGCTGCGCCAGCGCATCAGCAACCCATCTCCCAACATGCGAGCAGTGGTGAGTTTCATGTAAAGTGCGGAATGAAATAACTTGTTTCCAGCATGCTACTTTGGGCTGCAGCTGCAGCCCTCCCATTCCTTGCATAGTGGGGGGACAGATAGACGGTGTTGTTGCAACTGACTCACCATCATCACAGCTATTCTGAGGAACAAAAAGGCAATGTTGCTGCAGCTGGTTCTCATCAAAGCAATCCTGCAGCATTGCCCATCCATGCCATGCAACCGCCGTCTTTTGCTTGATGTTTTTTCATGAGGTTCATTGCATTCGCTCCCTGCAGCGCTACTTCCTCTCAGCACTGCCTTGCTGCCACACACATGTTGTGACATTCACCCTGCAAACACAGACACAAGCTGTGTCTGCCATCAAGTCCATGGTCGCGCAGTGCCCCCATGCTGTGGATTCCACTCTCATGCCATATTGTTCACTTGCCGACACACACACACACACACACACACACACACACACACACACACACACACACACACAAAGGCCGTGTTGCTATCAAATCCATGGTGGTGGGGCGTCCCCGCCCTGCAGATTTCACTCTCATACCAGAATGTTCACCTTGCAAACACACAGGCCGTGTCCGCTATCAAATCCATGGTGGTGGAGCGCCCCCACCCTGCAGGTTCCACTCTCATCCAGAATGTTCATCTTGCAAACATACAGGCTGTGTCCGCTATCAAGTCCATGGTGGTGGAGCGCCCCCACCCTGTGGATGCCCCCCTGGCAAGCTGTGTGGTGGAGCTGCTGCTGGCGGCATTAGCAGATGCGGACCGCCACGTGCGACGCGCTGCGGTGGTGTCTCTCAGCGCGGTGAGCGACACGGCTCAGGCAGAGCAAAGTTTGCTGGCTGTGGTTGCACCGTATCTGTGAGGTCGTGTGTGTGTGTGTGTGTGTGTGTGTGTGTGTGTGTGTGTGTGTGTGTGTGTGTGTGTGTGTGTGGTCAGACACAGTTTTAGGCCACATATCTTGTGAATTAATGGGCTCATTGCCACGCAGCAGGACACCTGCCAGCAAATTTCTGAATGTGCCTTTTAGTTTCTCAGTACTCTTAGTGGACAAGTGATCACATCAAGCAAGGCTGTCCTGGACTTGGACCTGGAAATGCAAGAGAGGAGAAAAAGCCTACGAAGGCAGCAAGAGCACTCCCTGCATTATTTGAGGGAAAGAGGAGGAGCAAGTGTGCGCCAGAGCTGTGATGGACCTCGCACAACAAGGTGTTTTGGGAGCATATTCTGTTGCTATGTGCCTTGCCTCCATGCCTGCAAGCTCGTAGCAGGCATATCTAGCCCATAGGTTTTTTTAGGCAAACGCATGCAATGAGGGATAACACCCGTGCTTGTGTGGGCAGGTATGCATGGCAAGCCTGACTTTTTTGGCTTCTTATGTATTTGCTTGACCAGTGATTAGTGGCTTCATCCATTCATTGATGTGCAGGTGGTACATGGCAAGCCTGGCTTGGTGGCCTCCGGGGGTGCGCTGGGCCGCCTGCTGCCCCTGCTGTACGCTCAGACGGTGATCCGGGCTGACATGGTCAGAACTGTGGACTTGGGGCCATTCAAGCACAAGGTAAGCACATGCTGCCGTTCAAAGCAAGTGCATGCTGCCATTCTCTGTGGACTTGGGCAATTCCCAAATTGGGGAAGTGCTTGCTGCCATGCAAGGTGATTGCATGCTGCCATCCACTGTGTCTTCTTGGCCAATCAAGCACGAGATGAGAAGATGTTGCTGGGTTTACGTGTGTATGCAGATGTGATGAAGTGCTGGTGTAGGGTGCACACTTGGATGAGCCTTAATTTGTCTTATGATATGGAATGCACACATTTATTTCAGAGACTGCACTCTTGTGACGCGAGCGAGGATTGCAGTGTCCCAACTTTCCATGATATGTCCTTGAGGTGTATATGAAGGCCGGACATGAATTGTGTAATTCATCAACGGCTTACAGATCCTCGAAGGCTTTCATCATTCCTCTTGGTTACGTACTCTTCTCCCTTCATTTCCACGGGGACATATCCTCGAGCGGATCAAATTCCTTTCAGAATATAGCTGAATGATTGGATTCATGGAGCTCACTTGAAGATAGATAACCTGGAAATGGATTGAATGCCAACTCGTGTTAATGTGCCACATGCCTCAAAAAACAAATTCACCATGGATACCGCAAAGTGCCTCATGCACACTCCCATGTGCATGACCCACAAATGCGCAGATCGATGACGGCCTCGAGCTGCGCAAGGCTGCCTTTGAGTGCTTGGACATCCTGCTCGACTCGCCAGAGTGCCGCAGCCAGCTGGAAGTGCCCACCTTCTTAGCCCACTTGAAATCAGGCCTTGCGTGAGTTGAACGCCAGAGTGGTGCAGCTGCTGTACTGCACATCTGGGAGGAGGATCAGGGGCGAGCATCAGGAGCGTTTAAAGTGCATGTATTGCAACTTCATGTATTTGCCGGCATGAGCTGTTGCAGGGAGCACCTGCTGGCACATAGATCGATTGTTCAATGCTCAAGTGGTGCACTTATGCCCTAGGTACTTGCATCAGGGCCGGAATGGGCTTACCACCAGTGCTAGCTTCTGGTGAGAGGTATCCCACATGCCAAAAAGATAATGATTATGATGACAACTCCCCTGAAAGGAAAGCGTCATCAAGCCGTTGCTTACCAAGGCTAGTGGCAGTCCAGCTTCTAAACCTGCTCATCTTCTCCACGCTTTTTCCATCCCAGGGACCATGCAGACGTGAAGGCTCCTTCCCACCTCATGGTGGTCAAGCTGTGTGCGCTTGACCCTGCAGCTGTGCTCGGAGGCGTTGAGGTGAGCGGTATCTGCTGTAGCTCAGGGAAGGAGTGCTTAGAGCCTCCAAGGCGCCATGCATTCTCGATATTTCTGGAAATGAAAAGTAAAGGAAGGGTGAAGAGCAAAACCAGGTTGTAAAAGGAAACTGCATGAGGCATCTGCCGCACTGAACATGTGTGCTGAACTGTACGTGAACTCAAGCCAGGACCATGGATCTTTGGGGCTCATGCCTTGCTAGCCCTTGGATCTGTGCTCCAACCAGAGCTAAGTCAATAAATCCACTTTCTGCTTTGCTACTTTCAGGGTCTGGTAGAGCCGCTTGAGAAGACGCTCCTCACGAGGCTGAAGAGCGATGCCGTCAAGCAAGAGGTCAGAAATCCTGCACTGCAGCCTGGGACCCTAGCCAACCTCGAGCTCTCTAATGTGCCTGTGCTCATTTGAGCACCCATGCCTGATAAGCCAGCTTTATACATCTGAGTGTGATGGCAGCATGCCTTGAAAAGGACGACCATGCTGGTTGGCTCCTCCTGCTCAGTAGATATCTCAATGCATCTGAGTGCTATTTGAAAGCACATCAGAAAAAGAGTAACGTGCTTGGAGATATGAATGAGCATGGTGAGTACCAGCAATTTTATGGAAGTCATGGTTCATTGTACGCAGGTGGACCGCCATGAGGACATGCTGCGCAGCTGCTTGCGTGCCGTGGATGCGCTGGCACATCTGCCAGGTATCCAAGCTTGTGGGCCCTTCCAAGCGTTCATGCGCAGAGTGGTGCTGATCTCGCCGATCCTCGAGCGGTACAAGCAGGTGCGTGCATGTGACAATGCCAGCTGCGTGTGCATGTCAACACTGCTGGACACATGAGAGTAAGAGGAAATGTCACACGCTGTTCCTGTGTGCTGTGCCATGTGCAGGTCGAGAAGGAGCGTGCTGAAGCTGAGGGACCTGTGCGAGTAGATGCCATGGACACAAGCTAAGAGCCTGGAGAGGCGCACCTGTACTTGCAGCCCGACCTGTCATGGCCCTTTTTGCTCTTATCACATTCCTGGTTGCTCAAAGAAAATCATAGCAATGCATATGAGAGAGTGGCCAGTGTTTTAAGCGTCAGTGTACCTGTATGTCTTTCTGTCTAGAGTCGGGACTTTCAAGTCGGGACACTAGTAGATAAACACCATCTTATGACCTCTCATCCAGATTTTTAAGTTAAGAAGTTGAGCACGTAAGCACGAGGCTTGGCAATCATTCTGAGTGGAATGAGGGCAACAGTAAATAAGGGTAAAATGTTATAATGGAATTTAACTTTTCAGCCAGGTAGTTTGGCTGCTCGACCTGCTGGACTGTGTCTACCACACACACAAAATCCATGATTTTGGAAATGGAACGATTAGTCTCATTAGTTTGCTTCTGCAAGGAATCAAAGATTTAGATTTAGATTTACATGGGGGGACCTTCAGCCAGACTATTCGGCTGATCGGCCTGTGACTGGTCCTCGCCAGTCAACATAATGTCCATAAGCTCAGAAACAAACGAGAAAAGCTTGTTGTTGTGTTGCAAGAAGAATTCAAAGACATCCTCAGATGGTGAGTTACAGTAAGCAAAAAGTCTTTAGTCAAAATGTCTGAATGCCTGATTATGAAGGGCATCAGATGTCTTCCTCAGGTGAAGTGCGGCTTAACCGGATAATTTAGCTGAGCAGCTCTGAACGGGCCAGTAGATCGATCTTGAGAACAACGCAAGGGACAACATAGGAGACTACAATGACCTCTATACAACACGAAGGGATTATGAGAGGCCTACTTCTCGGTGTCTTGGCTAATTGGGCGCTGGTACTCACATAGCATCAAAAATTGTGACCAAATCTAGCACTCATGCGACACACCTAAGCAAAACGTGCTACATACATCCAAGTCTGTTTTTTTCAGCTGCCAACAGCGCTAAGGGTGTCTCAAGGTTTGTCGAACAGGCTCCTTACCGAACAGCCTTGCTGATTCTCCCTTCACCTCAGGGTTCATGCTTAGATTATTCTGATTCATTTATGTATTGACTCATGAGGTAGAGCATGATAATAGGTGACAATGGGGGGGTCAATCGCTGTCACGCTCACAAGTGGAGTTATGTTTTTTATTTTGATTAAATTTAATTCTTATAATTTGAAATTCTGTACAGGGCTGCCGGAAAATTGTCCTAACTTTAGAGCCAAGCGAGCCGCTGCAATGAGACAATTCTTATCAAATCAGTAATTAACTATCTTTATTCATTTGTGCTTATTTGTATCTTTTTAATTTAAATCCAGATCTGGACCGTTTGGACTGCCGTTTGGAAGGAGATTGTCCATGCTTCTTGTTGGAAATGAATTTGAAACTAAGTCATAACAAGGAGAAGTGAGGATGAGTGCATGAATTCAAGGTGTGCCATGCAAACCCTGTCTTTTGGCCAGGCAGATGGACCACCTCTCATATGCTTTTCATCTCCCTCATCTTGTATTTTAAGACCTCCTCTGCTACTTCGATGTCTTGATATCCCAGCAATTGAACACTCAGCCATAGCAGCATGCCCGCTGCACACGAGCACCATGCGGTGATCGACCTTACCCAGTCAGATGATGACAGTCAGCAGTCTCCATCCCAACTTCCTGGGCAGCCCAGGGGTCTCATCTCACAGCAGGGCACAGCGAGCAGGCTGAGCAGAGGCACAGACCATCAGCAACAGCTGCATCTGGGACAGCCAAAGCGACGACGCCTCGTGCAAGGAGGATGCGCTCGTCAGGAGCAGCAGCAGCAGCAGCAGCAGCAGCAGCAAGGATCAAGCACTGCTTTTGATTTTGAGCTGGAGGATGACGAGGACTTGCCCCAAGGTGCAGTGGCAGAGGAGACGGAGGGCCTGGGTTGTGTCGCAGCTGGCAGGGGCCAGAGCCAGGTGGCAAAGAGCAGTGGAGTGAGAGGCCACCAGCATCGAGAGCGAACAGAGAAAGACAGCGGAAAGCGGGGGCGGGCAGCAGAGCCTGTGAAAGATGGGCTAAAGGATTGGAGGGCAGGTGGCAACAGCAGGGGCAGGTGCAAGCCTTCTACGAGGAGGTAAAGTTTGTTTGGTATCCAGCATGTAGATTCGTGTGTGTGTGTTTGCGTGTGTGTGTGTGTGTGTGTGTGTGTGTGTGTGTGTGTGTGTGTGTGCGTGCGTGCGTGCGCGAATGCGTGCGGCGCACGCACGCCTGTACCCCTACTTGCTCATGAAGTGCTACAGGTTGATGGTTTAGCACAGCTTTCTTTTCATTCTCAAGTGATCTTGAAATCATGCAGCAGCTGTACTTGAGATATCATTGTGGCACACCTTGAGTAGCCATTCCCATACCTAGATTTCACTCATTGAGAGCCGCAGCACGTTCCAAAGCATGAGTCAACAAGGAGCCAGGAAGCCAAGCTGCAGGAAATTGAGCCGCAGGAGAACACGCTGCAGAATGCTTGCAGTGCTCCCATGCTTCTACCAATTGTGGCAGCCCAGCCCACATTCTTGAGAGCTGCAGGCCAGGCAGCAGCACTGTTTTTAATGCTGTCTCACCTGCTGTGCAACCAGCCCATGCCTCTCAGTGCTGCGGCTTTTTCATTTTCAGGGATGTGAGCTCAAGCCCTGAGTGGGCTGCCAGCTCAGACTCAGAGGAGGAAGAGGAAAATGATGATGATGAGGAGGAGGACGAGAAGGAAGAGGTGACAAAGCGTGGCAGGAAGAGGGGACAGAGCAGAGCAAAGGAGGCTCCGTTGCCTGCGAGCAAGAGAGGCAGAGGCGCGGCGGCCACAAAGGTGGGCATGGGTGTTATCGCCCTGCTTGCTTGCCTGCTGTCATGAGGGGTTGTGTACCTGTGTTTGCCAGAAGGCTCTGCAGAATCCTCTGATTTTCCCTGACAGGAAAAGGAAAGGAAAGGAAAGGGTTTCATGGCTGTACCTGCCTACAGAGGGCAGCTTTGCTGAAGTGGAGAAATGCCTGTTACCTAACCATGTCAATCTGGAATAAGCGTGTCAACTGGAAAATGAAAAACCTTGTGCCAATTTTTTGGTTATGAATTTGCTGCATTTGAAGCTCACATACATACTTTTTGGATTGGTCAAAAAAAGATGGCACATTCAAACTTCGAGTCCATTAAAATAGCATTGAAGCTCAGTTCACCAGGAAATGCGCAGTCCCTGACAGCAGGGCATTAAGTGTGGTTAAAAACAAGAGGCTGCGTCCATCCACAAGTTTCTTGGTGTATCAGAAGGACACCACTTCTCTAGACCCCATACCCCGCTTGAGCTCAAACTCATACCCCAACCTGGGATACCCCAGCTTAGCTGTGCACATCGCATAAGCCCTGCCTTGGCCAAGCAGGCAGAGTGCTGCAGCTGATGCAGTAACGCCGTTCCTTCGCTCAGATCTCAATCGGTGTGGTTGCTCTGGCCTCAACCATCTGCTTGCAGCAACATTTCCCCTCGCTCAGACCTCAACCGTTGTGCGGCAATGCCATTCTTTGCTCAGACCTCACACCCTGTGCTTTGCGCTCCCCACCGCCCACGTTCCTGCTATTTTCCACCTCATCACCTGCCATAATAAATGCCTGTGATACTCCTCCTGACCACCTGCCACTTGCAGGGCGATGGCGGCAGTCCTCCTGCCAAGGGCCCCCTGCAGCTTACCCTGTCCCAATGTCACAGGCCCCTGAGCCAGCTGCTGGGCGCCAGCTTGGGTAAGCAACCTCCCTCCTCCCAACAAAGAACCTCAGGCTGTGTCCTAGAGGGCCACGCACACGCAGGTACGCTACGCTGTGCTGTGCTCTGCTGTACAGTGCTGTGCGCAAGGCTGCATTGTTGCGGCAGGCATGCCTTGTGCTGCATTGCTGTGGCAGGCGTGCCTTGTGCTGTACTGCTGTGGCAGGTGTGCCTTATGCTGTACTGTTATGGCAAGTGTGCCTTGTGCGGTATTGCTGTGGCAGGCATGCCTTATGCTGCATAGCTGTGGCAGGCGTGCCTTGTGCTGTACTGCTATGGCAGCTGTGCCTTGTGTTACCCCTAAGAGCCTGGAGAGCTCGTGTGCACCTGCAGCGCATGTCTGCCCGCTGCCACGGGTTCCGTGCTGGATTCCGCCAGCCTGCGCTGACACCTTTTGGCATGCTGCACACATCTTCATGCACCTTGGTATGCTGTGCACGTCGTTCGTGCACCTTGGCATGCCTTGTACATTTCTTGTGCACATGAGCGTGGGGAGGGCACGCGCACTGACAGGCGCTGCGCCCGCACAACCTGGTACTTGCATCTGCAAGTGTGAGCCCAATTTCTCAGCCAAACCTGTGCCTGTGCTTTTGGCTGGTCAATTTTCAATTCCCTGTCTGTGGCAGGAACTTGCATTTTGGCTACTTTTGATGCGTGCCTGATCAGGATATTAAGCCCTGCTGCATCACCTTTGCTTGAGGCACCATTCCCATCCCCTGCCAATTTGCTGATTGAGCCTCCATCGCATGGAATTTATGAATTAAACAAAGATACAAGATGCATAAGTGATGGTCATGTTCTACCCCTGTCTGCACTCCCCAGCAGGCGCCAAAGATAATCACAGGCTTGCCGCCAGCCCGAGCCGGCAAACACAGCTTCCCATGAGTTCCTCCCAGCACCAGCAGCTGCCCCTGTCCCAACGCTCCGGCCCACCCCCTTCCCCTGCACGCCCTCCCCTACAGCTTACCCGTACCTTGCAGCAGCAGCAGCAGCAGCAGCAGCAGCAGCAGGCACAGGGAAGCGAACACCCCGGACGAGCATTGCCAATGACTGTCAGCAGTAGCAGCAGCAGGGCAAAAGCGAGCAAGCCTGCCGCCACTGCCAAGGCTGCAAAAAAGCTACCCCCCTGCCCTAGCAGTGCAGCAGCAGGCTGTGAGGGTGGGGGTGCGCTATGGTACGACAAGTATGCCCCAGCTGACACGTCTGCGCTGGCTGTGCATCGGAAAAAGGTGGGCGTGGGCTGCGCTTGGTTTGCTTTGCTTTACTTTCACTAGGTGTGCGCGTGCTCCACTGAAGCAGCAGACACAGAGTGGGCTATAGGCTACAAATGTGTGCATTATCAACGCATCTGTGCCTTTCAATGTAAACGAGAAATTTGAAAAGGAGGGTGGAGGGGCATGGCAAAACGCCATGGAAGCTCTCTCTTTGCATAAAGTAAACCCAGGAAGTCGGTACTCAGACCAATGGGCCAGCTGGTTCTTGGTGGGCCAGGCTTCGGCGCTCCCTGCAAGAGAGTTTGGTAGGGTGTCATATGTTAAGAGGGTAATATAGGAAAGATGCTCCATTTTTCAGGTTGTATAGAAGGCTGTGGGAGGGAATTCGCACAGGAAGAAAGAGTATGAGCACTAGGGCGGTCTAAAGGCACTCCGGTTCAATGCAAGCGACATTGCAGAAAATACTTTGTGGTAGTGTACCGGGAAGAGAATTTGTGTCAACAGCGCACAGGCTGCTGTGTCAACTGTCAACAGCACGCAGGCTGCTGTGCCAACAGCGTGCAGGCTGCTGTGTCAACAGCGCACAGGCTGCTGTGTCAACAGCACACAGGCTGCAGTGTCAACAGCGTGCAGGCTGCTGTGTCAACAGCGCGCAGGCTGCTGTGTCAACAGCACACAGGCTGCTTCAGCTTTAACAGAAGTTACATTCCCTGCGACGCGTCTGCCGGCCGAGCCTGAGCAACCCCCTGCTCAGTCACCTGGGCAATCACCCCAGGCTTGGTCTAACACCAAGCCTTGTCCTGGAACCACCAGGCCTGGGCAACTTCAATACCACAGAAACCTATGGAAGTTCTCCAGCCCTCAATACCCTTATCCCTCAAATGCGGATAGCAGTGACAGCGACATTGCACAGAAATTGCATGCTTGCTCTTTGCGAACAAGGGATGGCCCTATGCTTGCTTGAGCTGTTCTGTTGTTCAGATCGCATAAATTCTCTTGTGTGTTGTACTTACTGTATGTTGAGGAGGAGGCTGCGGGACTTTCAGCAGCGACAGGAGCCGCCTGTAAAGTCTTTTGCCCTTTTGTTTATGAGCTCAGGTGGAGGAGGTGCGGGACTTTCAGCAGCGACAGGAGCCGCCTGTAAAGTCTTTTGCCCTTTTGTTTATGAGCTCAGGTGGAGGAGGTGCGGGATTTCTTGCAGCGACAGGAGCAGCCAGGGTACAGGCACTGGGGGGGCCGCATGCTCATTGCCTCAGGTGAGGCGCGCGTAGCAAGTGTGCGAGCAAAGATGCAAGCAGCGCCTCAAGGGCATGGCATCAGCACATGCAAGGACTCTTGTCCTGTTGTCCCTTACGGCTCGCTCTTGTCCCTTTGCTGAGGCCCTGGAGTGAAGCAAGCTGGAGGGGGACACATGCGCGCTACGCTGAGCATCTTTGTGTGAATGAAACATGTGTGCACAGGGAAGCTCCTTTGCCACTCAAGCCCTGCACCCATCATCCAAAGAGTGTTAGAAGCTACCTCCAGTCTCAGGTTTCCTTTCCTGTGAGGATGCAGCAGTAAAGCACACATGTGTGTTGTTCGTTCCAATCCCAGGCCCTGTGGGTTGTGGCAAGAGCACGACTGTGCGGCTGCTGGCATCTGAGCTGGGCTACCATGTGGTGGAGTACAACCCGCCCACGCCCACGCTGTGGTTGGAGCTCCAGCAGCAGGTGAGCGGGGACAGCATCCAAGGTAGAGAGTGGTTGATGTCTAGCATGTGGTGCTGTTCCCCTGTGCATTGTGACCTGTGCTCATTGCAACCTGCCCATTGCGACTTAAGTGCGACCTAATTGATGACTAGCTAGTCATTTTCGTTGGCCACCTTCTTAGCGCAACCTGTGCTCTATGCTTGGGACTCTGACGCACTGAGACTGCAACACACTGAGGCTCAGAGTTTGGCCTGGATTTGGCTAGGACTGGCACGCGCTTGGCAAAAAAGATCTGTGTTTCCTTTCATGCTGGGCCAACTGTGGCCACGTGACACACACAGAGCACGCGCACACACGCGCACACACACATACACACGCACACACACACATACACGCACACTCATGCGCACGCCTGCCCACACGCTCCTTCCCCTGTGTGCAGGATGACCCTGGCCCGCTGAGGTCCTTGGGTCCCTCCTACGTGTCCAAACTGGATGATTTTGAAGCCTTTGTGAACCGTGCTAAATACCCTGCCCTGCCGCTGGCCAGCCGCAGCAGCACAGCTGCACAGGGCACGCCCACACCCCCATCATCCTCATCTGCCACCCAATACCATCACCACCAACAACAACAACAACAGCAGCAAACAAGCCAGGCTGCAGGTGCGGGGTGGAGGGGGTCAGATCATGCCGGTATCAGCTGTATGGGATCATGCAAGTATCGCCTGTATGGGAACGTGCCAGCATCAGCTGTATAGAATCATGCAAGTACCAGCTGTATGGGAACATGCCAGCATCAGCTGTGTGGGATCATGCCAGCATCAGCTGTAGCAGGAGCAGGGGAAACAGAGACAGCACTAACAATAATCAAAGGCGCAGGAGGGAGTAGCGTCGGAGCAGCAGCTATGACATGGCAACCTCTAGCTTGAATGGACATTCAAAGCTGCAAGCTGCAAAGGCCTCAAAGCAAAGGCTGGGGCAAGTGTCTTAGCACTCGAACACACAGCATGGCGTGCTTGTTCTACTGTACAGCTCTGCACAGGCTCTTACACCATTACACACTGTTGAGCACCAACAAATTGCACATAAACACATAAGCACACGCATGCACATACACATATTCAACAGCAAAGCGCACGTATAAACTTGCACGCCGCCATGCGCTGCACGCACAGGGCCCCACAAGAAGCTGCTGCTCATCGATGACCTGCCGCACGTGCACGACGCGGAGCGCAGCCGCCGCCTGGCTGCCTGCTTGGCCGACCTGGCCGCCACTGCGCGGGGCCCTGTGGTGTTGATCTGCACACAAACCAGTGGCAGCAGCAGTGGTGGCAAGGAGGGGGGCGGCAATATGGCCACAGGGGGAGTTAAAGGACTGAATAAGGTGAGCACTGGTTGCACTGGACTGGTTAAGAGGTTGCAGCAGCGAAGGGCCTTCAGTCAGAATATGACTGCTAGCCCTGAGGTGGGGGTCAGGCAGCAGTGGAGTTGCAGCGAGGCAGCTGTGAGGTTTGAACTGAGGGCAAAAAGAGATGCACTGAGACTGCAGCGGGTTACAGGTTACAGAACTAGAGGGGGTCTTCAATCAGAGCGTCTGACAGCCAGCGGTAAGCTGGGGCAGTCAGGGCAGCAGTGGAGTTGCAGCATGGCAGACAGGGAGCAATCACGCACTGGGGCTGAAATTGCAGGAATGGTGAGGCAGCTGCAAGGCTGCATCGAGTGCACTCCAAATAAAAAAGTGGGTGTATTGATGTCACTAAGTGACCACACATATATAAGATTCAAATGTTTGGTATTCCCAACTGACAAATCCTTTGATGCCATAACACTTGAGAGCGCAGCGGGGCTGCAGTAAGGCAAGCACTGATCACGTGGTAAGGCTGCACGCGGCAAGGCAATGATCACGTGGTAAGGCAAGCACTGATCACGTGGTAAGGCTGCATCAATAGAAGCAGCAAGGCTGCTGTCAGGTTGCAGTGATCTCACTCAGTGTGTCAGGGTGCCTGTGATGCTGCTGCAAAAGGCGGCAAAGAGGCAGAATCAAGGCGGTACTGAGGTGAGGAGTGAGGCCACCTCAAAGAAAGAAACATCAAGGATTGCAGGTAGGGGGCTTGAAACAAGCAGCAATCAGTGGGCTATCTGAGGCCTGAAATTGCCTGTCCTTGGTATGCTCCCAGGTTGCTAACTTCAAACGGGGCTTCCTCCTGTAGCATTGTGTCTGTATCGCAACTCGTGGCAGACATGCCAAATCAGCTGCGGCATGGACCCTACTGTTCACAACCAAAGAAATGCCTAGTTTGGGGATGGGAAATGGTCACATTGTGGAGCCCTGGACCCTTTTGGGGAGATTTGAGACCAGGAGAGTGATCTGGGGTCATCTGACTTCCACCGTTTTTTAGTGAATGTTGTTCATTCCAGGAATTGCAACGCTTTGCATGGCCAGATTTGTGAAAGAAACACAAAGAAGAGTATACCCAGCAGTACAGCCAGTTGACCTCTCTGGGAAGTAGGCAGCATCAAGGGCAGCATCAAGTGATGTGCAAGTTAGGCAGTGAACATGGAGGCGGCCTGAAGTGAGCATTCAGGCATTTTGCAGCAGGCAGTATTTAGGCAGTGGATGTGTGCTCTTTGTCGATTCTCGGGAGAGGAGAAGGTTTACAAGGTTGTGCCTGCCTACGAGGGCAACTTGGTTGAAGCACGAAAGTGTGCTCCTTGTATTTGGATGTCCCCACTGCACATAACTTGGACCCATACGAGTGCAGCAGCAGCAGCAGCCCTTCATTCCTGCAAAAGGGTATTCCGTCATGGCAGCCCTTGAATTAGCCTGGTTTGCCAAGTTCAGCAGCATCTTGCTCCTTTTTGTCGATGGCTCATGAACGCCCACCCCACTGCCAACCTTGGTCCACGGCACAACCACTCAAAGCGCCTTGATTGGTTTCTTGTGTGTGTTTGTTTTAGAGGTGGGCTTTGCCTGCGAACGCTGCTTGTGAGGGATGCCTCACCATATGACTGGGCATGCATTAGGAAGCAGAGCCTTGATGCATTGTTGTGAGGAGGCTGTGGGTGGGCGGTCATCACACACTGACATTGTCTCTGGTGGGCAACAAGAGCCGTGCGCAACATCACAGCATTAGAGCAATGACCATGTCAGTTGGATGAATGCTCACAGGCTTCCAGAAACACTTCACAATGTGCCACATCGACATGATGGCAACCAGTGGCATAATGGCTAACCACTGGGTATGCTGTAGTCTCTATGGATGTGTGGTGTCTACCTGGGACTCTGCTGGTGCCATGCTGCTCAACTTTAATCCCAACTCCGCCACGACTCCTAAATCCAATGTCTCCTCTTTCGTGTGTTGTACAGGATGTGATGTCGGCTCTGGACCCTGCTGGTGTCGCAAAATGATTCTGTTGCCCTTGGTGTGCCACAGGGATGTGATGTCTGCCCTGGGAACTGCTTGCGGCACGCTGCTCAAACCTCAAACCCAATGTATTGCCTTTTTTAAACCTAGCATGTTGCCCTTGGTGTGCCACAGGATGTGATGTCCGCCCTCGACTCTGCTGGTGCCACGCTGCTCAAACCTTAAACCCAATGTATTGCCTTTTTCAAATCTTGCATGTCGCCCTTGGTGTGCCACAGGATGTGATGTCCGCCCTCGACTCTGCTGGTGCCACGCTGCTCAAACCTCAAACCCAATGTATTGCCTTTTTCAAATTTTGCATGTCGCCCTTGGTGTGCCACAGGATGTAATGTCCGCCCTTGACTCTGCTGGTGCCACGCTGCTCAACTTCAACCCCATCACCGCAAACAGCATCATCAAGGTGAGCATGAACAGCATTGTACCTGTAGGCCCACAAGAAGGAGACCTCAGTCAAGGCGCATGACTGCAAGGCATTGAACATGCAAACCCTGAAGGTCCGGCCCTTCTCCAGATGTACCTTCCCGTCACTTGCCTTCTTGGACGCACCTCCTTGCCGCCTGATAGCGGTGCCTTCTTGGATGCGCCTACCTGTCACTTGCCCCCTCGAATCCACCTACCTGTCACGTTCCTTGAAGTACGATTATTGCTTGAGCAGTGCTGCAGCCCACCTTGCAAGTCAGTGCTGCAGCAGTGCTGCCGTCTGTTCTTGAGCAGTGCCGCAGTCCGCGCCTGTGCAGTGCTGCAGTGCAGCCTGTAAGACAGTGCCAGGATTCTTTGTTCTAGAAATTCAGTAGGGCAGCAGCTTCCAACAACATCTTTTCCAACAAAGTCCATCCAGCAGCCCAATCGCTTGTCTGTAGGCGCAAGTCGAGAGCAGACGCAATTCTGAGTTCCTCATCTCCCTCTCTTCTTTGTTTGTGTGCACAGGTCCTGCAGCAGGTGGCTGCTGCAGAGGGCTGCCCGCTGTCCCCGGATGCAGCAGCCAGTATAGCAGGCCTAGCCGATGGGGACATACGCAATGCCCTCCAAACTATGCAAGCCATGTTTGCCGGGCATCGAGCTGTGCAGGTAGGAAAAAGAAGAAGGAAAAATACCACGAAGGCAGTGAGAACACTCCCTACATCAATTAAGGAAAAGGAGACACATTGGCTCAAAGAGCCGTGAATCTCCCTCACCAGCTGGTAGGACACAGGACGTGGGTTCTTGACCCATTGAAGCTGGTGCACACAATGCCCTCCTGCCAGACAAGCCATGTCTGCAGGGCACCCAGCTGTGCACCAAGATTGCTTTAAGTTGGGCCCAGGATTTATAATTTCTTCATTTGAGGTGGCTGTGCCATGTTTTGGCTCAACCCACCTGCACTTTTGCTTAGCCGAAGCTGCTGCTTGCTAATCTGGTTTGCAGAGCAAGCTGTTTTGCGGTCCAGGTCAAGGAGGGAACAGGTGCTTCATTGATAGTACTGCAGCAGGCACAAGCCTTCTGCCCCCTGAAAAGTGTTTCCAGCATGCAAGCATTAAGCACAATCAAGCTGATCAAAAAATTTTCAACCTAGCGTTGTCCTAGCACATGGAACGACAGGTGTTTCAATCAGTTTTTATCCTTAGCAGGCAGCCTAAGATTAAATGGCTGCATTCAAGGTATGAACTTACATTGTCTACATGCAGGCACAAAGGCGCTCACACACACACACACACACACACACACACACACACACACACACACACACACACACACACACACACACGGACACACAAACACACACACACATACACACACACACACACACACTGCCAGGCACAGCAGGGAGGCACAAAGCGTGGACGGGGCAAAGGTGCCGGGGGTAAGGGCAGCAAAGCAACAAAAGTCGGCAGTGTGGGAGGCGGGCTCGTGGGAAATGAGGCAGCACGCATCGCCAGCACGCAGGTGGGTTGAGGAAAAAGATTTTGCGCAAGCTTGAATCTAGCATGCCACATCAACTGAAGCATTGCATTGATTGTGGATTCTGGAGTCATTCCAGCAAAGGAACTGCAAGCAGAAACCAGGAGCATTTGCATGTGACTTCAGAATGTGAGGCCCACAGTTGCTCGTAGTTTTTAAGCTTTGAGCAGAGGGCTGCAACGGCTACTCTGTAATATGCAGTGGCTTCATCTGTCAGTGGCCATGCCTCCGTGATGTGTTGATGATCTCAGCAAATCCACGAATAGCCCTTATGGCCCAGCATCAACAGCTTGGCTCATAAGCCATCTACCTGTAAGAGTAGCTTGTGCAGGAACGAGAGTGCACCCATACATGAGCAAAGATGTAATACATATTTGTACACGTGCATGCAGCGCGACCTCGGCCTAGACATCTTCCATGCGCTAGGCAAGTTTCTGTACAACAAGCGCGAATGCACTGATGAAACAGCGGCTGAGCAGCAGCAGCAGCAGCAGCAGCAGCAGATGGGGAGCACTGCAGGTAGGATAGCACGCAAGGTAGCGTGGGGAATGTGATGTACAACATGAAAGATGTAGCAATTATTTTCTGTCTTTCTGATCTAACTACATTGCAGTAGCTGCATCGAAGTGGACTCGCAGTCCCTGTGGCCCTTGCAAAACATTTGTTTGCATGACTTGACCCAAAACAAATGAAACGGGTTGCAGGCAGGTACGCGCGCGCATACACACACACACACACACACACGCATATACACACACGCACACGCGCGCACGTACACAGGGGGCAGTAGCAAGCGTGGGCTGAGTAAAGCGGCAGAAGCAGCGGCTGCGGCTGTGGCTGAAGTACGCAAGCAAGCCGAGGAGCAAGCTCCCAGCAGAGCACCTTGGATGCCTTGCTTGGAGAGCATGGAGGACCGTCTATGCCCAAGGTAGTTCAGCTGCTGCTGCTGCTGCTGCTGCTGCTGCTGCTGCTGCTGCTGACGTTAAAGCTTTTCCAGCTGATGGTGGTGGTGGTGGTGGTGCTGCTGCTGCTGCTGCTGCTGCTCACACATTCCTGTTTTCCGGATGGGACAAAGGATTAGCAGCTGGCGTGGTGTGGTTCTGGTCAAGGTTGCGGAAAGCTTTACGAGGGGCACACAAGCTTACAGCAGACCGGAAGGACGTCTCAGCTGTTGCCCCTTATGCTTTCCACATCACAACCACTTTTTGTTTGTGTAGTAGGAAATGCCTGCTTCCTTCCATGTTTTGAGTGTTAAAGGGGTCCGCACAAGCCCCTTTTGCTTTTTGCAGGTCTGAGCCCTGGTATCTTCTTTAGAGCCTAAAGTTTGAGCCTATGTGAACAAGGTTCTGTGCATCTGTTCTTGCTGTGCAGCCTTCGTCGGCCACCTACCAAGTATGACCCAGAGGCCATTGTGACTCAATCTGGTCTAGATCCCATTCAAGGTACTACTTACTAGGGACGGAAATGAGGCGCTGCTTACTAAAGAGAAGGGGGTAAGCACCTGTACTAGGGTTCAGGGGGTAAGCACCTACCAAGTGTGACCCGGAGGCCATAACGGCCCAATCTGGCCTAGACCCCATTCAAGGTTCTACTTACTTGGGGTATCAAGTAGGGCACTTGCTAAGGGTATCAAGTAAGGCACTACTTGCTAGGGGTATCAAGTAAGGTACTACTTGCTAGGGGTAAGCACCCTACCAGGTATGACCCGGGGGCCATAACGGCCCAATCTGGCATGGACCCCATTAAACGTTCTACTTACTAGGGGTATCAAATAAGGTATTACTTGCTAGGGGTAAGCACCTAACAGGTATGACTCGGGGGCCATGGTGACCCAATCTAGTCTAGATCGCATGTCAGGTACTTTTTACTGGGGGGGATAGAAGCTAAGGCATTACTTGCTAGGGTTAGGCTTCTACCGAATATACCCCGGAGGCCATGGCGACCCAATCCATCCAATCCATGGTGTGTATCCCACACCATCCAAGGTGTGGAGTCCATGCCCGCTTCCACCATGAAGTTCTTGACGATACTGCCATGATGGTGTGAACTGCAAAGCATCGGACCTGCCTACTTTGGGTCCAATGAGTGCCTTGGTTCCTCCTGCTGCTGCTGCTGCTGCTGCTACTGCTTCCACCATGACGTTCTTGACGATGCTGCTATGATAGTGTGGACCGCAAAGCATCAGATCTGCCTACTTTGGGTCCAATGAGCGTCTTACTGCTGCTGCTGCTGCTGCTGCTGCTTTAGGTTGTACATGCTTGTCGGTCTGCACATTTCTGGATGCTTGTCCCCACGTCCCAAACTAGTTGGCTTAACTCAGAATGAATTGATAACAAACATTGAATGATACATGTATCACATGGGGGACGGTAAGTGGTGCTGCGCATGTGCTTCAACTCACAAGCCTGAGCACAAGTGTCTTGCTTAGACCTAGCATAGCAGGCCGGAGGATGAACACTCACAGACAGCCCCGCTCTTGATTACAAGCTCAAACCGCCGCCCCTTCTGTCTCTGTGTTGCTCCTGCAGTGGCTGCCTTCCTGCATGAGAACTACCTCAACTTTATTGCTGAGGAGGCCATCGAGGATGTGTCCTCAGCAGCGTCTTACATGAGCGATGCAGGTGTGTGCATGTGTGCGTGTGTATGTGTGTTTGCACTTGTGCGCGCGCGTGTGTGTGTTTGCATGTGTGTGTGTGTGCGTGTGTGCATGTGCACGTGTTTGTGCGTGCGCGCATGTGTGTGCGTGCGCGCGCGCGCGCGCGCGCGTGTGTGTGTGTGTGTGTGTGTGTGTGTGTGTGTGTGTGTGTGTGTGTGTGTGCGCATGCGTGTGTGTGTATTTGTGTTTGTGTGTATGAGTGTCTGCTCGTGTGCGCATGTGTGTGTGTTGTGCGTGTGTGTGTGCGCGTGCAAGTCGCAGGTGTGGGTTAGCATAAAGAAAATTGTTTTTGGTATTGTTAGAGCTGTCCTATACATGTGATGCCACTTCATGCCCCGGCTTATGCTTGCCTTTGCCTTTGATAAAAATGTACTGCTGAGGGCCCCAACACAGCTACTTCCAGTTTCTCCTGCTATGCACATTTTTTGTCCCACGCGCTTTGCCGCTGCTCTACTTGAGATCCTCACAAGACCCTGCACATCTACCTACTGAAGCTGTCACATCCTAGAGCTTGTAGAGGACCAAGCACTCACGATTCACATAAGTACCCACGCGCACTGGGTCGAAACACAGAATGCACACACTTCTCTTCTGCCAGATCATCTGAGCACAAACATGTGTTTCAGCTTCCATGGCATTTTTCTGCTGCGGTGCCTCCAGCAGCGATTTTTGTCAAAACACAAAACACGCACACTGCTCATCCGCCGCCCAATCATCTGAACGCAAACGCGTGTCACATGCAGCTTTTATGGCCTCCCGCAACGGTGCCTCCAGTAGCGACTTTTCGGGCGGCTTCTGGGGCCTGGAGGAGCCTTCCACTGCAACAAATTTGGCTGCAGCATGCGGAGGATCTGTGGCAGCACGGGGCCTCATGTTTGCAAACACACACCCAGCCCCACGCAGGTGCATGCCGCTCATGTTTTTGTGCATGTGTTGTCGCGACTAGCAGGCTGTGTGATTTTACAAGTGCATGTGTTTGTGTGTTAGCCAGGTGCGGGTATACTGAAGGGATGAGGAAGTCAGAACGTCAGAGCTGCTGGGCGGTTGACCAGATGACCAGACAGGCATCATTTGAGAGTGTGCACCTGTGACCTGAGCTTTGTCTGAGTTTCAGCAACACGCGAGCCGCATGCCTGCGTGTGCCCATGACATGATGCCCAGCATAATGTTTGTACAAGTAGTAGGGTAGAGATATTTCGACTAAGATTGTGGCGAGGGAAAGCAATTGAACCACCATTGTGTCCTGTGCACCCCTGTGCAGGTGGACACCCTTGCAAGCACCTGCACAGACCCGTGTGGAGCGTGCATGCCACGACAACGCAGAGCGCGTGCAGGGCACATCTGCTTGCTTGGCCTTCTGGCATGGCACGCTGGCCGCAGGTGGCTGCTCTGCTGCAGTCTCTGCACAGGTGGGCAGAACCAGGCCTGGGTATGGGTTGCTCTCACGATGGGCAGCGCTTTGATTTATAGGGCAGCATTGTTGCCGTCCACCATGGCTGCTCTGCTGCAGTCTCTGCACGGGTGGGCAAAACCAGGCCTAGGTATGGGTGTGCGCTCATGATGATGAACAGCTTGAAACAAAGCAGCGGCTTATTTTAATTATGATGACCATTTTCCTAGGGCAGCAACGCTGTGCACCATAGCTGCTCTGATGCCCTTGTGAGAGAGGGGCCCAGACGTACTGTTGAGGCAGCCCTCAAGGGTGAACGCTGGGCACGGGGCTTAACGGTGTTGTGGGTATCACTTGAAATGCATGTCAAAACCCATGCACAGATGCTGGGCTCAAGCTGGAGTGAGGTGTGAGCAGGAGGGAAATGCTTGTTTTGTACTATTATTGCTACATTATCTGCTGCTGCATTGTGTGTAATATGAAAATTTTGTCAGGCATGTGTCTCTTAATCATTTAGGCCTTAATTCCTGAAGCTGAACATCAGAAAGAACGTCCGCCTTCACCCCTCCCCCCCCTTTCCCCAAAACCCCAGCTCCTACCCGCACACACATGGACACACACAGGTAATGCCCTGGCTGCGTACCTTGGCTTACTTCCCTGACTACTCCACCCTCTCGCGTGTGATGCCCAGCAGCTGGTGTGTATTCACCATAGCCTCCTCTCAGAACACTGTCCTGCACACCCATGGGCCCAGCTCTTGGGGATCCAGCCGTGCAAGTTTGGGCCCGCGTGGTCAGTTGCAGCAACTGGACTGGGTGCAAGACCAGCATGCAGGGCAAGTCTTGGGGAGTGGTCTAGCTGAGGAGGTTGACGCGGTGGAGGAGGACCCCATTGACTCCTGACTTGGTAATAGATGAGAGCAGTGAGTCCAAGGGGTGTTTTACGAGTCGTTTGAGGTATTACATTGGGGATTTTGTTTTAACAACAGTTATACAAGTATTCTCATGGAGGAACCCTTCTCGTCCTGGCTTGATCTTGGGATGCACATTTTAGAAATGCTGAACCATGTATAGAGAAGCAGAGACTGCAGCTTGAATAGAGCCACCACACTCACTATCAGCTAAGTACCGTCTATCTTGTAATCAGATTCTTGTTATATTCAACACTTGCTCAATAGAATCAGCCAGCTAGGTTTTACTCTTCAAAGTTCCATCTTAAGCTCCATGCATACTCTGTCCAGAGCGCTGCCTAATTGGTTCTGTTGAGGCGTACTTCAAGGAAGAAAGGAAAGAAAATGTTGTGGAGCTGTACTGCCTATCAGGGCAGCTTCAAGCTAAGCTAGCTGAGCGTGAAAGATGCCTGTAACCACACCAGAACATCTCGGCCTAGAAATGTGCAATAGGAAAAGCTTACAACGGGATCTGACCTTCAGCCAGGTACTTTGGCTGCTTGGCTTGCTGGACTCTTCCAGCCAGATCGGAAACACCCATGAGCTTGGGAATTCCATGATAAGCCTCATTGATTTGCTTCTGCAAGAAATGAAGAACATCTTTGGACATAGCTTGAGAAAAATTAAAAGCGTGGGTCTAACAAAGCAGGCAAAGTGTGCGCAAGCCATGCAACCTTCTGCTATTACCATGTGATCTATAGCATACTGGATTGGCAGCACTGCAGAAGCTCAAGCAATTTCTACAAGATAACCAACAGGCAGAATAAACTTTGTGCTTTGAAAGTCCAATGGCACCCTGTCACATTTACATAAATGGGCCTGTCTTCCAAAATGATGGCTAAAAGGTAAGGTAAGGTTACATCGCGATATCCGCCTACAAGGGCAGCTGAGCGGAAACACAAAGGCCTGTAACTAGACCAGTCTGAAAAAGATGCTGTTTTCGGAGTGTCAACTGCTGAGAGACACAGGCGCTCAAATTACCACAGAAAATGTGTAGGCTCTCCAGGTATTAACACAACTGGAAAAAGGCACAAGGGTCTTGAAAGGAAAGCTCATGAAATGATTGACTTGAGACTTTAGACACCCAGAAACCAAGTGCAGGGGCCCTGAAATCCTGGTGTACACTCAAATGCAGGTTCACACCCACAATGAGCAGGATTGCACCCTAAACAAGAATGACCACACAACCGCTGTCAAGTCTGCACAAACTGTCTATGATGCACACCATACGCAAGCATGCACACCTACAGGTTTGACCAAAAAGTTTGGCTGTACGAGCACAACTTGCCTGATGCACACTGCACACAAGCATGCACACACACACAGGTCTGACCAAAAGACAGCTGCACCGAGACAACAGGCTGGGGTGCTCACTGTAAGCACACAAAGCCGCACCCATGCGGGGTCTGACCTATGCACAAAGTCTACCAGTAACTGCACTGATGGCTAAAAAGTGGCTTACTCAATACGTATGATATGCACCCAAAAGGCTTGCAGAGGACCCTTGCTGCCAACTTTGTTGGAGCCCAGTGAGCAAGAAAACCTACACAGGCAGCGTAAGCACTCCCCACATCAATTAAGGAAAAGAGGATACCTAGAGCCGAGGCTACAGGGAGGACAGCCTGCGCTGCTTGGAGCATGTGCGCATGTACATGCAGCAGGCCCTGGCCGCAGCTTTCATGCCCACCACAAGTCCCGCTTCCTTGCATAGCCCACACTCTCCATCCACCACTTCCCCCCCCCACTGCTGCTGCTGCTGCTGCCCCTTCTCCACCTCCACCTGCTGCTGCTGCTGCTCCCCGACCACCTCCACCTGCTGCTGCTGCTGCTCCCCAACCACCTCCACCTGCTGCTGCCGCTGAAGCTCCCCCACCACCTCCACCAGCTGCTGTGGCCGCTGCTGCTGTGGCTGCAGCTCCCCCACCACCTCCACCTGCTGCGGCAACTGTCGCTGGTGCTGCTGCTGCCCCTGCTCCTTCTGCAGCCAGGGGGATATCGTATAGGGCAGCAGCTGCAGCTGCTCCTACGGCTGCCACGCGCGCTGCACCAAGCGCCCCATCTGCTGGCCCCTCACCCACAGCCACCAGGAGGGGGATGACGCCTGCGCGGGATGCTGTCCCCTCTGGCTCTACCTCGGAGCCCAAAGCTTTGAGGTCTCAGGGTGCTGGACGGCACCGCAGCACCAATGCTGGACCGCCCCCTCCTTCGCCTGACTACGGGAGTCATGATGATGAGTATGACTATGGGGATGAGAGGGCTGAGGGGGTGTGGGTTGAGGCGGGAGGGAAGGGTGGTAGGGCAGGAAAGAAGAAGAATGGCAAGGGACACTAGGAAGATGGCCAGCCTGAGAAAGAGCTGAAGTTGCTTGTCTTGAATATAGATGGGATAGGCAACCCAAGTTCTGACGCTATTGCTGTTTAAGTTCTGACGCTAATGCTGTTAAAGGCAAATCTGGAAAAGAAGCGGCCATTTCTACCAACATCAGTGATTTGTGCTTGATGCTGAACTTGCACAACAAGCTTTATTCCCAGCATTTTGAAAACGCTGATTAGTTCCAACAGCGCATGTCAAATGGGCGCAGCAAAAAGCAACCCGGTAGCGGCTATGCCACGGTGTGCGCTCTCAAGTATGCAGGCTTAGGATGCCCACAATACTCAGCCAAGTATACTTCCCAGAGATTCCAGGCCGCGTTGACGTCCTTGTGCATTTGGTATGCAGGATGTATTTTCTTCACATGCCAGGGACCGCTGCCTGGACCCCTTGACCCCCCCCACACACCTTCTCCCCCCCCCCTCAGCCATACCCTCCTGCTGCAGCGGCTGCTGCTCATCCGCTGCCTGGACCCCTTGACCCGCCCCCACATCTTCTCCCCCCTTCTCATCCATACCCTCCTGCTGCAGTGGCTGCTGCTGCTGCTCATCCGCTGCCCGGGACCCTTGACCCCAGGTATGCTGGAATTCTTAAGAAAGAAGAAGAGACAAATGTGCAGGCATGCCTGCGCGGGGGGAACGCTCTTTATGTCTACTAGTATACTGTGGGAAAAGGAGGCAATGAACTCAAAGAGCCTCACGAGAAAGGGGATATTACTGGCAGCAACAACACTCCATACGCCCCTTGAGGAAAAAAGGCACTTAAGTAAAGCTTAGACTCTAAGAGTCTGCTCCATTTGTTCAATGTGTAAACATTTTCTGGGGGAATTTCCCCAGTAATTACAATGAAGGGGGTGTGCTTCTGCTCCTTACATGTAAGAAAGGCTTCTAATGGTCATACCTGACCTTGCATGGTAGAACCAGCTAGAGAGAAAGCAATCAAGGATATCATGCTACACCTGCTTTGGGGTCCGGTTAAATCTACACCTGCTCCTCAGCAAAAATAATGTCCTTTCCCACATGTCAAAATATAAAACGTGTTGCGTTTCTCCATATATACAAAAAACATGCTTTGTTAGAAGCTTCCATTCCAAATCAAGTCAACACAGTTTACAGTTTGATACACTGATTCGCGAATATGCAAGGCACCTATAAAGCAGGATCCTGCTGTGAGAATAGGAAAAATTCAGCATGATTTCATTTACTGGTCGCGTGTGCCCTCGTATCGGAATGGCGACGACGGTTTTTTTCAAGAGGCCACCTTCCCTTGTCGCTCCCTTGTTCGCACAAGCGCAGCAGCAGCAGCAGCAGCAGCAGCAGCAGCAATGGTTATTTCGCACAACAGGTTCATCCACTATCAGTGTTGGGGGCCACAGAGGTGAGCACGCCCTCTTTTCAAAACGAAGCCCCTTGAAGAAGAGATGCATTTTTTGCTTTGCCAGGCCTAGGAAAGGTTACAATGCTGGTGGGGGTTCAGCACTTGGCACATGCGTGTAGGTGTGTGTGTGTGTGTCTCTTCGTTTTCTGTACTCTGCGACTGTGTGCTTGCAAGCTTGCACGCTTGCACGCTTGCCTTAGGGACACCTTGATGAGGATTGGAATGCATCTCACCAATTTTCTGCAAGCTGGTGCTGCTCAAGTTGCTGATACTGTGAGTGCTCTGATGCATTCTTTCTTTCTGCACAAATACCGAGGCAGATCAACTGACGTATGTACAGCTGAAACATACCCAATTTGTAATCCTGCTTCTACTCACTACGCTATTATAACAAACTCCTCAATGACTTTTTGAAGAAGCAATCTAAGTTACCATGAAATGACAGTTTGGTTAACCGACAGAGCCTTGCTTCCTGGCTTTACTCATAGGTTCGGGCTCCAACCTTGCTACCCAAATTCCTGGTGTCATCCATCCAGTATACAGAGAGAACACCCTGCGCAGCTTGGCTTCAGCTGTGAAGAGTGGAGCTTCATTTGTTGAGTTTGATGTGCAGGTTAGCGTTGGTCCTTTTTTAAGACAAGGAACTCCTTTCGCATGAAGACAAATTCACTGATTCACTGTTTCCTGACAAACCAGCCAAGATGGACTCAATTTAGGCGACAAATTGCCAGATGACAACAAGAGCACTTGAAAATCTGAATGTCCAAGTTCTTGCTATAGACATGGTCATTTAAGTAAGCGTGAGTGTTCCTTGATCGATCACAGGTTACCGCGGATGGCGTAGCAATTCTGTGGCATGATGATGAAATCATTGCTGCTGACAGCTTAGGCGAACCTGTCCGGTCCAAGGTGGCGGACCTCACACTGGTAAGTCATGTGGAATAAATCCCCATCCAAATCTCTTTCTGTGTGTCGCAGTGATAGGAACTCAACTCTTTGTGCTTCCCAACCATTTTCAGCAAATGGCTCACATGGCACTCCCTTGCATTTACGCACAGGCGCAGTTCAAGGCTCTGGTTCTGAAAAATGAAGGTGGAACTGACGGCCAATCTGGTCAGACAAATTTCCCACTAACAACAACGACTCTCCTCCGACAATTTGAAGACATGAACGGGCATCAGAGGGCCGAGCTGTCGCCCTGGGTAATTGAGGCAGATGATGAATTACCGACCTTGAGCGCCATTTTCGAAGGTCAGCAGATCAGGCAGTGCATTTTGGTGTGCACCATCCACGTGGATGGTGAGGTGAAACAGGATGTATGGATTCTCAAGGTATCTTTGTTGGTCCTTGCCATTGCTTCTGACCCCATCACTTTTGGTTCAGTTAGAGTTCATCATTGAATTCATGACCTGATTGTAGGCCTGCCAGAGGATGTGGGTTTGAACGTGGAAATCAAAGTGGCTTTGCCAGATACGGTCGCTGTCACCCCTGCAGAAGAGGTGAGCTGCATCCAAAAATGCATAGAAGCTCCACCTGCTGAGGGCTAAAGGGCCTCACTTGCTTCTTCTTGTATACTCATCTCAAGTGGTGGCAGAACTGTTTGCGGTCCTCCCGATAAGCCTTCAGTATGAGAAAAAGTCCTCTTAAGCCAAGGCCATTCATCATAAAGGACGTTTCACATTTCATGCTTACCGTTTTATAAGGACATATCACCTGTGACTCCAGGCCTCAGCTAGCATGGCTGTGCTTCATTATTGCACTATTTGACACAGATTCCGCCCTTGCTCAAGAAATGGCGAGATCTTATCTGCCAATTGTGTTCAACACAAATTGGACTCTGGCAAGGCTCTTTTCCTGCCTGGCTGCTGGCAGTGTTTTACGCAGTGTCAGATTTATTTGCTGCCGCGGACTGCAGCACAAGCATATATGAAAAAACATCAGCATAGTACACATCTAAAAACCAAATCCCAGCACCAACTCAAATGTTGCACACAGAAGTACACATGCAGGTCCAGCGGATGCTCAAGCCAATTATTCAATGCGTAGATAACCACGTTGGGTAGAGCAGCACAAGGGCCATCACATTCTCCTCTTATGACCCTGATGTATGCATTGCCCTGAAGATGGAGTTGACGCAAAGGGGCCAGCAAAATAGGTAGGCAGGTTGAGGCAATGTGATTGCACCTTCAAAAAAAAGGACCATCATGGGAAGAGCTCGGGTAGCCTGAACATTCTTCCCCCGGGCACCAAGCATCCTATGGAACCCATTTTCCATTAAAATTGATCTTATGCTTCAATTTCCTAGCCTCATTTTCCAATCTTGTGCACAGATTTCCGATCATGTTCTTGAGTGGATGTGGCCTGTACCCACATGCGGATGACCGTCGCACCAGCATCGAGACTTCCATCAGCACCGCAATTGATGCTGGCCTGGCAGGTGAGGTATAAAGGGGTTGTGCACACTTTTGCACTAGGAGCTTGCTTCCTTATTGTGAACCCTTTGTGTGACCTGCTCAAGTACAGCAGGTGCAAAAAGAGGCTCTTGTTCTCCTTCTGACACCAAGCACACATGCCTGAAACTGTGCATGCAGGTGTCGTCGTGCCTGCCTCTGTGCTGCTTGCCAACCAAAACATGGTGGAAGCAGCCAGGGCAGTCAACCTTGCTATTGCCACCTATGGCCAAGAAAACAATGTTCCAGAAAACGTGCGACAGCAGGCTGCCCTGGGCGTCCAAGCTGCAATTGTAGACGAGGTGAGTAACAAGTCTTGCCAGTCCTGACGCATCTTTGTATGCCAGATCCAATGAGCTACTTCAGTTTTTACTGCCCTGTTTGAGTTAGTCTTCAAGCTGAGAATTGTCATGCTCCAGCAACTCGGTCCCCAACGTAAAAAGGCAGTTCAGCTCGCAAGAAGAAAGCAGGCAAGATTTTGCGAGAAGGGGTCAACTGGTATACATTGCGGGACACTCTCTTTCTTGTGTGTCTTCTTCAACTTTAACGAAACCACCAACACTTATTACGGAAAAATATTAGAACTCACAAAAGCATGATGAAAACTGGAGTACCCAAGATCACTCTCCTGGCATCAGTCATCCAAATAAGACCCACAGCTCCACCTTAAGACCATTTAACACTCCCCAAAAATTACGTTGTTGTTGTTGTTGTTGTTGTTGTTGTTGTTGTTGTTGTACCCTCCATATACTACACTAACTTCCTGCTTATTCTCAAAAATAAAAGAAGGAGGCCAAGCGTTGTCCTTGTCTGCACCCTTGTGCAGTGTTTTCCTAAGGGGAATGGCCAAATTCTGAATTTCATAAATTACTCGGTATTTTCAACCCATTCCTTTTGCAGATGTATTTTTTTGATGCAATGACTCCAAATCACTGAAAATCACCAGAGGGGGTCAACTAGGCATGCGCCCAAATATGAACTTTTTTGCATTAAAGTGCGCCCACTCACAGCCACTCCATCTCATTGGAAAAATTCTGGCTCTTAAATACAGCTGGCATAGCAAGCTACCAGAAGATATGCCCAGATTTGTGTAAGTTGCCCTGTGTGCTTAGATAGACTGGGCTAAAGCTCACGTGGGCACGAAAACCCTAATTCGGTGCTTTTTATGGGAAAATGGCTGAACTCGCCGCATAACACCAACTACTGGATCTTCACTCCATTTCTTTGCAATGATATTCTTCTGCCACAAAAACCCCAAATCTCTGCAAATCACCCAATTTGGTGCAGTGGGTGGTCAGATGTGGAGTCCTGGTGGTGAAAACTAGGGTTCCCGCTGCGGCTGATGAGGCATGTTCTCCCCAACTAAACCATAGCACCAGCCCAGAAAACGATAAGACCAACGTGTACAAGGTACAGAAACTGGCTACCAGAGGATGCCAAGGTTGAAAATTACCAGTCTGGAAGAACTTGCACGGGGAGCATGCAAAAAACAGGCAATTTTAGGCTTCAGCTGACCCTCTCTGGAAAATCACCCAATTTGATGCAGTGGGTGACAGGGAATGGAGATTTGGTGGTGAAAAAGTAGGTTCACTCCTTGGCCGATTAGGCATGTGTTCTTTAACTTGCCGTTTCGAACTTTAGTGCTCCATAAAGCTCATGAAACAGGCTAGCAAAGGAACCCACGTCTGGAAGTGGATAATTGGGGAACAACTAAGTGGGGAGCATGCAAAAAGCAGGCAATTCCAGGCCTGAGACAACCCCCTCTGAGACTTCGCTGAAGGCCATCTGTGCTGGAGGGTTGTTATACAGCAATTGCAAGTGTCTCATGCTGCAAAAGCAAAATCAAGGAGGTATGATAATTTTTTTTCCGTTGCAGCCCTGAAAGTGGAGAGTGGCAATGCCCTTCATTGTGGCTTGAGCGATATAAACCTGGGTACAAACACCAAGGTCCTCAAATGCATTTTTCAGGTCGAGCTTGTGGCCAGGTATCTTCAAGCGCCCCAGAATGCAATGGGCCATGCAGTGCCAGCAATCTTCATGGATGCTAAGACTTCTCCTGTGGCAACGTCCCATGCCTCTGTGTCCGCCTTGGGCTGCGTCAGGAATTGAGCAGTTGTGTCTTCAATGCTCTGTACATAATATAGACCTACAAATATTGCGCCTAAATCATGGAGAGCTTCAAATCAGGACAGCATTTGTATGCATTAGGTTGCTGACCAGAACGTTGAGGGATATGCTGAATGAATGCAGGTTTTCATGAGTAATTTCTGTATAATGCCACAATATCTGTATTAATACAATTGTTTGAGGTGTACAAGTGCACGCTTAGTACAGTCCTTGCATTTGCCACTCTTATGTATGACACCCCCATGCTATACATGTGTCTTTTTGCTATTGCTAAATTTGTATCGTTCTGTCCGCCTGTACATGCTAGTTTGGGTGCCTTACATATTTCATAACATGTGATGATATGTTGATGAAAAGGTCCTGATCACTAAGTAAGATTTTTTTTAGGTTGGTGAACATTGCCACGCTGAGAGTGTGCTGCAGACAATTGAGCATCTCAAGAGCAGGGTATCATCCAAAAAGTGGGGGTGAAAGGGGTAAAGCGCGCTACACTTTGCTTGAGCTGCACGCTGATAGGCTGATTTGGCGTGGGTGAGCTGTGTGTGACAGCTGCACCACTGCCTGATGCTTGCTCTGCTGCTGTTGCTTCCAAAGCATGAGTCATGTGTGTTGCTTGAGTGCTGGCATGGCTGCACAGCACAGGAGGGAAGAAAGCGGGACAAGGGCGGACCAGCTGACCAAGTTAGCATTACATCAGAAGCAGCACCCTCGGCATATGGCCAGGGATGAAGAGAAATGCGCCAATACTCAGAAGGATGCTCCACAGAAGAAGGATAAAAGAGAGGGAGCCCATGGAAAGGTCCCAACAATTACAGGTCAAATCTCACACGCTTGACCATGACAGCTCAACAACCATGTGCAGCACAATCTCGTTGCTGCAGACTCTTGCCATGCCAACATTTTTGTGATTTTTGTGCTTGGATCGCTGCAGTGTAACCTAGCACTTTTGCCTGCCCAAACTGTTCTGTATTTCACTGATTTTGTTTCATGTTGTGGATTGCTGCATGAGAGGTGTCTAAATTATGTCACAGCCTGCTCTTGTTTTCTTGTCTCGTGTTGAGGATAATCTTGTATGCCATAGGAAGCCAAAAAGATTATCAGTGTGCGTAGATACAGCATCTGTTTCCTCCAATATGCCTGCGTATCTGGGAAATCACGAAATACAGATGAAGGAAGGCTGTCAATGCGTAATACGCATTGCATATACAAATCTGAGAAGTCTTGGCACTGAAATGTGTGGCACAAAGAAAAGAAAGGAAAGAGGAATTACACCAGCCAAGATTGCGGCATGCAGTAAAGAAAGGTTCCCTAACTAAGTAAGGTAAGGTTAGATCTTTATATCCTATGAGGACAGTTTGTGGAGAGCGGAGACGTCGAGGCCTGTAACAGGCCTGGCCAGAAAAGATCAACTCGTAAAAGTTAGACTCAAGAAAAAACAATAACTCATATTTGTTGTTGTCTGGCGTCTGGTGAAACAGCACGAGGTAGATTACGTCCAGAAATTTTGAAGCCGTTGAATCAGATAAATGCTCAGAACATTTGATGAACAGGTACGCTTCAAAATTTCCACCAGTCTACAATGCCCCCTCTGTGGGGAGCCTGACAGTGCCCTCCACATTCTTTCAGGATGTAAGCATTCCACCGTATCAAACATGGTAACTGAACGCCATAATATTGCTAGCAGAATCCTCCTTAAAGGTATTAGTAAAGGCCCCCTTGGGGCAGGCCTTGCCTTCATGGACATTGGCAGCGCAGATCGCCTCGCTTGACAGGGCCTGCAGATCCCTGAACACTCAACAAATGGAACCCTTCCCAAATACATTTTCCCTCGTCATTTCCCTGACAAATACAGGCTCACTTCTAGTCGCCCTGATGCAATTTTAGTTGTCCCAATGAAAAGAATGCCAAGGACCAATTCAAGGTACCCATTAAGAAGTAGAGGGGGGCGCGGGGGGAACAGGGAGCACTCAGCGCCAGCCACAGCCACTCCACCTACTTTCAAGGCCCGCCACCCTAGTCAGCTCCTTCCAGAACAGAGGCACGTCCATCTTGTGGAAGTCAAATACTGTGAAGACACCAGGCCCAAGAATCAGCTGGAGGCCTCCAAGCATCAGCACCGCGACCTATGCAGCCATCTTTCAAGGGCCTCAGCTCAAGTCACCCTCCATACCATTCTGTTAGGTGTGGGAGGGGTCATCTACACCCCCCACACTCTGGAGCCTCTTAAAGAACTTGGTCTTGACACTCATATAGCCACCAGGCTTGCTCTGAAGCTTCATGCTCATTCTGTCCAGTATGCTTATAAACTTGTTAGCACCAGACGCGCTCTTGAGAAGACTTCTCTCAACTCTCATCACCGAGATCTGGCACGGGCTACTGCTAGTAACCCTCCTGATCCCCATTGACTTCTTTCTTGTTTCTCTCGGTGAAGAGGATACACGGTGCCTCGGCCCTAGGTATCTCCTTTTCCTTAATTGATGCGGGGAGTGTCTTTACTGCCCGCGTAGTTTTTCTTTTTCTTTTTCTTTCTGATGAACAGGTACTGCTGCATATAGTTCATAAGCATTTACTTTACATGTGCATATGCAACGCTCCATGTTCACTACGATGTTGAGCAGTGTTTGGCATTCAGAGGCACACTAGCAAGCCTGGATGGGTTTACATTTGTAACCTACAGCCCGAATCTCTGGCTGATCGTTTGCTGGTGAAACATTCTCAACCAGCTTTCACAAGGTTGAAAAACCTGGATGATTTACAAGGTTTACAAGGATAAGGCCTTCAATCAAGAAGTGTGACTCCCCGCTAGACCATAACCCACAGTACCAGCACTGCTGGAGCGCCAACCCAGTTCCTCCCCGCTAGACCACAACCCACAGTACCAGCACTACTGGAGCGCCAACCCCCGAGACATTCTCTTTGGTGCCTTACACAATCCCTTCTCTTCCAGATTTTCAGGCTTCTCTGTCTGCCATCCCTTCTATGACGAGAATGCTATGACCCAGGCCCTACGTCATGCTATCTACTCAACAAATCTCAACACAGAGGCCACTGCTACTTTCATGTTCCTCCCTGTCTGGGGAAAACAAATGATAACTAACCCCTACTCCAAACTCATCACTGCCTACCCACATCTCTGCTGTGAACTTGGTACGATCGCACGCACCAACCTTTGCTACGATGATCCTCAATCCTGCCCTAATCAAGAAATACCTCTCTCCCAGCACACTTGGGACCTCCAAATAATTGCAGTCTGGAACACAGCTGCAAGGACTTATCTGAACAATCATAACCCTGCATGGCTACAGAGCCTGGCCACGGCTGTTCCAGAAGCCAAATGGAAGCTACTCAGTGTTGGCAACCATTCTACTCTCAATACAATGCTTGTTGATATGCCTGGATATAATAAGTGCCAACGCCTCCCCTCTGACAAACGACAAATATCTAGAATTCAAACCTATCCACACATAGATAATCAGGAAGAACTCTTTGTTCCTAACCAATCTAGCCCAACCCTCACGCTCAAAGTCCCTGACTGGAGGACATGGGCGTACAATGATGGTAGCTGTCATGTCCAAAACGGCAAACAAGAAATAGGAGCAGGGGTCTACTACCCTCTCAGTGACAGCAAACATTTTGTTGAACCTAACGGTGCTGGAATTACCAACACCATATGTAGAGCTGAATTTGCAGCAATTGCTGCTGCCATCACGCACTCTTATTCACACATTGCCTCAGACAGTCTCACCTCTCTCCATCAAATACGTAAACAACTGATTTACCCTGAGAAGCACAAACAACACATTCAAGGGGATGTCCTCAAAACCATTTCTACTCTTATTAGCCACTCAGAAACCAATATCTGTGTTTACAAAGTAAAATCTCACGCTGGCATTGCTGGTAACGAATGTGCAGATGCTATTGCAAAACATCAAGCAAACCAAGCCAATAAAATTGTGGCTGACACTGGGATCCCCTGTGCAGGCCCCGGCGGAAATCCATTTTCCCATGTTTTTTGGTTAGCCAAGGACGAAAAAAGGGAACATGCAGCTGGCGCACCCACAGCCCCTGCACCCGTTCCTAAAATCACCTACCTCCCCAATCTTCAAAATGCTCTCAAGTCTCATATGCATGCAAAACACAGACTTGGATATGCCAACTCCAAAACAGGCTACTACTCATACTATCAGAGCTTGTTACCACACGTAGATAAGAAAACCAGCAATGCTTTTAGGAACATGTCTGGTATATCCTCAGGATATAACTTATATTTGAATATATTTGAAAGGCTTTCCTGTAAAGCGCACCATTTTTCAATATCGCACTGGTACTCTCTATAATCAAAAATATGCGGTACTCTTCAAAAAGTCCACTGACCCTAATTGCCCTCTCCCAGGCTGTCGCCAATTAGACAGCACTCTCCACATGCTCTCAGGCTGCCAAAATCATATCATCTCCAACATGAGAACTGAACGCCATAATATTGCTGGTAGAATGATTATTAAAGCTATGAGTAAAAGCCCTTGGGGAGCAGGCCTAGTTAACACAGACGTAGGGAACAATGATAGGTTGGCGCAGCACACCGTATTCCTGCACATGCGTCAAACAGGATTATACCCCCTTACCTCTTTCCTCGTAACTTTCCTAAGAGATCTAGGCTCACCTCCAGCCGTCCTGATGCTATACTAATAACCCCCTATCATGCCAAAACCACTTCTTCCTCTCCCTTTGCCCCATGCTCACACCATGTGCTACGCAGCAGGCAGGACACCTCACAGAGGTCTAGAGGACCAAGCCGCGTGAGACAGCCCCATCAACTGAGCGCTGACCAGCGGCACGTCCACCTAATTGAAATAAAATACTGTGAAGACACGAGGCTTGGGCATCAGCTGGAAGTGGCACAGCGGCAGCATGCAGATCTGAGCAAGAATTTAAGTGCTGAAGCTGTGACCCTTCATACCATACTCCTCGGTGTTGGTGGGACCTGTTACACTGAGCACACTTTGAACCAATTTAAAAAATTAGGACTTGACCACCAGCGTGCCATTAAACTTGCTCGTAAGTTGCATGCTCATTCTGTTGTTTATGCCGACAAGCTTGTTACCGCAAGACTTGCTATTGAAAACAAAAATACCTCCCACAGCCAGGTTCAGGAGCCGGGCGCTTCAAATAACCCTCCAGATGCACATTAGCTCTTTCTTTTTTAACTTCGTGGTGGAGGGGACTCACGGCTCTCTCGAGCCAATGTGTCTCCTTTTCCTTAATTGATGTAGGGAGAGTCTTCTCTGCCTACGTAGTTTTTCTTTTTCTTTTTCTTAGTGTGACTGCTAGCCTGCTCGTAAAAGGCAATTAATTAATGAGGGGAAAAAAGTAAGTTTGTTGTTGTTCTGGTTTAAATCATGAGCAATGCCTTTTGGAAGATGCCAAGTCTCTCAACTCGAATGAAACGCACCGTCTTTCAATACCGCACAGGCACCCTATACAATCAGAAACATGCAGTCCGATATAAAAGATCCACTAGCTTTATATTCCCCCTACCTGATTGCCATCACATGGATAACGCTCTCCACATCCTATCTGGCTGCCAATGCCCCGTCATGCGTAACATGGTATCTGAGCGTCACAATATTGCTTGCAGGATGATTTTGAAATTGGTCAGTGAAGGCTCTTATGGGGCCAATCTTGTGCAGTTGGATGCGGGCAACACAAACTGTTTGGCCCAGCACAGCCTGCAAGTCCCTGAGCAAATCTCTAATCGTGCTGTACCTTCCTACCTCTTCAAACCCATAATTCCTAATCAAACCAGACGCAACTCCAGCCGCCCTGATGCAATCTTGGTCACTCCTCACCCAACTAATCCAAACAGGCCACCCACTCCACCCTCATACCGGGTACTGCGCAGTATGGAAAGTAGCTCAACTCCAGCCCGCCATATCCACTTCATAGAAACCAAACACTGTGAAGATACGAGGCCTGGTGCCCAGCTAGAAGCCTCACAGCAACAACACAGCGAACTGTGCAAACAACTCCAAGGTGCAGAGATTACTATCCACCCAATCCTCCTGGGTGTGGGTGGGACTATTTACACTGCCCATACCCTTGATCAATTCAGAAAATTAGGAATTGACTCACAGAGATCTGAAACACTTGCAAAGAAAGTCCATGCCCATTCTGTACAATTTGTGCACAAACTTACCTCTACCAGGCGTGCCATTGAATATAAAAACACTCATCACAACACTGGTACCCTGGAGCAGCGTGCTGCCAGAAACCCACCCGACCCACATTGATTCCCCTCTCATCTTCCGGTGAGGGAGACTCATGGCTCTTTGAGCCATTGTGTCTCTCTTTCCATAATTGATGTGGGGAGAGTTTTTTCTGCTTACGTAGCTTTTTCTTTTTCTTTTTCTGGTTTTAGAAAGCAGACACGTCATGAGATCTTGCCTGTGAGAACAAGAAAGCATATTTCCTGCGGAGAGACGCCACCTGGGGATGTGTGCAATGAAAGAGGACATGTTGTTCATCCTGGACATCGTCATCAGCCGCACAAAGGTCACAGTTTGAGGAAAATGATTTACAGATTTACAGCTTTAAATGGGGGGATCTTCAGCCAGACTGTTCGGCTGATCGGCCTATGACTGGTCCTCCCCAGTCAACATAATGTCCACAAGCTCAGGAACAGACAAAAAAGGTTGTTGTTGTGTTGCAAGAGGAAATCATATGCAGCCTGGACACTGACTTGTTGTAAATAAGGTTGCTCCATTGAAAAATCACCTGAGAAACAAGTAAACAGGTAAGCATGATTCCTCCTCAAAGTACAAACATCTGCATCTGTGCACACCAGAGGGGCATGAGCCTCATTCTGAATTTCATCACAAGAATAGCGATCACACAAAAGAGCGTTCCAAGTACCCCAAGCCGCTGTCTCCACCTTTATTATGTGTGCCCTAAGTCTAAAACGACTAACATTCCTCATTACATGTTGAGACAAATCCCAATGCCTCATGCCAAGCCTGGACGACGTCAACTACAGGATACCCCTAGATAACTCCCAAGTCAAAATCAGAAAACTGGAGGCCCACCCCCATAATCCGAAGGGCCAGGCACGTATCCCCCAAACCTCCCGTACCTCCTGTGAGGACCCTATGTCGCTTGCCTGTGCTATCTCGTGCGCTTGAGCTCCACTGTCTTGGTCTGCGCTTGCTGCTTGTCCTTTCTTCCCGGCTCTTCTCATGTTCTGCCTTGGTGCCGCTGCCCCCGCTGCTGCTCCTGTTGCTGGGGGAGAATGTTGCTGGTGCTCATGGGTGGGGGGTGGTGTGCTTTGACTGAAGCTGCTTCTCCCCCCCTGCGTTGTTGGTTGACCAGAATATGAGGCATTTGCAACCTGGGGTTGCCAGAACTGGAGCTGCTGTTGTGACTGGGCATGCTGGAGAGGGGGGTTGGGCTGTTGCTTTCCGCTTTGTTGGAGTGGCTGGTACCGCTCCTGCACCTAGGTGCATACTTGATGGTACTGTTGGTGCATGCGCTGCTGGCACTGTTCCTGCTGTTTGTGTTGGTGGAGGGGCTGGGACTGCTAGTAAGAAGTAAGCACGGGTCCCACAAAGGGACCTAAAACCTAAACAAGGAAAGGAAAAGATTACAAAGCTGCACCTGCCTACCAGGGCAGCTTCACTAAAGCATAAACAAGATGCCTAAAACCAAGCCAGACAACCTTGGCTGAAAAGTGTGCGCTAGAAAAACAAAATACTTATATTCTGCCTTGATTTCTTGCTCGTACCTGGTATCCCTCAAAACATATCAGAAACAGTAGCATCCACCACATCTATGAACAACCCCATGCTAATCAGTAAGAGGCATAAACTAGACGCGGCCAGGAGAAAGCCAGAAAGAGAATTAATGGGGATCTGGAGGTTTGTCGGCCGTGCTTTTGGACGCCCAGACTCTCCTTTCCCATTCTCCACCGCTGCGTCTGTAAAAACCAGCAGAAAAGAGAATGGACTAGGAAGGACAAGATCCTTCTTAACCCAGCTAGCCCAAAGCCTGATGATAGTTGACGGTTGGTGATCTGATCTGGAAAAGCCTGGTATCGTCACAATGGTAGCAAAGCCAGGTTCGCTACCATTGTAATAAAATGAGAGCTCTCAACCTTGCCTGTCACGCTTGATCTGGGGATGAACCTAATATATTGTTACAGCACGCTTATAACTCTCCCCAGGGGCCCAATATTGATCAAGAGCATGTCAAGTGCTGATGAGAGCTGTTAATCTCTGGATGTCACAGGAAAAATAGAACAACTCAGAAGGCTGCAAGATACTCCCTGCATCAATCAAGGGGACGGAGGCACTGGACCATACCCAGAATTGGATGATTCTCAAGAGGAAATTTTGAAAAGTGCTCAGGCAACAGAGGAAATAGATTATGAGATATACATACATGTATGTAGATAGGTAGAGAGAGAGAGAGAGAGAGAGAGAGAGAGAGGGAGAGAGGGAGAGGGAGAGGGAGAGGGAGAGGGAGAGGGAGAGGGAGGGAGGGAGAGAGAGAGAGAGAGAGAGAGAGAGAGAGAGAGAGAGAGAGAGAGAGAGAGAGAGAGAGAGAGAGAGAGAGAGAGAGAGAGAGAGAGAGAGAGAGAGAGAGAGAGAGAGAGAGAGAGAGGATTGCATGTAACCTTTTGCAGGCTACTTCTTCATATCAAACTTTGCAGCCTTTGCTGTGAACATTTTACCCGGTGTGTTGTTCTGGATCATGGAAGGTACCACAGCAATAGTGTCCATCACTGCAGATACCTCATCATCATATCTCATCGAAGGGGGGGTTACCGTGGGGTCCAGCCAGAAAGTATGGCTGACCTGGCTGCTGTCAGAACAATAAATAGTAAGCTGGACGCTCTTAAAATTTCTGTTTGCAGGCGGAACACGAACAACAGAAAATGGCAAGCAGGTTCAATTTGAACATAACAAGTTCAGGGACTTGAAAAAGGGATTTGCGAACAAAGCGATAATGAGGTCAGGAGCTATAATCATGCCAACATGACCAAACCCTTGAAATCAGGAAAAAGAAAACCATTTTCTCAATGAAGCGCAACCTCCATCTACAGGAGGAGAAAGAAAGAAAAGAAGAGAAAAAGAAAAACTACGTAGGCAGAGAAAACTCTCCCTACATCAATTAAGGAAAAGGAGACACATTGGCCCAGAAGAGCCGTCAGTCCCCTCCACCACGAAGCTACAAAAAGAAGACTCTATTGGGGATCTGGAGGGTTATTGGAAGCACCCGGCTCCATAACCAGGCTGCAAGAAGTATTCTTGTTTTCAATAGCACGCCTAGTGGTAACAAGCTTGTTGGCATACATGACAGAATGGGCATGAAGTTTGCGAGCAAGTTTATTGGCGCGTTGGTGGTCAAGTCCCAGTTGTTTAAACTGGTTAAGGGTGTGCTCAGGAGGAGAAACCTGTGTCGTGCTCTTCGTGTGTGATGCTAAGAGCTGTGAGCACCCAGCGATCGCCTGGAAGGAAAACATTATAGCTAGCATGTCGTGCTAACATTATGTCATGCCAATTTTACTGTTTTGGCAGTTAGTTGGGAGGTATTATGCAGAACGTGATCTGCGCATGCCAAGCAGTCCTAGCCAGAGGGGGGGGGCTTGTTCTTCAAATGTATCAAGCCAGACTTAAATGTCACCCTTAGACTCAAGTGCCACCCTGGATTTTGTGCAAGCAAATGCGTTACTCATTGTGACGCCAGATGATCCCCATGATTCCCAGGTCTCAAGCCATTCAATCGATTTAGGTTTGATGTCCAAAATTGAGAATTTATCTTGCTTCATAAGAGGCACTGACTCGACTTGTGGCAGAGAAGCTAAAAACGCACCGACTCAAACGTCTCATCATGCGCTCTCACAAACCTTTTATGCGCGGCAAACTGAAAATGGTTTTTAGCTGTGAAGCGCAAATGTGCTTGGTTGACCCTCTACTCAAAGTATCCTCTCAAGTTTCCAGCATTTTTGAATATTCAACAAAGAAACCATGCGAATCTCGAACTTGAAAGGCTTGATGGTGCAAGAGAGGATGAATGCGTCTTCTCCAAAACCTTCTAAAGGGTCTGTCCCGAGTGGAGGCAGTACCAAGCCCTCCTTCGCGCCCTTTGCCCTCGGTCTTCACGCTCCATCGTCCGAGGAAATGCAGCGCAGAATCGCTATCGGCGGGCACAGAGGTGGGTCTCTGCGAGCAAGCGCACTGGCATGCGAACGCGCAGGCAAACTCGTTCGAGCTACGCCACCGTCTGGCTCCCTTTGAGCGTGAGCAAGCTCGTGAGTTCAAAGCTGTTTAGCCATTCTTGTGCCTATGCGCTGCCCATTTGTCGGGTGTGCTGTGTGTTTGTGTGTTCCGGTGGTCCCCCCTTCCGTAAGCTGGCTAAAGCTTGCGCAAGCTCCGGGTTCTTGGTACAAGTGTTTGTGGTTCCCGGGGCATTGTGGTTCCCGGGGACTCCTGTCACACTTTGGTTGGGACGGAGGAGCGTCTCTGCTCCGTGCTGATTCATTCCCTGAGATACCTTGAAAGATACCGAAATGCCTTCTGCACTCCTCATCCTTCCTTTCACCCTCGCAGGCCATGGCAGCAACCTTGCCACGCGAGTAGAGGGGCAGCTGCATCCCAGGTGGGATGCTGGTTGGTCTTGTGCCCAGGGTAGTCCTCAATGCACGTGTTTGCATCTGTGCATTCGTGCCCTTTCAGGCAAGCCTGCAATTGAATTCAATGCAAGCGTAGGTTAGCAAGATAGACATTGTGCACAACCAGCATGTCTCCATGTCTAGCCAGTTGCAGCGATTTTTAACTCAAACTGAGCCAGGATGCTTCCCTTCGCAGCTTTCGAGAGAACACGCTGAAATCATGCCAGAAGGCTGCTGAAGCTGGGGCATCATTTGTGGAATTTGATTTACAAGTAAGTCGCTCAAGTAATTTGTTATCCCCCCTTGTGAAGTGGTTATGGTTTTATTTTTGCAATTGTTGTTCAGACATGCAAGGGTTGACCGGTGTTGACTACCACAGGTGGTGCGACTCCGGCAGCTGCTCAGGCCTTAAGATGTGCCCCTCTATCTACTCCTTGCAGGTCACTGCTGACGGCGTCGTGGTCCTGTGGCATGATGACCAGGTCAGTGACGTTCAGGCTGGCACCAATTTTCCTCTTCACTATTGTGCTGCTGAAGGTTTGAGCAAAGGCAATGCTACATGAGAAATGGGCTGGCTTCCTGCTTATGCTTGCTTCCAGTGAGAGCTGGCCCTGTATATTTTGCTATCTTGCTTACAATTTTATTGAAAACTATGCCAAAAATGCGCTCAGGTTATTTTCACTGGGCCTGAGGGTACTCCCCTGCACCGTAAGGTGGCAGACCTCACACTCGCGCAGTTCAAAGCGTTGACATGCGGAGAGAGCATAATGGAGGAGGAAGAGACCTGCGGCCAGTCACCACCCAGGTGAGGCCCAGGCCAAATGATCCCATGTGGCTAGACATCATGCAGAATAGAACCCATTGGGCATGGCATGGCATGGCTCCTCGTGACACCTCCCTTGGGAGTCATCTGGGCCCAAAACCAGCGTGCAGCACCATGGCTTGTGGTCTCTGCTCTTCATGTCACCTCACGGGCACCCCAGAACAAGGGTGCTCTGCTGCTCATGCTGCTGCACTGCTGTGCTACCTGTTCCCCTGTGCGTCGTTTAGGCATGCCACGCCTCTCCTCCGCCGCTTTGATGGAGTCAATGGGCACCAAGCCCCTGACTCGCTGCTCCCCTGGGTGGTGTCCGTGGACGATGAGCTCCCCACCCTGGACGCCATTTTCAACGTGGGGGGTTAGCTCACATTTGCGCGCGAGTGTGTGTGTGTGTGTGTGTGTGTGCGCTGTGTGTGTGTGAGTATTTGTGTGTGTATGTGTGTGTGTGTGTGTGCGTGTGTATGTGTGTGTGTGCATGTGTACGCAAAAGCGTCACGCTTCCCTTTCCCTCCAGTTGCACCAGGCCAGTTGCACTTGCCCTTGCCAAAGACATGTCTGCAAGCACTGTTCCTGACCTGTGGGGATGCCTGGATCGCTTTTTGCAGGGTCTGCCAGAGCATGTGGGCTTGAATTTGGAAGTGAAAATGGCCATGCCAAATACGTGCCCTGCAACACCCCCTGAAGAGGTTAGTGTTACAACATGCCTTCATGTCCGGGATTGAAGTCAGTCTGCGCTTCTTAATCTCTGGGGTGGAAGTTCAATGACATGCCTCTACCCTCTTGTGACGGAAGCCTCCCTCATGTCCTGCAGCCTGGAAGTCAGATCATCTTTCATGTGTGACCGGTTTCCTGTTGTGCAAGTCTGAACGTGCATGTTGTTCCTCAGCCGCTCAATCCAGTGCGCACTGTGTCTGCCCTGATAGGTGGACCGTATGGTCACACCCATTTTGGAGTGTGTGCAGCGCCACACTGAGACTAGCAGCCGCGGCGTGACCTTTTCATCCTTTGACCCGGATGTGTGTGTGGCCTTGAAGAGCCGGCAGAGCAGGTGTGCTTGAACATGCGAGTTCTACGGATCTTAGAGTGCAGAAGTGCATGGAGTAGAGAGGCATGCAAGCCACAAAAAGCAGCCACGCAAAAGGGGAGTGCTTGCTTCAATGCCTTAAACCGCACTGGTCGGTTTTTTAAGTGGATGTGATTGTGATGGTTTGTCCTGTCCTTTGTCATGACTCGAGGCATCCAGCTTGCTGCTACTCTTAGTTTGAACACTTTCTTTAGAATCCAGAGTGTTTGACTTCATGCATACCTGCCTGCAGGTACCCCGTGGTGTTCTTGAGCGGCATGGGCCTGTATCCCCATGCAGATGCTAGGCGCACCAGCATAGAAGCAGCCATCAACCACGCAGCCAGCGCCCAGTTAGCAGGTCAGTCAGTGTCTGGCATGGCTGATGATTGCTTTAACCTCAGGGAGCTGAAGTACTAATCGAGTTCGGACGTGCAGTGGAGTGTTGCTGGGCACACAGGAGACTGACACTCACAGTTACTCGTGCTGCGCACGTGCAGACACACATATACACGCGCACACACACACACACACTCGTGGTTGTGCGTAGGCATTGTGGCCCCTGCATCAGTGCTGCTAGCTAACCAGGGCATGGTTGCCGCTGCCAAAGCAGCGAACCTGGCCCTGATGACGTATGGCCGGGAAAACAACGAGCCTGAGAATGTAAGGCAACAGGCAAAGCTGGGCGTCAAGGGAGCCATCCTGGATGAGGTCAGTGATGTCAAGGGTTGGGAAATTAAGGTTGAAAAGATCGTGGGGAGAGGATATGCTTTAGACAACCACCAGGTGGGTTTTGTGTTTGCGCTAGCAGCTGGGGAAACATGCTGCACAGGGAAAGTCCGAGTCCTCTGTGTGCTTGCTTGCTCCACAGACATGCACGTACACATGCATGGCAAATCTGCAGGTGGAGCATGTGGTGAAAGAACTGGAAAGAGAGGCCCAGGCTGCGGTGATCCACCGCTCCCCTGATGCAGTGCAGTACCAGGTTGGCCATCTCGATGTGGGCGCACCTGCTGCTATTCGCGTCAGGGCATGAAATGGGATTGTTGCGACAGTATATTTGGGATTCTGAGAGAGGGGGAGGAGAGGTTACGAGGGCGATAAGAGAGAATACTGTACTGCAGGTTTTGATAAGTGCGCAAAAGCGCCTGCCCTGTGGCCTTAACACAGGAGCTGATTGTGAAACGCAATTTCTCCTTAGCATCGAGGAGCACCCCAACATTTTTCTCACACCTGCTTGCCAGCTGTTGGCAAGACGCAGCCCATCATGGTGTCATTAGGAAAGAGAAAGCATACATACATGCAAGGTGCACACAACCTTTCCTCTGCTCATTGCGCACAACCGATGCTTTCTGATGGAATGTTTCTTGTTCAATTTTTCCTTTCTTGGTGGTCACCTGTAGAGTGCAGATGTTTTAGATGTATAGATCCTGCAGGAATGACATTCCACCACCAGTCCTAGAAAATTTCTTTGCTCATGTAAAAAAGTGTGCTCTAGTGAAGTGCCTTTTCAGGGTGGTCTGCTGTTATTTCATTTCCTCCTGCCATAGCACATGTCAATGATTGATGGTTTTCTCCATGGGATGGAGTTTCTTGAAGCATGTTTGCTGGCTTATTGTACTTATACTACTTTTTTTGTTTTAAAAGACCAACGACATTTGGGTCGCATCAAATGGCTTTCACATTTTTGTTCAAAAAATCGAACTTCCATCATGCTTTGCTTCCTGCTTCACTGACGTGTTAAGCTTGTCTGTTATGACCACGATGGATGCAATAGGAGAAACTGGATGGCGGGGAAGCTGACAGGTGAGGTTACATTGTTATATCCGCCTTCAAGGGCAGCTGAGCAGAAACACTGAGGCCTGTAACCAGACCTGGCCAAAAATGCTCGACTCACAAAACTTGGACTGGAAAGGAAAGATAGTTAATTATGCCTGTTGCGGTCTGGCGTTTGATGGAATAGCACGAGGTAGATTATTATTCTCAATGCGCTCCACGTGTCCATTAACCTTTTGCTTTGTGGTGACTTCAACACTCATGTGGGGGAGTGCTGAGTTACAATGAGTGCTGAGTGAAGTGAGTGATGCACACTGTGGCACTACGACGATCTGAATTTTTGGATGCTAGGAGGTGTAAGTGTCCTAATGTGAACAAGGCGGGCAGACTACAGGTTTTACAGATTAAGCCAAGAGCCAAAAAAGTGCGACTGCTAGGCTGCTCATGTGAAAGATTAAGTTATAAAATTGTAAAGGAGTGTTTGTGTAGTCCATGCATGTAAATGGTTACAATGGGGGATGACCTTCAGCCAGGTCGTTTGGCTGATCGGCTTGTGGCTGGTCTCTGCCAGCCAAAAATAAATCCATAAGCTCAGACACAAAAAAGAAAAGCTTTGCGTTTCGCTGATGAAGGAACTGATGAACAAATTGAGAGCTCACTTGATGCAGTAAAAGAGGTTGCATCTCAAGAATATCCTGGAAGTAAGGTTCAAAAAGCACTTGATACTTGCGGCGCAGAGAACAAGCGTGTTCATCAGTACAGTTAAAAAGGACATGTGCTTCATCTTGAGTTTGGTTGCAAGGACACCTGTCACACACAGAGGTACCATCATCCTGCCAAACAGCCTTTCAAAGTATGAGCACGGAGTTGGTTTACAAGGGTTTACAATGGTGGCCTACAGCCCGAGACTCTGGCTGATGGCAGCTGGTGAAACAAGCTCAACCAGTATCAAAAATTGAGACCAAGTCTGACACAAATCTAAGAAGTCTGTATGAGTCTTGGTTTAGGAAAGCATTGATTTCAGAATCAGTGATAGTATGATGGCAAGCCAAGAATGGAATAAAGTCAGCGTTTGAAGGCGGAGCAAACACACGCAAAGTCTTAAACATCTCCTCAAAAAGGTCCTTGTATCTCGTGCGTAGCTCACGCACCTCAGTACATTTGCAAAAGAAAAGCACATGTTTTTCATCCTGGACTTCCCCACACTCACACTTATCACAGATACTTGAACCCCCAAGCCATTTACCAGACTCCACTCTCAAGTGATGAGCACGCAATCTAAATGAGCACGGAGTTGGAACCTGCTCACATTACGCATAACTTGCTTAGGCAAATCCAAAAAAAGATACCAAGGCAGGGGTGCATAGGTTTGGCGAGCGTTGCAAGCAAAAGGAGTAGCAAACCAAGCTTGGTAAGTAGCTAGTTTATTGTTGTTTCCTCTTGGATCCACTGACTCAGCTTTTCTCCAAACTCCTTGCAATCTGTACCTCAAGTCTGCACTAAAATCATTCATGGAAATGGCACCTCCTGACCTCACAGCCTGCTCAAAAATTTCAGAACCACAACATATCCATGAGATCGGAAATAAAACGATAAGTCTCATTAGTTTGCTTCTGCTTCGGCTGCATAGGCTTCTGCATATGGCCACAATCGCGCAGTACAGACCAATTAGGAGTGGTGCGCTTTACCCCAAGGATATGCTTCAATAAGCACAGGTGTACAGTTTGCAAAGGACAGTCCATTTCAGCTCCTTCTTTCATAAATCTAGTGCCCCAAATCTGGCATGCATACATGCTAGCAGGGAGAGCATATGCTTTAGTCAGCCAGAGCATGGTATGCGGCCTGTCTGTCAGGCGGTGCTCAGATGCGAATTGCCTAATCCGTCTACAACCGGCTAGGAAAGGGGCACACATGTACTCAGCAGTGGCTTGTGGGTTGCGTTGTCTTGTAAACAGCATGCCTAAATATCTAAAAGAATCTGCAGTGTGCCGTTTTCCTTGAAAGATTGTTTAAGAAGGATCCCTGAGTCCATGCCATGTTATGGAAGAGGCAGAACTCACACATTACTCCAGTCCCAACAACAGCATGGAACCAGCACTTGCAAAGCCACTTTCGAGTACAATCAACAGTTGTGCCGCAAGAAGGAGGGCATGGTTGTTCAACAAGGACTGCTAGATTTACTTGCTTGTCAGGAAGAGATATGGCTGTGCCTTTAGGTAGGAATTAGGCGCCTGCAGCTTATGGTGGGCTAGTGATTGGGCAAGTGTGGAGCAGCTGGGATGCGAGCTTGATGCAGGATATTTTGTCCGAAATGTTCTATTACTAATAGAGCTAATAGTATTAGCTCTCATTTGCTGGTGTCCATGCGTGGTGCTCATACTCAGAGAGTCTGCATAAGGCTGAAGGTGTTCCGTGTGGTGGGACTTCTGCTCTGGCTTGTGCCCCTCTGCTCTCTCATCCGTACTACGCGTGTGTGCCCTCTGCCATGACTGAACATGACTGGACTTGAACATATTTCTTTACCAGCCGTCAGCTGTTACCAGAAAAAATTCAAACAAAAAAATTATTTTTTTTCTTCTAAATTTTGCATTTATGAACAGGCTAGCAGTCAAACGTTTTGACTGAGGCCTTTTTCCCTTGTAACCCCTTGTAACCCCTTAGGTAGGAACCACGCGCCCCCAGAGGTGCTCTTGAGACAAGGTGCTGAATTTGGGTGGGTTCCTCAACCTGACTGCTTGGAGACTCCTACCTAGTAGGTGTGAAGAGTACTGCCACAAACTGGCCAGTACTGAGAGAGTGTGGCCAAGAGCCTTTGCAGTTCTATTGGTTTAGGGCCACTGTCAAGTTGTTCAACAGCATGCTTGTTTCAAACAGTGAGACATCAAATCAAGTGCTGAAAGCGGATTTACACCTTGCTGATAAGGACGATTCTTGTTGGTATGCACATGTGTCCAAGGCATTTAGTGGCATGCGTGTTTCAATAGAAAATGCTGAGTGCTTCTAAGATTCCCATGCAGGATTTTATAAGGGATTTGAGGTACAGAAGGCAGAAGGTTTGTAGGGAAGCGGATGCCCTCAGTCCCCGAGAGGTGAACAGGAGAGCAGTGACTTACCATCATTCGAGTTGCACAAGTCATTAGAGCTGATGCTACTTAACATTCAAGTGGCAGGCGTGCTTTCTTTGCGCAATCATGGCACTTGATAAAGAATCGTCATTATCACTTGCATATCTGTGTACATGTGTGAATGAAAGCCTATCATACTGCCCGCTGACCCTACCCGTCCACACCTGCCTCCTTGCTCGCAGTGGGAGGCCTACCTATCAGCCGCATTCCTCAGGGTCAAAGATCCATTCGGCAACCTGCCGTTTCTGCTTTATGTGGCACAGACCTTCGGCGGGCAGGTCAACTTGTAGGCAATGCAGGTCATTGACATGATGGTCTTTCAAGGCGCTGGCTTCCACGGATTGGTGGTGAGTTCAAGTGGAGCAAACTGCCATGTCTTTATTTGTGTTTGGGATTGCGTCATGGGTTAGATGTAAAGATGGGAAGAGGGCCTTGGCACAGAGTAGGTATGCGTACTAAGGTGGCATCAGGTTGTTTAAATAAAGGAACATGTTGCCTTGACTTCAACTTCATGGTTTTGTATGTGAGGTCTTGCACTTGCTATTGCAGGGACAGCGTATCGTTTGGCTTCTTTCAAGGCAGCAGTATTCATTGCTTGTGCATTACGTGAGGGAGAAAAGCTGATTTCTAAGGTGCACATAGGAAGGTAACAAAGAACTAACCTTGATGCTCTGCCCTCTCTTTCTTGTCTGTGTGAATGCAGGTTAAAATGCATCTCATCGACCCCTTCCAAGAGAAGCAGCAAGACCAACAGCGCGAGCCTTGATAGAGGGAAATGATGGAGCAGCATGAAGCTGAGGTGGCTGCATTTGAAGGAAGTGAAATCCGTGAGAGTGGAAGGGGAAAATGCTACAGCTGAATTCCTTGACTTGGATGCTCATATGAAGTGAGAGTGATTGACAGTTTGCTGTAGGGATTGCACTGAGTATTGAGCTGCCCACTAGTTTTCGGCTGAGTTTGGCATGCTGCATGCTCCTTGTAGATCAGTACCTCAAAACATTGCATGTTGTAATATTTAACTATCAGACATCATCCTTGCATTCAAGATTGATGGGCATGGACGTGCCTGGATTCCTAACCCAAAGCATGGTACTTTAGACTGGGTCTTTCTTGCATGCATGCAACTTTGGCATGGCGTGGCCCTGTATGCCATGCAACTCTGTTGGACAACATGTAGGGCTTGCTATGTCATCTTGCAAGGCTGGATTCTAATTGTTTGACTTCTAATGCTTTACGCCTATTTGGCTATTACATGCTTGATATTCAAGCACTTGATAAAATAAAAGGACCTGGTCAATGATCTTTTCAAACCATTCATACTTTTGCCCAGCTTCCAGACGCTGACTTTAATCCTTTCTTGGCGAGCTTTCACAATCTGACTGATCTTGAGATCAATGCTTTTCTAAATCAAGACTCGTACAGATTTTCAAAATTTTTGGTTTCAATTTTTGATGCTGGACGAGAATGTTTCACCAGCAGCCGATCAGTCGGATTATCGGGCTGTAGGCCAAACCCCCTTGTAACCCTTGTGACCCTTGAAGATTATGCTCAAAGGCTTCAAAGTTGTTGGATCAGATGAATACTCAGAACATTGTATGGTTCGTAAGCATTCGTTTCAAATATGCACATGCAATGCTCTATGTTCACTAGGACCTTAAGCAGTTTTTGGCATCCAGATGAAGGAAGAAACATGTCTCCTCCTCCATAGGCGCACGAGCTAGCCTGGATGACATCAACTACAGAATGCCCCCAGATAAATCCCAGGTGGAAATCAGAGAACTGGAAGCCCATTCCCATAACTTGGAGGCCCGATATATTCCCCAAAAGTCCCATACCTCCTGGGAGGGCCCCATGTCACTTTCATTGCCTGCATTATCTTGCGCGCTCGAGCTCGGCTGTCTTGGTCTGCGCTTGCTGCTTGTCCTTTCTTCACAGCTCCTCCCGTGTTCTGCCCTGGTGCTGCTTCTAGGGCATAAACTGGTCTTAGCAAGCAAGCTATGGACAGGCAATAACACAAAAATGGTCAATGTCACAAGCCCAGTTTTGCTTGCAATGTGTAGGTGACGTGTTGTACACAATTTTAGTACAAAATTGGAAAAGTCAGGCTGTCTGTTGAGTCACGCCCCTGTGCGTATCAGTTGAAGGAGTTCAGAAAGAGTGGCAGAGTGTGTGATACAACAGATCGTGAGAGGAAAGGAATACTTGGCTGTACTTGCCTATGAGGGCAGCTTAGTTGAAGCAAAAAGGTGCCTGTAACCAAATGAAAGAAAAGTCTACGCCAGCCAGAAGGCCATATGCATTAAGGGAAGGTTCCTTAACTAGCAAGCTAGCAAAGGTCTCATCAAACCTGTAACTAATACTGTCAAGGCACCAGGTTTAAGAATCAGCTTGAGGCCTCCAGAAAAAGCACCGTGACCTCTATCACCGTCTTTCAAGGGCCTCCCTCAGCTCAAGTTTCCCTCCGTACCATTCTGTTAGGTGTGGGCGAGGTCACCTGCGCCCCCCACGCTTTGAAGCCTCTTAAAAAGCTCAGCCTTGATACTTACAGCCACCAAGCTTATTCTGAAGCTTCATGGTCATTCTGTCAAGTACGCTTATAAACTTGCTAGCACCAAATGCGCTCTTGAGGAGGCATCTCCAAGATCAGGCACAGGGTACTGCTAGTAACCCTCCTGATCCCCATTGGTTTTTCCTTCTTCTGGTGGAGAGGATACACACTGCTTCGGCCCTGGGTATCCTCTTTCCCTGAACTGATGTGGGGAGCGTCTTCTCTGCCTAAGTAGTTTTCCTTTTCACTCTGTCACCAATACCCACCTAGGTTATAAACTAAGTCGACTGGAAAAGAAAAACCCTTGTGCAGACTTCTGGAGTGTTACTAGCTGTAAATTTACTGCAAACTGTTAATATACAGGCTTCAAGTGAGTTAATGAAGCAGGCATATACAGAGCTTTTGCATAAAAAGGACAAGGAAACGCTACGCAAGGGGGGACTACTTGCCTATGCCTTCGTCAGAAATTTCTGGCCTCGGCTGAACAGCGGCTGATGCGGCTGTTTTCAGCCGTGTGGAGTATCGGCTGAAAGTGCGGCTGAAATTTCCCATTCAGCCGTGAGCAAAAAAAGTCCACGGCTGAAAACCCCACGGCTGAACACGGCTGATTTCAGCCGCATCAGCCGCACTTCTTAATGTGTACTTTTGAGTCTATTACACGGCTGAAAGCACGGCTGATGCGGCTGTAACCCTACTGCACACCCCCTCCCCGTACGGGCCCACTTCATTTTAGTTGCAAAATCGCTAAGTGCTGAAGATGTAACTGCTCTCACAACGTTGACCGGCCTCCCTGCCCCTGCAAGTGCGTCCTTCGCGCGCGTTCACCTGCAGCGGACGGACACAACATGCTCAAAGCCTTGATGGTGCGAGCTGCAGCGCAGGCGAAGGGAGAGATGGAGCGAGTGGTGGTAATTTTCATCGAAAGGGATTGCTTCTCCAGCTCAGGCCTCCAGCTTCCCCTGCACGCACAATCACAGCAGCATCAAACGTCAGTGGTACATACTCCATCATGCTCGGTGCCCATCTGTGGAGGGAGCATCCTGGAGGAGTGCAGGGGGCAGTGCGCATGCTGCAGTCAGGCTGAGCAGTTACCAACATCACACCACAGTGCTGGAGTTGGCCAGCACCATATGCAGCTGCTCCAAGTGCCTTGGGTCCAGTGGGCAAGGAGGTTGAGGGGAGGGGGTTGCTGTGGGGGAAATCTGGCACGGTCAAATGTTTGCACGGAGGTTGAAATCATAAAGCGACGTTGGCCTAAATATTCTTTTTAAATTTTGGAAAAGTTGCTTATCAATGTACAGTCGTGAGCTTCACCAAAAATCGCTAAGTGCTGCACAACTGAAAATCCAGCGAGGCTCTAACCCCCTTCCTTCACATCAACATTAGTCATATATGCCTCCTGATCAATTCTTTTAGGTTGGTATGGCCAGCAACTCACTGCAGCTGCCTCTGCATGCATGTTCTTAAGAGCCTCAGAAAAAACTCTCTTTCTGCAAGCTCACTGCACCTCAATTCATAATTATAGGTGCAAATGAATTTGGATGCAATCAAAATGTTTTTAATCCCTGGTCAGTAAAAATAACATCATGGCTGAACACGGCTGAAGCGGCTGAAGTCAGCCGTGCGGCTGCTCACAGCCGCTAGCGGCTGAACACGGCTGAAAATTTTTCACTGGTCAATAAAAATAACATCACGGCTGAACACGGCTGAAGCGGCTGAAATCAGCCGTGCGGCTGCTCACAGCCGCTAGCGGCTGAACACGGCTGAAGAATTTTCACTGGTCAATTAAAATAACATCACGGCTGAACACGGCTGAAGCGGCTGAAATCAGCCGTGCGGCTGCTCACAGCCGCTAGCGGCTGAACACGGCTGAAAAATTTTCAGCCGCGCTACAGCCGCATCAGCCGCTAGCAGCCGCAGGCCAGATATTTCTGACGTTTGCAGTTACTCCACGCACCCCAGCAGACCTTGTCATTTGGGACAAAAGTAATAATCGGGCCATCAAACATTAATACCTCTCAAACAGCACAGCACAGCAGGAATAATATGAGAGGATGTGAAAAACTTTGGACTAGGGCGCCCCTCAATCTGCGTTGGCTATCACAGGCGCACAACCTCCGTGCTCACATTAGCCTGGAAGACCCCTCAGCCGTACATCACGCAGTTAGCCTGAATCTCCTCAGCAATCAGATAGCAGAACTTAAGAACCTGTCCGTGGACTTCTTCAACAAAGGTGAAAGAACCAATCTCGATGTAAAAAGACAACTAGACTGCTGCATGCAGGCCCGTCAGCTGACCAGTATCCACCTTAGTGAGCTCCACCTTAGAAAAAGAAGGGGGAAAGCGCGTTCCATAATGACCTTAAAGTCATAAATAAAACTCTGTCACTGTCGTTACCCCCTTGCATGTGCCACATGCATGACTTCTATGACTACAATAGTTCTAGTGTTCTGTTCTAGACGAGAGAGAGAGAGAGAGAGAGAGAGAGAGAGAGAGAGAGAAAGAGAGAGAGAGAAAGTGAAAGGAAAGATTGAGATGTCCACAACAGGCGTCGCAACTGTCACAGTGATAATGATGTGGAGCTTGATGGAGGGCGTTTGCGAAGCTCAGGCACAAGTCCCGTTTTTCTTTGCCTCGTAAGGAAAAGAAAAGGAAAACTACGTAGGCAGAGGAAACACTCCCTACATCAATTAAGGAAAAGGAGACACATTGGCTCAGAAGAGCCGTGAATCTCCCTCACCAGAGGGTAAGAGGGAAGCTAGTCACTCACCTCATAAGGCATTGCTGTTTATGTAAGGCCTTTCATTCCAAGTGGTGTGTTTTGAAAACAATCCTCGCGTGAAAGGGCCACAAAATTAATAAAAAAGAAGTGAGCTTGAAGGAGCACCACTGGCATGGTATGCGAGCCCCTGCATCCCCTTGTTATATTACAAGCTGTGAGCCAAAGCTTTGGAGGTAAGTCTACGTATCTCTTTTTTACATCTACAGAATAAAATGCCACCTTACCATTTTATTGCATGAAATACTCTTGCAGACGAACACACACAAAAGAAAAGAAAAGTCTACGCAGGCCACAGGCCGCGTGCATTAAGGAAAGGTCCCTTAACTAGCAAGCTAGCAAGGGCCCCACCAGAGGTTCCTCAGAACTACACTAGCTACAGCTAGCCTAGGAGAGGGAAAGAGACTGAACTAATGAGGATCGGGTGGGTTGTCGGCCATGCCCCGAGACGCCCGGACTCTCCTTCTCCTTGTATCCACCTCCGCGCGCCCAGCGACCCCCCCCCCCCCCCCCCCCGAAGCCCCCAGTAAGCAAAGCGCATGTCTGGTGTAAATGATAGTGGTTAGTCTCTGTATGGCATGACAGCTCAGCTTGGAAGCTAGGGATTTTGCTTTGTGTTTGGATAGGCCCAAATTGACACGAGGTTTGATCGTGTACTCATTGTAAATAGTGCCAGCCACACCAATCAGGATGATGTGTAGAGTCACTTTGTTGTTCCTGCTTGGATTCCTTGAGCTGCGGGTTTTAAGTCTGGTTATAGTGTGAGCAGGTTGAGTTGTTGAGACACACAAAAATTCCGATTTGAACTGTAAAATTGCTTGCACTTTGAAAACGACACTGTGGTCTACGCTGACCATCTCAGATGGATGACTGGAAAGGAATCATTTCTTACAGTAATACATTCCATCACTGTTGTTCAGGTCAATAGGTTGAGTGTCCAGGAATTCCAACTTATCACCATCATTTCAGTCACTCAAACCACTTCAAGGCAAAATTATCAATATGTGATGATTTGGTGTGATAAGCAACATTCAAATAAAGCACATCCTGTCTAACACGTCCTCACTGCATGCACAACACATGCAAATTGCTCGCATTTTTAACTACAGGTCCTGCTCAAAACCTCTTCAAAGGAGCTCTTGCTGATCACCACATCAACTCATTTCCCCAGTGTGTGACACCTTCAGCTCATCAAGCTTCCTGATCACCACGTTTGTCCTCTGGGCTGAGCAAGCCGGCATACCCCTGGGTTGCTTCAGGGGGCACTGCAAAAGGGGCGGAAAAACACTGGAGGTATAGACTGACTTGGCTGCATTCCGCTTATAGCGATTTGGAATAGAGATGATATCATCTCCTGTTGAGTAGCTTCTGATGCAGATGCACAATGACAGACATATTGGGGAAGCATACAACTTTTTGGGAGAGCTTGTGATGCAAATGCATAAGATGCTTGCACCTCAAAGGAGAAAGAACATGCTGGATTAAAATGGTTATGCCAGCACCAAGAAATAATCAGTTGCCGTTCACATTTCCACACCTGCATAGCCAAGATCCACCCATTCTTGGTGGAGGCGGCGGAATGCAACTTGTGGCAGATCTGCAGGGACAGGTCAGCACAACTTTTGCAGAGGACAGCACGTCTTGAACATGACCACAGATTGTGATGCCTTAGCTGTGTGCGTGATAGAAATCATGGATTGCAGGCAGATAAAATCCACAGCCACAGTGGTGAGGTCCTAGCTATCTTGCTAGTTAAGGAACCTTTCCATCATGCACACAGCTGGACCTGGCGTGTGTAGTCTTTTTCCTTCATGGTTACGGGCAAGCAACCTTCTTTCTTTGTTCTGGAAACCAGCCTGAAGCCCAAATTCCATCTCTTGGGCCCAAGAAAGCAAATGAGGCACAGAGTATGAGGCTACCTTAGAGTGCAGGCATTAGGCAAAAGGCCTCATACCTGGCTCTAGTGAAACCTCAGCGCGCATGCTCTCTGGCTTGCATCCCTCAACTATGACCTGTAATTGGAGGTATGCAAAGAACATCAATGATGTTACATTACATGCAGGGTAAGCAAGACTTCACGACATGCTAATTAACAGAGCCATCCACCGGCTGGTATTTTTTGTTGGAAAAGTTACAGATTGCCTACAGAGTGCATTTGCTAGTAACAAGCCACCTTGTCTTCATTGAGGATCTTGTACATGGCTCGGCGTGCAAACACGTCAAACCGTGACCAGCTGGCAAAGTTTCGGATGAGGCAGAAGCGGTTCACGGAACGGTGCTCATCAATGGGTACTGTGTTCACAAAGGTGATCATCTGCAAGCAAACAAGAGGCATTATGTATAGATGGGCCTTTTCAAGCATGCTGCTTATATTGAATGCGCACTTTTCTTTGACATGAAAGAGTGAGGACAATCCTTCTAACTGCCATTTATCCACCACAGAAGCAGCACAGAATTAACGAGCGGCAGGGCAGAAAGTCGCCTTGGCCTTGCCTGGACACCTCGAGCCAGAGTGATGGTCACGGCAGATGTGGATGGCAAGAAGGCAGCAAAGCTGACAGGCACCTGCAAATGAATTACACAGAGGCCAGGCATGGCTTACTTGAGAAACAAAATGGGGCAATGTGTTATGTCTTTCCACTCGGGGCAGAGGGCATCCAACATGCAGCCAAGGGGTTGGAAATAATACTGGTGCTACAAACTTGTACTTGACTTCATTAAGCAAGTTGCTCTCGTGACCAATGTCATTTTGTTGGATCATGCAACCACCAATGTCGACAAAGCAGAAAATTTGGCTTAGACTTTCTGATACACTCTTTGCACTATCTTATGAACTCCTGCAGTCCAACAATTTCTACCCACTGAGTCTACAGCTGTCCAATTCCACAAAGGGTTGACAGGCTTGTTATGGATCCTGCAAACGCGAATTTAATGGGCAGGTGTCAATGTTGTCAAAGTGGAAGGAAAGCAGCGAGAGTCTCAGAGATGGACAACTCCTCCCCCCCACCTGTTTTTAGATGCTCCGAGCAGAGCCAAGCCAATAACCTAGTACTGTCGGGCTTGGCAGTTTGCAAAAGCTGAAACTTGCAAAACAAGCTTTCCAAAGCAAATGAGCTGGACACTCAAAGGTATTAGCCTCATACCTAGTAGGCGCGGGGTGAAATCTATTTTTTACCATCAAATCTCCCTCCTGGACCACCTATTGGACTCCAATAGGTCGGGCCTACTTATGTCATGTTTAGCAATATGAAGTTGAAGCCTCTTACCGTAAAAAAATTGATGCAAAGGAAAAACCAAGCTGGTCAGATACAGAATTCCAGCTATTTCCCAGCAGAAGTACCTGCCTTAGTGGCGCCAAAAAGGTCAATTTTTTGGCTTTTTTTTATTTGATACGCAGGATGCCAGCATGGTTTGTTGTGTAAAAATTAAGCATGCATCCGACCTTGTACCAAAGCATGGTTTAGCTCGATAAAGAAAAACATGCAGGCATCAGGCTCATGCAGTTCTGACTTATTTTTAATAAATAAATTTTCCTTAAATTAAGGAAGAGGATTTGGGGTCCAAGGTACTGTGTAGCCCCTTCACCTAGCAGCTTGCATATTTTCTTCTCTGGTTTGCACCATTGGCACATAGGCGAGTATGCACGTAAACAATCAACAAGAAAGAAAACTACGCAGGCAGAGGAAACCCTCCCTACATCAATTAAGGAAAATGAGACACATTGGCTCAAAAGAGCCGTGAATCCTCCCACCACAATCAACCATGACATCTTCAACTGAGGAGACCACTTTCAAGAATGACCAAGTGCAAGAGCCCCTGTTCCAGCCATTGCCTGAATTACCACATACGTCATTAATACATCAACATCGACATCGACATCAATTGCCTAAGTTGCCACATATGTCATTGATACATCAAAGCTAGGCATCTGCACACCTGAAAGTGCCGCTGATGTGGTGAGTGTACTGCTCAACGCGCATGTCCCGAATTTCTGGCTTGTCTTGATTGCCAAAGCTGTCACCGTGGACGTAGTGGATATGGCTCATGTCAATCTGCAAATCCAAGCAATGGATGTGGCTTATGTGGACCCACACATGCAAACAAGTTGCTGAAACGTCACAAGCCAAGTTGTAGGAAAACATTTTCTGCACTAAAGCGTAAAAAGCTATTGGTAACATGGTAGGACATTTTGTCTACTTCATCATCCGAGTATTGTGATGTACAACCCAACTTACCGCGTTGTCAAAGACTGACCACCAGGGTGCATCAAATTCCAGTTCGCCTGCGCAAAGCAAGAGGTCAGGTGTAGAAAGCTCTGTGGATACTCTGCTTTGTGTGAGTTAATAGCAGCTCTACCATCTATCTTCCCTAAGCCTCTGATTTGAGCCTTATTCAGCTGCAGCAAAGCACAAGAAAGGAAGGGTGAACAGCAGCAGGCTATCCTGATTTGCAGCTCTGTAGCTTACCGTAGACAGCCTCCCAGGATGGATCCTCCAGCTCTGGAATGGAAGGGATGGGAGGCCTCTCATCTGGAGGTAGAGTCCTGAACCAACAACCAGAACAAAAGAGAAGCTCTGTACATGATTCCTGCCAAAGGTTGGCACAAGGAAGGGGATTTGAACTTGGTTCGACCTTTTTCGTCCTGTTGTGCTGTAGGTGAGCAAATGGAGTAGCAGGCACTGAAAAAGTCCAGCACTAGGCTGAGCAAAATATTAACAGCATCTTGATATTCGATGTGGAACCCTGAGTAATTGCTGCCACATACATATAGGCACTTGCTTTGGACTGTCCACTTTTACACCATCAATTTTGAAGATTATCTGGACACCTGCATCCACATTCACTTACTTGGAGCCAAAGAAGAGCCACACAAAGCCACCCTTCTCAGCCACGGGGTAAGTCTCGACCAGCTGCCTCCTGGGCAAGCGCTCCTGGTCAGGCAAAGATGGCACCTCTCTCACCTTGCCTGTGAATGCGTCAAAGCATAACACTCCCACACTTGAAATTGAGAAGGAATAAATGCTTTAGTGGTGATTGCAAGAAGGAATGCATGCTTGTGCAACACATATGGAGGAGTGAATTGATGGAGAAATGCATGCTCGTGCAGTACAAAAGGAGGAGTGATTTCAAAGAAAACTGCATGCTTGTGCAGCTCAAAGGGAAGACCAAATCATTTCTGTACATGGATGATCGGCCTGCAGGTTGTTCAAAAGGAGAGGGCCCACCTTCAGAATCAAACGCCCAGCCATGATAAGGGCACACAATACAGGAGGTGATCCCTCCGTTCTCCTCAGGGAAGTCCTTCATCCAACCCTTTCCGAGCGGGGCACCCCTGCATTTGCCAAATTTCCAGTGGATAACAGAGGCACTCCATGGTAGAAAGGAGATAGTTATTTGCATTTGAATGGCTAAATAATGAATGGATGAACTTAGCAGGGCTATGGTCATCACAGATCTAGCATGGATTTGAACCACAAGGATGCAACCTGACGGTTATTCCTGACCCCAAATAATCCTAATAATCCTTGTTCAACTCTTGTCAGCGCTTGACGATCTGCCACAGCAGCAAAGTATATTGTTTAGCTACTTGCCCTCGGCAATTCATTTTTGCTTGAACGGTTTAGACTATTGTGCTGATTTACCTGTGAGGGCATACATTGTCCATGGCTCGTGGAACACCTGCACGATAGTGTACATGTGCGCAAACGTGTGATGCGCAAAGGAGTAAGACAAGCAAACGGATGCTTATTGGGACAGTGGTGTTATTTATGGATCTCAACATTTTAAACCACATTGTAATTTTGGAAAACAGAACCAAGCCAGAAGCTACTGCATCTTTGCCAGCGATTCTCACCAGCTCTACCATCGTAAGAAGCTCCCTTTAATTGCACCTCTTAAGTGCAAAAAGCATCTGTACTTACATCCAAAAGCATCTAGACCAAGCTTGTTTGAATGGCTGTCCAACTGCAAGCAGGGGCGCTTACCAGACTCATCCCTGAACAGTGCGACCGTGCGGCCCAGCATCTTGACTTCCTTGGGTTGATCAGTTTTCAAGTCTTGTGACGATGCAGCAGCATACCAAAAATTCCACAGGTAGGCACGGCGTTGATTGATTTGCTGCTCCCGCTTGCTGCCTGGAAGCTTGCTGGTCACCCTGTGTGCAATGAGGTTGATGGAAGGAGGGGGGATCATTCTCTGAGACCCCCTGCTATATGCCTAGATCTTGATGTTGCTCTGTAATCATGGAGACGTGGACGCCCAGCTGTATGCCTCTTTTGTTGGGACAAGCTGTGTTTGCAAGCTAAGGTGGTTGAAATGTATGACAGAAGCGCAGCAGCTCTCACACAAAGAACGGGATCTCAGCAGTACTCATCTGCAAGTCATCAGCATAATGTCAAACCTCAACATGTCCACTCAAACATGATCAACAAGATCTGGTAACCAGACACTGACCTGGGGTTTACGGGCACCTGCTTCTCCTTGGGTGTGATCTGGCTTCCGCTGCAAAGCCCATCCTCCTATGTGCATGTGAGATGTAGCAAGCACTGTAAGAGTGTTTGCACAACGTAGACTACACATACTGGTCTCCATATGCGCTTAGTGGGTCTCTGCCGTCTCCTTAATGCTCCTTTTCATGTGCTCCACATAATTAGAAGCAGAGCTCTCATTCATCATTTATGCGCTGTAAGGTGTCTTGAACACTCTTCCAGTATCACTTATCAATTGCACTTATTTTCCTGCCAGCCGCACCCTAAGTGCAGCAATCAATAATTGGCCTTTTTTTTGTCCTGCAGGCCATTTCAACTCTCATCAAAATGATCAGGATCAAGGAATTGCTAGTAATCTCTTTACCTAATTAACCTTTTTTTTTTCTCTTGGTGGAGGGGGCCGCGGTGCCTTGGCCCTAGGTACTCTCTCTTCCTTTATTGATGTGGCGTGTTTCTTCCCTGCCCACAGAGCTCTTTTTTTTTTGCAGGCCACACCCAGAGCTTGTAGGTAAATTTGGTAAACTTCTGTGCACAACCAGAGCTGAGCTTTGCAGGTCACCCAGACAGAGAGAAGCCAATTCCTCACCTTGCCATCCGAAAACACTAGTGGACGTCCCGAGCGCTCTGCGCCCTCTGTGCTTGCTGCTGAGCCCCTGAACTTAGCGCTTGTATTTCCGCTGCTGATTGTGCTTTTTTCAGTGCCACAGCTGTGCTGTGTAGCAGAGCTGGCAGGGGCAGCTGTGAGCCTGCCACGGCCAGTCACCAGGCTGTAAATGGCACGCTTGGCACTGTTGAGATTCAGGGGCATGAGGCGCTTGGGTAGAGTGGGTGTTCGGTGAATCGTCTTTGCCTGCACATGTTGTGTATGTGTCAGTCATTTTGTCAGCATGACAAAAGGATAGAGGACACCCAATGGCAAGCATGAAGCAATAGGAGAAGACCTTGCATGGTTTTCATTGTCATGTTGTGACCTGTTCTGCTGATTAGAATGACCTTAAGTTTCAAAAAAGCAATAGGAAATAAGATTGCATGCAATATATTTTCAAGCTCGTGACCCAGCATGCATGGAGCTTCAAATAAAACGATAGGCAGGAAAGACCATTGCATGGAATTTGTTGCCATCCTTGCTTTTGGCCTGCTCTGATAAGAGGTACACGGAAAAATGCATGAATCTGTTGCCAAGCTTGTGACCTCTGTTGTATGGAACGACTTTCCAACCAGGCACTTACCGCAAGGCGAGGATTTTTAGTCTGATCCAAAATGCGCGTCACAGTGTTTGCCTCAACCTGTAGCACCGGTAGGGACAAGAATCTTGCCCATTGTTCATTGCTGCATGCTCGCTTTTTTTCCGCCAATCAGAAATGTACAAGGCAGGCCACAGCAAAGCCGAAACAAAGAAGAGAGGAAGAAGCGCAGGCAGCGCAGTTCTTCCTACAAACATGGAGGAGAAAAAGAGACACAATCCCCTAGAGCACCGCAAGAGCCCCTAAGCTTTCACCAGGAAGTCCAAAGAAATGTGGATCTAGTTGCCTTGATGCGCCTAGCTCTATACCCTTTGTTTCAAGAATCACTGTTCATTTTCATCATGATGATGTTCTTGTACAAATCAAATCAATTTGCAAGCAATGGAAGAGGGTGCAGAGTCCATTCTGCAGGAGCTGAAAATCAAGCCTAAGATATTAGAATGCTGGCAACTTGTTGACGTGCTCCTGTACACCCAGGAACCACTACCCAAGATGTTTGCCTGAAAGCAGCCTCCCCGACTCTCTTTCTTTCTGCAGCAATTGGCTTGTTACCAGGGTACGTTTACCAGAGGCGTTTCCTTTACCTCAAGAAGGATGAAGAAACACATGCGTTTGCCAGAATCCAATTTATATCAGACTCACAACCAATGCTCAAAAGCCTGGATGTTGAGCAACACACATTTTCCCCTTAATTTCCTGCACTGTAGCCAATATTCTGTTGAAAGTGCGCACCAGATAAAGCAGCATCCAAGTGATCACTGCCACCAAATAGTCAGCAACCCAAAGAGGGCTCAGTTGGTCAGTGGTGTTGTGCAAGGCTGCAGGCAAGGCAGCAAGGCTCCCTCCAGCAACCCTCCATGCCTGTGAGCAAAAGGCCATGTTTGAATACCAAACTGATTGATGCGCTTGGAAAGCATATTATGCGAGATCAGCATTACACACAGGTCATCAAGCTTGAGAAAAGACAAGCCTGTAAACTTCTTAACCAAAATTCAGCAATGACAACAATTCTGAAGCCACAGAGAGATGGCTTGGCTGAGCATGTACCAGTGTGGTTAGTTCATTTTGGCTTAATTGCATTGATACTTGTTTCTTTGTTAGAGGTTTAAAACTTCTCGGTGTACCAACGCTGTAGCAATGCTTTGAACAACACAGGACAGGCAAGTGAAAAGTGTGAAGGACTACTTCACACACATGCGTGTGTGTGTGTGTGTGTGTGTGTGTGTGTGTGTGTGTGTGTGTGTGTGTGTGTGTGTGTGTGTGTGCCTCCCCTCGAAATTGATAACCTTACCACAGATAGGACATGGACAAGTTCAGCAAGAAATCCAGCGCCGACGCCTAGCACAAGATTTCGAAGGAGCGGCTCAATGAAGGGGTTCTGCAGCAAAATAGGGATGAAGCAGGCAGGATTAGCTTTGATAAGAAAAGAAAGACTACGTAGGCAGAGGAAACTCTCTCCCTACATCAATTAAGAAAAAGGAGGCGCATTGGCTTCAAGGAACCGTGAGTCCCCTCTACCACAAAGCAGGACAAAGAAGGGATAGTGTGGATCTGGAGGGTTGCTAGAAGCACCCGGCACCAGAGACTGGCTGTGATGATTATTCTCGCTTTCAAAAATGTGCCTAGTGGTTACAAGCTTGAAGAACAGGATCCCTGCTATGGAAAAGGTCGACAAAGGATGTGGAAATTTGAAATTTGAAAGTGGATTATCACAGCCAGACTGCAATTCACAGCCCTCGAGCCGTCCCTAAACGTCCAATCAGGCGACAGATTCATCTCTCTAGCGTGCTCCTGTTTCAGTGGAATGTGAGCCCACGGAAAAGCAATTGAGTGCTTGGAGGTGTTCAAAGGCACCTCTTCCTTGCAACAAAAGGTTTTAAACCTCATACCTCCTCATCCACGCTCAGAGGTGGGCCTGCCTTCGTCTGCTGCGGGGGCCGGGCATTGGTGCCTGTTCCCCTTTCCTGGATGCTGGAGCCCGTCCCTTCCTGAGGTGGCAAAAAAATGTTGGGAGCCTGTGCTTCTTTTAAAGCGCAAAGCTGCTTTTTATGCAGCCTCCATCCAGCGGCTGCCCCTCTTCTCCGCCACGAATTAAACCTATGCGTCATACCTACCTCCTTGCGCTGGACCTCGTCGCTGCCATTGCTTTGTGCTGCATTGAAGACGACACGCCGATTTGCAGGTCGCCCTGGGCGCGGCAGCAGGGGTGGATGCAGCGACACTGCACCCCGAACGGAGCTGAACGACTTGAGCGACGTCATTGGTGTCATTTTTTGTTACAATTGATACAGTTACAATAAATAAACAAATAATTAAAACAATCCAAAAACCCTGACGTCCAAAAGACTATGCCAGAAGTGGAAACAAAATTCTCGGCACTGGTGTGCAGTACCAAAACCACTGAGTGTCACAAAAAATTGGAAATCTAATATCTCTGAAGCCTGCTCTCTTTTATACTTCTTCACTTCCAGACTTGGTTGCCGTAGTACATGAGCGCAGGCACGCCACGGACCTGCAGAAACAGGCAGGAGACCTGGTAAGCAAAGCACAAGCCAGAACATACATGGATGCAAGGTTACAGGGCATGTTTTACATGCCTCCGAGGGCAAGCAACATCCCCTCTGCTGCACGAGGCCTGGACAACAGTTGGAGGCGGCACAGCGGCAGCATGCAGACCTCTGCAAACTCATTAGTGCAAAAGTCGTAACTCTTCATGCCATTCTCTTGGGTGCTGGTGGAACGTGTTACACAGAACATACACTCAACCAGTCTAAACAACTGGGACTTGACCACCAACGTGCCATTAAACTTGCTAACAGACTTTATGCCCATTCTGTAAAGTATGCCTACAAGCTTGTTACCACTAAACGTGCTATTGATAAATGTAATACTCCTCGCAGCCATGTTTTGGGGCCGGGTGCCTCCAATATCCAGATCCCCACTAGTAATTGTTTTCCATCTTGGTGGTGGAGGGGACTCACGGCTCTTTTGAGCCAACGTCTCCTTTTCCTTAATTGATGTAGGGAAAAATTCCTCTGCCTGCGTAGTTTTTTTTCTTTTGTTTGATGAGTAATCAAAGAGGTAGCCAGGCGAGCTGCCATGTACGCTGAAAACCAAACATGAGTGTCAGGGAAGTTCAAAACCTCCAGTTACCAAACAACTTTTGGGTCTGAACTTCCCTGACACTCATGGCTGGCTTTCAAGTTACATTGTTATTCATATATATATGGCATGTACATATGGCCAACAGAGCAGCCATGGCCCCTCCCAGATTTGGGAAAGAGGGAGAGTGAGGGGGAGAGGCCCCTTGCCCGACCTACCTCCTCCCATGTCATCGCAGTCTTTGCCAGCCCTCTGTAAGTCAGGTCAGCCATGTAGGTATGAGTTCTTGCCCCAGTGAAGCTAGCCATTTCTGAGTCTGCAGGACCTTCAGCTAGACATATCTGAGCAACCCTCCACACTCAGTTTGTGCTGGGGGGTTCGAAGGGTGTGGGATCAGGAAGCAGGCCAAATCCCTGCCAAAATGGGGTTCACTCAGGAAGCTCCTCCCGGCTTGCCTGACCAGCAGCGATGGTGAGGCACTTTCCCAGGAACATAGTTTGGAGGGCTTGGGGGCCTGGGTCATCAACTCGTGTTTTGAGAATGGAGATGTTTCCCTACTAATAATTTGATCATTTGGGAATGCAACATGTGCCCGATCCTGCACTTCTTGTTCACCCCTAGTAAATGCCATTTTTGAAAGGGACCCTGCTGAGGCCCAAGCTGCACCAGTAAGTATACGGGAAGCCTGCTGGTAATATTGTAAGTTATTTCGTGCTGTTGCGAGGGCCCCTGGTGCTTGTCAGATTTGGTCCCACGGAGAGGCGGACAAAAGCAGGGAGGTCCGGCCAGGCCCCGACAGCCACCTCTATGCCCACCATTTTGTCCTGGCCGACGCCTGGGGTTATCAGCATTAACTTTGACGATGCAGGTTGCAATGCTGGGCGCCAGGGAGGAGCTGCTGGCCTCCACAATATGCATGGAGTTATTTTCTCCAGAGTTTTGCTTGTGGAGGTGCATCTGAGGAAGTCAGCTAAGTCCTGCTAATGTATTAAACGAACTGATAGAACCGGATTTGTGAGTTCTGGCTTCCACGTTTTCCCTTAATTCTGCCTCTATTCATTTCATTCTGATGACTAAAAAAACACAAAACGTATATCCTCGCATCTGTGAATTTCAGCGGAAATCTGAAAATCTTGAGGATTTAGATCTCAAACCCCACCCCAAAACCCCGCTGATGCGCCTAAAAATTATCAAACATTTTTAAAAAGCTGTTCCCTATTGTCAGCGCTCCTGTTGGCTGACTTAGTAGCACCCCCAAAACAGCCCACTGCCAGGTTGCAGCAGGTAGCCACTTGGGCACTCGGGCACATCCTGGGGCCCACCTGCAAACTTGGGGATGCAGCTTGAGGGTTAAGGCACACAGGGGGTGAGTTTGGCTGGCTGAGCGCACAGCAGGGTTCACCAAACGGGACCGGCTCAGCGCTGAAAAATTGTTTGTAACCACTTTCAGATGGTATACTCAGAATTGGTAGAGGCTAGCTGGCCGGCAAAAGGCAGGACATCACACGGGTATTGGGGGCCTGAAATGCCTCAAAATTTGCCCCTGACCCACCCCTAGGGTCTTGATACCACTCTTCTTTATGCAAAAGTGCCAAGAAGGTCATTCATTACTACTCTGTATACTCTTGGGGCAAGAACTCCTTGATTTCTGGCAAAGCATGGCCGGGCCGACTTTAAGTCATAAATTGCACCTCAGTCCTTGTGCTATAGTCAGCATATGCAATGGGATCAGGGCTATGCCACTACGGTAAACGCTTCGCTATACAATTAAAAAGGTGCGGGCTATTTAGACAGTCAGGACTGTGCTTTCAAATTTTGGGATTGTTTAAACGGTGAAACTTGGGTGGTCGATGAGGTCCCCTCAAGGCCTCAAACTTCTATGCTCATGCAGGGGCATCCCAGGTCCAATGTAGAGAGCCAGCTCCTCCCTCCTCCCCTTGGCCAGACCCCCAGCCCCCTTCTTGGTCAGCAGCCTGTACCCTGCAGAGGCCTGGTCCACTGAGTGGATGGAGCATCACCCCAACCCAGACTTCAGGTCCATGTAAATGAGCCTGATGGGTTCGAACTGCTGTTCTATGTGCATTAAACCCCTAACTTTGTGGAAAGATTGCAGTCCTTTTACTTTGCTGCTGCTGTTAGGTACAGTATCATCTCCCCATGGGTTTGAAAAAGAATATGAAAGTGCATTTTTTGTTTGTAAAAAACACATTGAGTCCCGCATATGCTAAACCAGAGGTTTCTCAAAAGCAGTCAAGGTGGACCTGAACCATCTTGAATGTCTCTCAGGCCAGTCCCAGACCCCTCGTACCCCCCTGAACTTCCCTGATCGATTAGAAGTCAGCTGCACAAGAGTAGGGTTGGTAGGTGCGGGAGGAGGCGCGCCTTATGAAACAGCTGGCAAGAAGCAATGCAAGCAACGCTGGACAGTTTTCAAAGCTGAGTGCATCCTCCTGGTCTGCATTTGCCGCCTGGCTGAACATGGAATCTACTGCATGCAGGGAGCAACTTTCAAGTACGCACCAGGCAACTCACAAGCTCACATAAGCTTATACTCAGCACTCATGCACAAGTGCTCAAGCGGTGTCAGCATGCAACATTAACACTGTCAGAACCAGTTTCTGTGCTGGTGTTTCCTACTCCTCTTTGAACATGGCAACGTCTCGTGTCTTGACGACCCCATACACCTCATAGCAACAACACAGTTTCAGTCACGATCTATGGCAAAGCTCAGCGATTTCATCAACAATTAAATGATGGACATTCAGGTTGGTATCCAGATTGGAGCCAAATCCTGCTCGCTGCATCCCAGGCTTGGACGCGGGCTGAGTGACTGTTGCTATCAAATCATCAACACTGACCCCCCAGGGGCACATCCACCGTCTACTGACCTCTCCAGACAGTGGAAAGCAGCACATCACGACTGTTTTGGCAAGCCAAAGTCTGCCAAAACTGTAGGGCAGGGCGCACGGGGGGCAAGCAGTTCTTGCCTGTTTCTGTGAGACTCGCTGTCATTAGGGTAACCCCTCGACATTGAGTAACCCCTAACCCCCTGTTGGCAAGGAACTGTGACCCCACGATATCTTTTCACGCCGGAGCTTCATCTTGGTTCAAAATACGGACCCTTCTGACTCTTGGGAGGCACTGAGTGGGCCTGCTTCATGCAATTGGTCATCCTTTTCCTTACAACCATGTCAGACTCACTTCTAAGTCGATCAGAGGTCCCTGGATGACTTGCAGCTCCCTCAGCCCAGGGTCCTCCCTCATGTGGGTCAAGGCACGCTGCTGGTCTGCCCGCCGCGTTGCTAGGAGGCGCTCTGTGGCATTGTCTTGCAGCACCTGATAATGTGCAAGCAAAGGAGTACTGCATGTACAGACTTGCGTGTGCAGACATGCATGAATGTACCTCACGGACTATGATGTGGTTCACCAAACATCATGAAGCCTGGGCAGGCACTGCAGGGGCATGTCCATACACCAGGACAGGGTGAATGACCCAGGTCACAGCACAGCAGGTCCCTCCCAAATTTAAGGCTCCTTTTTGCCGCACCTCATAGGGCTTTACTTAAATTCACATGTGGCGCGAACACTGTGCACAAAACACCTTTGAATGCGTAAAAAACTCAGTCAGTATGGAAGGTTCTTCATGAGCAGACTCGCACCTGGTTGACCACGATTTTGTTGACTGGAATGGAGTCCTTTTTCAAGGCAGCAGCCAGTCGGCTACTCTCAGATGCTGCCATCATGGTAGGAATGGTGACAATCACAAACTCGGTGCTGCTCTCATTGCGGAACAGGTCACGCGCCTCTGCCATGCGGGCCTGAAAAGATGAAGCAGCAAGTGGATACCAAGAGGAGGTGAGGCCCAAAAAAAATGACATGTCCCAAATTCATATGACTGGACCCACGTTCAGAATCATACCCATGTAAACGCTTGTATGCGCGCGTGTGGATACACCCATCCACACCCACACCCACACACCTTGAGTTCCTCCAGCTTTTCCACCGCAGCATCCTTCTCCTCCTTGCCGGTGAAGAAGGACTTGACGGCATTCAAGGACAGCTTCTGGCGTAAGCGGACCTGCAGGAACAGTGGAAATGGTGGGTTGGATTCAGCTGGCTGGCTTTGCAGCTTCACTGGCTGGGATAAGTGTCTGCTGATAGGCCTTGCATTGCTGGCTTTGCAGCTGCACTGGCTGGATTCAGCTGGCTGGGTTTGCAGTTGCACCGGCTGGAACAAGTGTTTGTTCTTAGGCCTTGGATTGCATGTCAACGTAACTGACGCGCCTTTGGGAACTCCTGTAACCACCTGCCATCTGTCTTTCATCACCCCATGGCCTGCGCTCCTCCTTCAAAAACGCTGTTCCTGACGCCATCTGGTGCTCTTGCAAATATAAACTCACTCACCAACTTTCCGATCGTGACGTCGAGGAAGTCTGGGAGGGTTAACAATCTCAACGTGTGGCCAGTGGGAGCGGTGTCAAAGATGATACGCTTGAAGTGTGAGTACTCAGGGTTCTTCAAGAATTGAACCACCTGGAGCGCAGAGACATATGAGATTAGCGCTGACACTGATCAGAAACATGACACTGAACATGAGACAAGACACAGAAAAAAGGCATGAGACTGAGGAAGCGACTAGTGAAGCGACCCTTTGGAGCTGATGGTGGAACCCATGTTGGACACACTGTGGCATGAATAAGGCATGAGACTGAGGGAGGATCAAAGTGAATTTCTGGAGCTAATGGTCGGAGCCATGTTGGAAGCATTTCTGGCATGGGAAGGGCATGAGGCATTTAATGCTACCCGCCCGCCCTCTTTCACTGGTGCAGATGCAGGTATTATCAAAGCCAAAAGCATGTCCAACAAACCACGGCATGAACCCTCAAATGCACACACCAGCAGTCCAATACTCACTTTCGAAATGGCCACAGCCTCATCAACACCAGGAGGTGGCGTGTCCAGCAGGTCCCCTAATTGTAAGTCTTTGAGCTGATCTGCTACTTGGCCCATGCCCAGGGCATCAAGCACCTGCTCAAAATGACAGGGAAAGAGGAGACGGATGCCAGCTTTCACAAACAGCAACAGAGGTTAAACCGAGATAGGCATGTCAATGGGAAGCACAGCAATATTCTGATGACCATTTGACAGTGTGGGTACAAGTTGATTCCTAGCTTGTATTTTATGACATATGCAACTTAAGAACTGCCTGATGCAAGGTGTGCTGATTGAAATCTGATTTGGCCCAAAGCGTTTCCAAAAGGTTGTGCAATTACGTCTGGGAAAGAAGCAGGACCATCACATGTTCTGACCGTTCCTGTATCTACACAGCCTGCAGCAAGATAATGAGGCAAGGAAACCTTCGTGCAGGCTTTGGGCAGAGATCTCCCTGAGTGCATCTAAAGCTGAACGCTGGTTGGCAATCTTTCAAGCTCTGAAGCATCACAAACCCATCCCAACCCCTTCCTGGAACCCTAACAAAACTATAATTCCCCCGCTTTTATTTTTAACTTTTGGTGAGGGAAGTTCACTGCTCCTTGGCCAATGTGTCTCTTTTTCCTTATTTGATGTAGGGAGTGTTTCACCTACCTGCGTGGTTTTTCCCCTTCCTTTTGTCTCTTGGATCCATGTCTAGGAGAGTTGAAAGAATTGCTGTTTTCCAGTGAGTTCACCTAAAACTTTTATGACTTTGAAACCGTTAAGCATAACCTACCTCATGCTGTATCATCAAACACCAGACCGCAACAGACATTATTTGTGTTTTTTTAGTCCAAGTAGATGAGATTGGCATTTTCTTGGCCAGGTCTGGTTACAGACCTTAGTGTTTCCGCCCAGCTAAACCTGGATTGCTACAGCAAAATCGAAACATGGCTTGCTCATTTTGCACTAGTGAGTTTAATTTCCCCATTCAGCCTCTTGCCTCCATCATCCGCTATGACTTGACACAGCTCGGCTGTACCTGATTTGATTTGGCTTCTGCAGCTCATTCTGGAGCCATGGCTTGCTGCTATGACATTGGGAATCTTAATTACCTCATTCAGCTTCTTGCCTCCATCATCCGCCATGACTTGACGCAGCTCCGCTCGTGCCTGCATGTCAACATAAAGCGGTGGCGTGGCGATCAATCAGTATTTCAAGTTTTGCCCTACGTCAAGAAGTGGGGCACACGTTAGGAGCAGGTGCATGGCTTAACACTAGTCATAATAATGTGTCCTGGGGCCTTGAAAAGCGCTGATCCATGAAATTGAAAGTAAAATAGAACGCTTCATAGCATCACCTGCTCTGGGTCCGTCTCCATAGCTGAGAGGGGAATGTCACCCAGCGCTGAGATCACAGGAACCGGCTTGCCTCCACCAATTTGCTGCAAGAAGAAAAAAAAGTGTCGGTATGGACTTTGCAGGGGCTTGCTTGCAAGCTTGTTTTGAAACAAGGAGGTGATAATTTCCATGTTATAAAGCTGGTACACAGTTGCTCAGATTCTATGCAAACACCAACAAAATGTCACATAATGCACAGAATGAGCAGTGCAAAGACACACGCAATGTTGCATGCACTTCATGTGGCTGAATGTGATTATATGCATACCCGGCTGTATGCATCTATGCACGCACTTGCTGGCCGCATGCGCGCGCACACACACAAACACACACACACACACACACCACACACACACCACGCCACTCACCTGGTCCAGGGAGTCGCTAAGGGAGTGCGCAGGATCGGTGGATACTATAAGAGTGGGATAGCCATCATTTGCAAATTTGACAGCAAGGGAGGCTGCGCAGCTGGTCTTGCCCACGCCACCCTTGCCGCCCAGCAGGAAGAACTTGCGATCAGCGCCTGTCACATATCATATGATAATAGCATGGTTTGCTTGCTGGCTTGTTGCTCATGCTTTCTTGCTCCATTCACAAGTCAAATGAAAGCTTAGTCAACCCTTTGCACTGCTTTAAGCAGCACTGCAGTGGCAGCAAGTTGCTCAAGGTGGCAAAGGGCTTCACATAGAAGCATGGATATATAGCTGGGTCGCTGTTTCAGCAGCATGTGATCAACTTTTCCAGATCCTGGAAGCAGAGGGTAGCAGCGCCATGGCTTGCAGCATACACCAAAGCTCTCATTTTTCTGTGCAGCACTTGCCACAGGATGGCCCCTGCACCCTGCATTTATCACACATCTTTGTGTGTGTCATTTTGAGGCAAGAGCTCAATACGTTATGTTGCAAGCCAGTGCATTTGGCACAGAGTGGCCCCTGCACCCTGCACTTGCCACACAGGCTTGCAACAGACCTAGCGCATTCATGCTGCAGAGTAATGCTTGATACGGACACAAAAAGTACCATCTTCTCCCTTAAGGCCTGGCCACCCATACAGGTCACCAACCCTGTGCCTCACCGGCGTTCATGCTGTCGTACACCTCGTTCCAAACGATGTTGCCGAAATAGGACAGGGCAGGAATGCCTCGGACCTCCAAATCTATGATAGGGGCTTCGATCTGCGGACACGATTGCAAACAAGTATCACTACGTCAAAACTGCGCGACAAGTCAACCTCACTGTCAGGGGGCACTTCTCTGCACTCCTTCACATCTGCTTACAGAGGATTGAGGGACAGTAATGACAGTCGCTTGTGTGAAGTATGGTTCTCCCGCTTGCATGCCCCAGAAGCCGCTCGAAGCAACATTGGAACATGCAATAATTAAATGCAGGTCTGCCTCAGCTAAGAGCATTTTTGTTACACCAAGAACAAGCATGGCAGGAACACTTAAAGCCTCTCAATGCAAGGAGGAACTATCGGATGCCAGACTGTGCGCCAGCAATTTTTAAACTGATGGATCATCTCATTCTGAATGTGGAGTGCTCAGACTGAGCTCCAGAAAAAAAGACCGCACCTTTTTGAGTTGGCTAAGCGTAGGGTCCTCACGCAAGAAGGCCATAGACTGCTGCTGGTCCTTCAGCTTCATGCGGACATACGTCTCCCCTGCCTTCTCCCCCACAACCTGCAGTGCATTCAGGTGTGTGTATGCATCCTCTAGAATGAACATGCGCAGGATAAGAAGACACCGCTACAAAGTAAACACATTTTAAACACAGTGGAGCATGAGCTCTGACGTCAAGTGCATGTCCTTGGATTCATTTTGTAGGATCTACACCGCTGACTAAGACACTCCCTTCCTCCTAGCCAAGGCAAAAAAACCTAAGTTGCCTGTTCACAACATGTGCGTTACCTGAGTTCAATCATCTAAGCTAACTATCGGAGCGCACCTGGTTCACCACAATGCGCTTGCAGGGGATGTTGTCCTTGCGAAGTGACTGCAACAGCCGTGCACTTTCATCCACCGCCATGTATGTTGGAATGGTGGCAATGACAAACTCAGTCATCTGCAGCACATCAAGCAGAAACCAGAAGCATGTGTTGCCCATGCTCTGTCCTTGCATGGTACAGCTCAGCGAGTGCAACAGTGTATATACAACTTTATATTTACTGTGGACACGGGCAAAGACAAGGTGTCAAGGTAGCCTGAAAGCTGAAAGGGTGCTGGGCCAATATTCATTCCATCAAAAGTATGCTCTGGCACAGTGGACAGATCTGAATGATGAGAAGCCTGGTTTACTGCATTGAAGCACACTAATCCGCTACGAAGCCTGATGACCCTTACTCCTTGAAACCATGCTCCTCCATGTAAGCTTTTGCAATGGAACGTGCACAACGTGAGGGGATAAAGAAACAGGGTACATAACGGACGCACACAACACTCATCAATTTGGGCAAAAAATGGCCATCTAATACTGTGCATGTCTCTCCTGGGAGTAGAATAATAATTGCGAGAGGTTCCGCATTAGGCACAAGTGCACCCATTGCCTGAGGCCAACCAAGAGCAGTTGGATCAGGATGGAGGAATGTTACAAGGTCAATGCATGTGCAGGGTTGGCCACATTCTTGCAGGGAAAACATGAACTGTATGGCGGATTTATACAGAAATAGCCAACCCTCTGCATGTGCGAAGGGAGGTGTAGGAACCAGTTGCCGACTGCGCACACAGCAATTCAGCTCTCCAAATGCCTCATGCACTGTGGCCACCCCTTGGCTCTGCAGCTTGCCATTGGCTGGCATCAGGCAGCACAGCTTTGGAAAGCAAGCAATGATGCTGTTGCTTCCTTTCCTGCAATTATGACTCAAGCATTGGCAATCAACAAACTCACCTCCTTGTTCCGGAAAAGCGACTTGACCACCCGGATGCGGTGTTGCAAGACCTCCAGCTTAGCCACCGTCTCATCCTGTGGTGATGACCACCACGAAAAGGTTGCAGATTACGAACAAGGGGCGTGTGATGCCCCATACAGAGTAGTGCAGCTGTTCAGCACTTGTTGTGTCATACATGTCTGCAGCTTAGCCAGCATTTACAATAGAAAATGAGCCTACATGTACTTCGACATGATTGCATCATGCCAGCATGAAAAAGGTAGCCGACCAGGTCATTTTGCTTGGACCGGCTCTTTGTGTACAGCAGCGCTTGCGAATTGGGCAGGTCAGAAAAGCCACGACTCCAGTATGATGCATTGCAGTGCTGCGCGTTGTCAAAAAGTCATGATGGAGGAGGCGGCACAGGGTCCTCGAACGTGTATGTTGGTCGATGCACAATCTGATTGATTCTAAGAGCTACTGCACAGGTGATTACGTTTTTGCATGGGGTCGGGGAATAGGGGCTTGGAACGCATGTGAAGGCACAAAATGTAATCTCACTTTCCTGATGTGCCCAACAGGGAGCGCACCACAGACGTTGCACCCGCCAGCTTCTTGCGACGAATGCAGTGGCACACGCTTCACTCTCACCTGCTTCTCTGATGTGCCAAACAAGGAGCGGACCACAGCCGTTGCACCCGCCAGCTTCTTGCGAAGCCTGCCCAAGGGGAGGAGAAGGGCACTAGTTTGGTGTGCCAGCAAATCTTGTATGGAAAACAGGACACACACATATCCTCATCTCCTTTTCATATGGAAGCATATGACATCCAATGTAGTGGCTCCTTTAAGCAAAATGCATTCGATTCTGGGGTACCTAGCTGCAGTGTGGGCTTGTAGCAAAGCAAAGCAATGCAATGCTTCTTTGAGACGGGCGCGGCAAAGTACAAAGATATGACCTGGAACAACTTTTGGGGCCAAAGTTGAGCGTGTTTGGGCAGATATATCCTCATCTAACACAAGGGAGAATGCTCGGGTAACTCTGCTCTTGCATGGCAGCAGCACCTCTTCCATCTTCAAGTATGAGCTGGAGCAGCAGCTCAAGCTACCAGCCAGCAGAGCAGGGCAGCGATGCCTCCTGTCCGGCCATCCAGCGCAGGAACTGCTCCGCGCAAGTGAGCATGGCTCACATTGATCATTGTATGCACCCCATGGCACATGTGCAAACTGAGCTCAATTAACGGCATTCTCATATGACTACTGTGTGCATCGGATGGCGACTGCACACAAAGAAACTTGGCCTAAGGCATTGCACGCACCAGGTCATCATCGCTTGCATTTAGTGGCGCATCATACAAGTAGCGTCCATACAAGGGCAAGGCTCACACCTGATGACCTTGCAATTGCACGCACCAGATCATTGCACACATGCAGTGGCAGCTGGACATAAATGAGCATACAAATATGGGCGAGGCACCCACCTGATGATCTTGCCCAATGACGACTCCACAAAGTCAGGCAGGCTCAGCAGCCTCAGCGTGTGGCCGGTAGGAGCAGTGTCAAACACAATGCGTGAGAAGCGCGCATACTCTGCAGACTCGGCGAATTGGACAACCTGGGCAGTGTAAGGCAGTGGAGGTACTTCTTCAGGGCAAGGGACGCAAACATCAGCAGCTTGTAACAGCACGTACACCCGCTCAGCCAAACAGGTGGAGCTGGTGTAACTTAATTCTGGGATGAGCTCAACTACTTGCATTAGAGCATCATGCATACATAAAACCATAAATAAGCAGGTACTGAAACACCAGGGACGAAGGTCCTAGCACTCTGTTGATTTTCAACTCTATTAGGGGGCCTACTTCCAAAGCCATGTGTGCTCACCTTTGCAGTGGCCACTGCTTCATCCAGGCCAGGGGGGGGCGTATCCAGCAGCTCCCCCAGCTTCAGGTCTGCCAGTTGGTTGGCCACCATGCCCATGCCGATGCCCCTCATAAAGTCCTGCACCTGCTCACCTGCGCGCGTGCAAGCGTGTGTGAGTGTGCAAATGTGTGTGTGTATATGCGCGTGCACGTGATGGCAGTGTCACTGCGCGCGTGCGTGAGTGTGCAAACGTGTGTGTGTATGTGTGTGTGTGCGTGTGTGTGTATGGCAGTGTCACAGATAGTTCTTGTGGTTAGAAAGCTCCTGTTTTAGTGAAGAAGTCGTTGCAAAAAAGTGCAGTTCTGCCTCACTGAACCTTGCTCTCGCATTCCACACATCATCTGCAATCAGGTGGACAGCCTAAGCACTCCAGACCCAATGCAGCTACAGCACTCTGCAGTTTGTTGACAGATAAAAAAATTGACTTGGCACGAGCAACAGGTGTGCAGATCCTGTGAAAACCATAACCCAGAACAATACCAACAACTGTTTCTGGGTTGCAACAGGATGCTCCCCTGCCACACCCATGTATGCGTTCCTGGTTCTCAAATCGAGCGTTAAACCAAACACATACTGTTGTTCATTTGTACAAATTTGTGCAATGGGTACAAAGGTGCATTGTTAGCTGGAAAGTGCAAGAGCACAGCAAAAGGTGCGCTGTGGAGTGGCCTCCCCCTACGGCTCCGCCCTTCCCCCTTTTGACAGCTCCAGTACTCTTGCTTACTTGCATGCATGCCATCTAGCCTGCCTTTTCTCGCCCATTCTCTCAGCTGAAGATTCCCCCATCACCCCCTGTCTTCACACTCCCCTTACCTACCATAGCGTCACTAATGTATTACAATGCTGATTTATTGCGAGGTAGCAAAATAATTTCATTAAGGAGGGAGTGACAAGCCCTGCTGCTACCTTTGCTCCAGGGTTACCTGGCATAATCAGTCTTTGAGTTCTTGCATTATATCTTGTATTGCTTACAGCTCGCCAGCGCGTGCAGCCTAAAACATAAAAAATTTGCGAACTACTGCGTTTCGCGTCTCAAGCACTGGCTCTTGGGTCTACTCATCCCCCATCTTGCTCCATCTCTCCATCTCTAGTGAGGGAGCTCTTAGGAAATGGTGGTGCTCGCAGTGTAGTACCTGGGCCATCTGGGCATGCAGCCTGACATCCAGCTCCAGCCAAACCCTGCTGGATAGGTCCCACTCTGCTGCCTCTTTGCTGTTGCTGTCTGCTGTGAGTCATGCAAGCGCAGGAAAACTGCCTGCCTCCCGCCTGGAAGCCCATCAATGAATGGGTGCAGCAACTCATGTGACCCCAGCCAGGCTGCATGGGCATCAGCCTGCTTCTTGTCACGCTTCTTCTACCTTAAGCCAGGTGCACATGTCAGCAAGGGTTCTTCGCCCCACAGCAGCATGGGCTACATTTTGGGCCCCACAGATTGCTTGGTATAAAGCTGGATCTTTGTTGAGGCCTTGGAAAAAATAAATCTTCAAAGACACCCCATATTGTAAACGACCCCAATGAATATCTTACAAAATCCCTTAACCCCAGTGTCGCTATGGTATCTTCTGGCTGTAAGCTTCGAATTTGCCAGTCGCCTCCTCAGGATTCAGCCCCACAGACCCTACCTCCAGCCTGCATTTGAATCCCCTTCCTTACCTGTCGACTCCTGGCTGTACGTCTTGAAATCACTGATCGCCTCCTCAGGATCCGACTCCAGCCCCTCCGGAGGCAGATCCAACGTCCAACCTGCCTTTGGATCCTCCTCTGTACCTGTTTTTGACCCTTGGCTTCACGGCTTGAAATTACCGGTCGCCTCCTCAGGGTCCACCTCCAGCCCCCACAGAGGCATACCCCATTTCCTATTTGCCTTTGACTCTTGTACACCTGTTTTTGATTCCTGGTTGTATGTTTTGAGTTTATTGGTCGCATGCTCACGATGCATTTCCAGCCCCCACAAAGGCATATCCCCTTTCTTGTTTGCCTTTGAACCTTCCTAACCTGTTTAAGACTCCTGGCTATACGTCTTGAATTCACTGGTGGCATCCTCAGAATGCACTTCCAGCCCCCAAAAAGGCATATCCCCTTTCTTATTTGCCTTTGAACCCTCCTTACCTGTTTTTGACTCCTGGCTGTACGTCTTGAATTCACTGGTCGCCTCCTCAGGATCCACCTCCAGTCCCCACAAAGGCAGATCCGTGCCCTCCAGGGGCACAGGCTTGCCGCCACTCACGTCCTGAGGGCACGCAGCAAGTTTAGGGTGTGCTTGTTTGACTACCAGGTCACATGAGCGAGACCGCGTGCTGTGTGACTACTTCTTTATGTGTTTGTTCATGCCACGAATTGAGTGCATGTAAGTGGGTCCGCATTTCAACAGAGCTACACTATGGGATGCAAATGGGGAGACACGCTGCGAGCTGCTGTTTAAATTGGTCTGGGGGCTAGCATGAGTTCCAAGTGCAGTGGATGGTTTTGCAGCTTGACTGGGGGAACCCTGAGCTTGTTTGAACACACACTTGCGCACACAAGAACATGCAGAAGCATGAGCTCTCAAGGTCTTGCGCGCCTTCTCATTGCATCCATGCACACACCCCACTGGCCTGCATCCATCCAAGGAGTGACCCCATGGCGCAGTCACCACACAGGCTTACCTCCCTCCCAGGAGCCATTCAAAAGACGTACCTCCATCCCAAGAGTCAGCCTGCTGACTCGCCTTCATCCAAAGAATGACCTCACAGCGCAGAAACCCCCCCCTCCTGCTCACATGATCAAGGAGTCCCCCCAAAGACGGGTCTCCATCTCAGGAGTCAGCCTCCTGGCTCATCTCCATCCAAGGAGTGACCCCACAGCTCAGTCAAACCATCACATGATCCATGGAGGCACCCAAAAGAATTGTTTAATTTTAGGTGTCACCCCTCATCCTGCTTTCTTTCTCGTTGCTGGACCTGTCTTCTTTCTCTGCCTGCCGTGCTTCTCTCAGTCTGAACTTCGTGGTGGGTGGGTCATACGGTCTGTGCACCAATGTGGCCCCCTAAATTGATGTAGGGAGTGTTCATTGCCTACATAGTTTTTCTTTTTCTTTTCTTTTCACCCCTCAGGCTCACCTGATCCAAGGAGTCGCTGAGGGAGTGCGCAGGGTCCGTGGACACAACCAGCGTAGTATGCCCAGCAGCCGCCAGCTTGATGGCCAGGGATGCGGACAGGCTGGTCTTGCCCACGCCTCCCTTTCCAGAGATCATGATGTACTTGCGCTCTGTGCCTGCTGCCAGTTCCTCAAAGGCGGATACTTCCGGCTCTGCAGCTACCGCTGCTGCTGCCACCACAGACTGCACGAGGGGGCCAAGGGGGAACGATGTAGGGAATGATACACACACAGAGAGAGAGAGGGGAGAGAGAGAGAGAGAGAGAGAGAGAGAGAGAGAGAAAGAAAGAAAGAGAGAGAGAGGCACCACACACTTAAGTGTCAGTTCATTGCTTTGGGTGCCACTGCTGCTGCTCCCACCACAGGTTAAGAGGGCAGCAGGTGAGGCTCAGCGAGAGTGACACAGGTTGGGAAATTTGTGGAGGGCAAGAGGCACAGCAAGCACTGCTGAGCAGACATTAATGACGTGGATTTTTGCATTTGGAGAGTGACCCCTGCTGTAGCTACGTTTCCTCGTCCTGAAAAGGCTTGTGTACACTAGGAGGAAGTGTGGAAGGGACATGAACTGTGCGAGTGAGAACAAGCCTGGGGCACAGGATAAGGAGGCCTCTAGAATGGCCTCCTCATCTAGATCTACAACTAAGAGAGATGTAGAGGAGCATGTAGACCTGCATGCATTTCTACAATTCTAAATTTCTAGCTATCCTGGACCATAACATAGACATGGTACCCCGAGTGGCTTGTCCACACACATTTCAAACAGGATATGATTAAATGAGGTGTAATTATGTTGTAAGGAATGTGCCTAAATAGATGTGTTTTATGCCTAGAGCACGCACACCTGCCCGCGCACGCGCGCACACGCACGCACGCACGCACACACACACACACACACACACATACACACACACACATACACACACACACACACACACACTTACACAGAGCTTTAGAACCCAAAGAACTGTTCGCACATGCAGATACCAGCCAGCATACACATTAAGGCACAATTTGTTTGAAGGAGTCCACACTAACCTTGGGGAGAGCCTGGCAGATCCCAGTTCCAGCTCCTTCTCGTGCAACTCCCTTTTTGAGGACCGCCAAGCTTGGCTCCGAGATTAATCTGCTAGGAGATGATGCAATGTAGGGATGCCTGCCCTGTGTTCCTGGCAGCACATGAGCTAGGGGTCTGGTATGTTGATATTGACCCTGCCCGATGAATGTCCTTGAATGACCACAGATCTGCATTGTAACTACAGCACTTTTTTGTTTTCAAATGCTCCTTGAAAAGCTCCTATCTGTGGAATTGCCGACAGTTGGATACGGTTGGGAAACACAGACTTTTCATCCACATCCAGAGGCAAAACATACATTGAATTGGTAGTAGAAGATGTTCGCTCTCTATTTCCCTGGCCGGATTCGATCCAGCTTTTATCCAACTTTTGAGAAGTTCCTGGTGCTGGAAGCATGAGCTGCCTCTGTTGCTCCAGTCATTTCCGTTGACTCATAAAACATCGACAGAGCCTGCAGGTGGGCTTGCAATGCCACAGCTTCCATTCAGCCAATTTTCTGTTCACACTGGTTCACACAACATTTTTCACCATGGAGATGGGTCGAGCTTTGATTCATTTACTCTCAGGCAGGTACAGCTTTGTAATTCGTTCCTAACTAGCAAGCTAGGTAGGGCCTCGCCACGTAGGCCAGGTCATACCAGGTTGGCAATTTGCTCCTAAATTCCCTACCAGGAAACTGGCCTCCAGGTGCCTGATTGTTACAATGGTTACAATCAGGGGTGACCTTCAGCCAGGTCGTTTGGCTGATCGTTTTGTGGCTGGTCTCAGCCAGCCAAAGGTAAATCTGTAAGCTTAGACCATAAAAAGAAAAGCTATGTGTTTCCCTGGCGAAGGAAACGAGAAACAAACTGAGTGCTCACTCGATGCAGCAAAAAAGGTTGCGTCTTAGAAGAATCCTGGAAGTAAGGTTCAAAGAGCATGTGACACTCACGGCGCAAAGAACAACCTTGCTCATCAGTACAGTTATAAAAGGAACATGTCCTTCATCTTAGGTTTGGTGGCAAATGTCACATACGGAGGTCCCATCCAGCCAAACAGCTGATTCAAGTTTCAAAGTACAAAGCCGGAACCTGCTCACATCACGCATAACTTGCTTAGGCAAAGCCAGAAAAAGACACCAAGACAGGGGTGCGAAATTTTGGCGGGCACTGCATGCAAAAGGAGGAGCAAACCAGGCTTAGTAGGTAGCAAGCTTATTGCTGTTTTCTCTGGAATCCACTGACTTAGCTTCCCTCTAAATTCCTTGCAATCTGTACCTCGATTCTGCACTAAAATCATTCATGGAAACAGCACCCCCTGCTCAAAAATTTCAGAACTAAAATAATCTTGAAGGCTTGAATTAACTTTGCCAGCACCTGTCATCCTTAGATTGAGACTTTAAATCTGCCGTGCTTCTCTCAGTCTGAACTTCGTGGTGGGTGGGTCATACGGTCTGTGCACCAATGTGGCCCCCCTTCCTTAATTGATGTAGGGAGTGTTTCACTGCCAAAGTAGTTTTTCTTTTCTTTAAATCTGCCTGCACAACACGTCGCAAAGTACTGCTATTCGTACCAATTGCAAGTATGCCTTATTACAGCTTGACTGCAGCTTTGAACCAGTAATACTGCAGTGGTTGGTGCCCACATTCTCTCAAAACAGCCCAATTAGTGGTAGTTCGCTTCACACCCAAGGAACCTTTCAAGAAATTCAATGCAAACTTTGCAGAGTACTAGAGGATTCTTTGCCTGCCAGGCCGCCGCTAAGTTAGACAAGACAGTTACAACTTTGCCTGCCAGGCAGTGCCTGCATGAAACCTGTACCCCACACTTGATTCGCGTACATATTTGACCAAAAACATTTGAATCACAACACCTGGACTTGACAAAAAAATATTTGTTTGTCGCGGTCTAATGTTGGATAAAGCAGCACATTGTAGAAAATGCTCAAATGTTTCAAAGTTGAATCAGATAGGTGCTGAACATTTGATACCTCTAAGACGTGATGCACTACCCGCATTAGACAGCCCCATCAACCAAGTGCAAATCAGCTGCCCATGCACTTCATTGCATTGTAATAAATGAACACACAAGGCCTTGGCATCAGTTGGAAGCGGCGCAGCGGTAGCATGTAGGCCTTTGCAAGACTTGGAGGGAACAGGCTGTGACTTCACACACCATTTTCTAGGAGTTAGTGGGAGTTCTTTAATAAATGCACCATAATTTAGCTCGACAAATTAGGCCTTGACCACAAACGAGCTAGCAAGCTTGCACGTAAACTCCATGCACGTTCTGTAAAGTGTGCCCACGAGCTCGCTACCACTAATAGTAGGCACGCAATGGAAAACAAGAAACAAGAATAACCCACACAGCCAGGTTCTGGAGGCGGATGCTTCCAGCAACCCTCCAGATCCCCAAATCCCTTTCTGTTCCTGCATGGTGGTGGAGGGGGCTTACAGCTCTTTTGCGCCAATATGTCTCCATTTCCTTAATTGATGTTCAACATCGCCAAGTTGGGAGAGTCTCCTCTGCCTACGTACTTTTATATTCCTTTTTTTATTTGGACAGTTGGCAATATATTCTTTTGGGGTGAACACCACTACACCATCATGGAGCATTCAAGAATGTGGCATTTGGTCTTTTCAGTTCAACTGGTTCTGTGCAATCATGTGTTTCTACAACTCGCTCACAAGTGCAACAGTCTACTCCTCAAGAAGGTTCTCCACGCAGACATCAGCCTTAGCTCCAGAACTTACTACTCTTGTTGGACATCACATCTCTTGTCAGCACTGGATGGTCTAGCACACTCAGATCTGATGAGACATCAAATTATGGCTTGCAACCCTGTGAACCTCAGTCAACTTGTGGTGGATCTAAGATCCAGACATCTTAACTACTGAAATCAACAGCCCCTGTTCCCAGAGTAAACAATAGTAAACAGCTGACTTATCATCGACGGTGCGCGCTTCCTGTCGGAAATGCACATGCAATCCACCCTCCTTATACAATGCGAAAAAACATATGCTTGGATCTTCCCCATCACATTCTTCGCAACACTGCCAGATTCAGGCTGAGGGTACATACTCTTCGCATTGAACAGCCTATTTGGTCCAATAGTACTTCTCCGGTCTGTGATATCTGTGATTTTGATGACATACAAAATGAAAAACATTTGTTGTTCAGATGTTCCAATCCCCAGGTCTGCTCTCTCCGTCAAAAGTATGCCTCTCTTTTTGAGCACACTTTTTCTTTTTGAGCACACTTTGCCTCTCTTTTGCCTCTCTTTGAGCACACTTTGCCTCTCTTTTTGAGCCTCTTTTGCCTCTCTCTTTGAGCACACTTTGCCTCTCTTTTGAGCACACTTTGCCTCTCTTTTTGAGCACACTTTTTCTTTTCTACATCTCCACCTCCCCCACAGGATGCCCTGTCAAGGTACCATTCACCATGTGAATCCCCAGGACATTCATACTTTTTTTAACCAGGATAATAACAAACTTCCTTTTTCCTTCATGATCTCATGTGCATTCATGAACAGGCTAGCAGTCAAACATATTGACTGAGGCCTTTTTCCCTTGTACCCCTGGTAACATTTGTAATACATTTTACATGAGAAGTGGAGGCTGCATTTATGGTCATTGGATGTCCCAGGATTGCTCTGGATGCATTTTTCAGCCAGACTATGTTAACAAAGTAAGAGGTGCAAGCCATCTAAGAGGGCAGCTTACTGGAAAGGAAAGAAAAAAGGAAAGATCTACGCTTGCCGTTCGGCCGCGTGCATTAAGGAAAGAGCCTCCCATTGACTCCCAGCGATAGAGGGCATCTTTATCTCCACCCCGGCTGCAAGGATTCGATCCGGGGACCGGCAGCTTACTAATAGGAGTAGCAAACAAGGAAGGAAATGAGAGGAAGATATTCTGTTTGCAGCATAAACACCGTGCTGTGACAGTGTTAGTGACTCTCAACGTCAATGAAGGAAGAAGAGACACAGTGGCTTTGGGTGCCTTCTTCTAAAAGGAAACTAGACTGCTTATCCTCTTTGGGTGTGGAGACGGGAGTTGCTAACACCACTGGCAGGTACAGCTATGTAACCCTTTCCTTCCCTTCCCTTCCCTTCCCTAACATCACTGCATATCAAATCCTGGCTGCAAGAGAGTAGCAATTACTTAAGATGGCGTGATTCTCCTAATAGAGAGTCTAGCTGTCTGTGAAGTTAAGGAAATAAGTGGTAGCAAAAGCAATTCAACCTAGCTACTTTTATTGCTTCTACATTGTCTCAATTTTATGGGGCAATACCAATTCATTGAGCTTAAAAATGCAAAAAATGTTTTTTTTATTGTACAAGTCCTTTTTTTTCCAAACAAGATAGAAGTCAGTTGCTTAGACTGGACGCCTTTTGCTTCTGTAATCCGTCCTTTCTTGTCGTGTTAGAGTTTATTGTGAGGATAGTGTGCTGCAAGTTACTCTATCGTAGGGCTGATGATCAGCCTAACATTATGCTCAAAAGAAAACAAGGCGCTTTTCATGCGGTTTACAGCTGGAGTCTCAACCCGGTGAAGTCTACCAGGAAGAGGCCCTTGCGAGGCTTCTTTTGCTTCCTTCAAGGAAGTTCCTGCCTTACAAGCATAAGATCCCTTCTCAAAAGATAACTCGATCACGTTTTGAAAGCCAGCTTTCTTTTCTTTTCTTTTGAACACTAGCCATGCTGCCGATGAAAGCTCTTGAATCTGTTTGCAAACATCTGAGTTTGTCTCAAGCTGCTTGCTTTTTTGGTTTTTTGTCACAGCACTTTCCCAAAGGATAAATCAACCGTGAAATTTTTTCATGGCTCATAGCTGTTTGGTTTCATTTGAACGCTAAGCAGCTAATCTATCTGGCTGAAGGCCAAGATCCAATGTAAACAATGTAAGCAATTGATAAGAGCTCATCCAATCATGGAGGTCAGGAGCAGAGAGGGCTACATAAGGAAAAATTTTGATCGTGGACACATTGGGCTCCAAGCCCAGAACTTCTCTCGTGCTTCAGGCACGACTGTTTGCAGCAAGCCATGGCCAACTTGAGCTCCGTGGAACAAGCTGACCCAGGAGGCCAAGAATGTGCATCAATGACTGGGGCCAAATTCAGATCAGTATGAGAGGCTGATGACAGGCCGGTTCCTAACAGAGTGAAGCTTGCATTTGAAGGCCATCCTAATCCACAGGTCCCAAGGTGAGCCATCATCTGCCGTCTCACAGATGACCACCAACAGAAAGTGGAGGTGGTCATGCCCAGCGCCATAATTGCACCGGAAGAAGAAAGCAACCAATAGAGAATATACTAGGCCTCTCCCCTCCTTGCAGCACACAGCAAGGCTGCGAGGCCAGGCCTCGCTCAAGTGCGGAATTTCTTGGGTTTGCTGAACTCCTCTTTAGCACCCCCTGGGGCTCCAGTCGCCCTCCGCTTCTCTGAAAGCGCCTTGATAGCTTGATCGTCGTAGTTGGTGGTGTCCTCCTCCAGCAAGTGTGTCCACTTGGTGCGGCCTGATCGCCCGAAATTGCGGACCTGTCCATGTCAGACAAATAGGTGTAACAAGGTACATTGATCCAATTTGCCACACACAGGCCCGCGGGATATGAACCCAGTCGAGAGGCTGGCAAGTCATGCAGAGCTTGCTGCGTATCATTTTTCTTGTGAAGGAGTGACACATCAAAGACACTGGTTTCAATTGTTTTCTCCAAGGACCAAAGAATGCAACCAAATGCACCTGGGTGCAACGTCCCACTGCACCACGTTTATTTGAGGGAGAGAATGCACACTAACACCACTGGGTGAGGCAGCACTAACACCATTTCCACACTGGTGAGGCCCCTGGTCAGGTCCTCCCGCGCTCTCACATGCGTGGCATTGCATCCACCTTGTGCACAAGGCCATCCATTCTCATAAGACACCCAGAGAGGCTCAACTGCTGTGGGGAAGAAAGAGCCGCTGCACCTGCGCTCCTTGCTCATTCCTCTTCTCCTGGCCTGAGCTCTGCTGAACACACCCTGCTCTCCACCTTGCTCTGAGTCCCTGAGAAGGCTCCCCACAACTAGTTACTTTGAGTTACATTTCTTTGGGTTACTTGGGAATAGGCATAGGCCTGCCTAGTTTTTTGTTTTGCCATTTGCATGCTCTTGCCCAGAAATGGCGTTTCAAACATAATATTCCTTTCTACATGTGATCGACACTGTTTTAAAGACACTGTCCAAGCGCTCCTGACATCCATATCACGTTCATACCTGCATAACCTTGGGTAAGATCTCCTTGTTGAACTTGTCTTCGCCCGTGGGAGCACTGTAGTCCCGGTCAAAGATGGCATCCCTTCCGGTTGTGCCTCTGGGATCATCCTCAGCCTCCTGCATAAATTAACACGAAACCAAAAGGATGGAGTCATAGATATATGGATATACTACTCAGGCTGACAGTCAAAAACCCATTTCGTGCAAGGGGCTATCCTTGAGGGTCCTGAGCAAACATTTTGATTACTCCTTGCAGTGAGCCACTGGGTATCATATTCTCCTTCCTAGGCCATCTTCTTGGACAAGCAGAAACTTGCTGTGGTTGGGTTTGGAAGTACATGCCTCCCTCAAATCACCTAGCATTTGTGCCCAACAGTTGCGCAAACACCACATACAAGTGAAAATTGGGCTGCTGCTGGAATCGCACCTGGAAGAATGCAACATTGCGCCAGCAATTTTGCAAGTAAGCACTAATTGGCAGGGAATGCACCCTTGTGCCGGTACTTCATGCAAATGAAATGTGGGCAGCTGCTGACTCGCACCTGGAAGAATGCACCCTTGTGCCAGTACTTCTGCAGGTAGCTCCACTTCTCCTTCTGCTTGGGCTTCTCAATCTGCAGTCAGGTAGCACAGTGAAACGCACATCTCATTGCTTCAGCTTCATCACATCAAGCAATCCAGCTTGAACCTCCCTTTGTATGTACCTTGCAGGCATGCAGGCTTGTTAGCACAACTCCATGCTATACATATGCAGAAGGGCTGCACGCACACACACACACCTTTGGGTTCGCCCTCTCCCATTCTCTGCGCTCCTCTTCGGTCATGTGCTTCAATCGTTCGCGCTCTTGAGCTGCAGCAGCCTGGGTACAGCAGCCATGAGTGAAAGGCATGCTGGACCCACATCCATACACACAAATTTTGATGCCACTGCTGCTTAGTGCACCAATGAGCAAACATTTTCATGCCACTGCTGCTTCGTGGGCCAATGTGCAATAATTTTTAAAATTCTGCGACTTTGTGCACCAATGTGCATAAGTTTCAATACCACTGCTGCTTTGTGCACCAACGTGCCAGCAGAAACAGGCAGCCAGATATGTCACCAGCATGCAATGCTTCATCTGCCTAATCGCAGAGGCTCAATAAGAGCAACCCCATTAGATTGCGTTCAACATAACTATCCCCGTTAGAGCGACCCCATTAGATTGCGTGCAACAGAACTCATTTATAAATGAGTACACATTCATAAAGATGTCAATTACAAATGACCCTAGCATGCAGGCAACCCCTTGTGGGCCTTCACTGGCCCTCACCTGCTTCTCTCGCTCCTCTCGATCCCGACCAATGCGCGACAGCTCGCGCACTTTCCATTGCTCAAAGGCCTCCACCTGACAGACAGGGGCAGCATAGAGTTTAATGTCCCCTCAGCATTGTCAGGCCAGTAACTTACATCCAGGCCCGGAACTTCCATCCCTGTGTTCAATTTGCAAAGTTTACAGAGTCTGCCGTGGCACTCCATGGCAGCGTGAGGCAGCAGCTGAAGGCTGTTTGCACAACTGCAGCAGCATGGGCCATGCGGTGAGGTGGCACGTGGTACAGCAGGGCCCAGCAATGCACCCTGCTCTCACATGAGCATGTCGGGGGGGTGTAGCACTCCCTCCATGTCTCATATGTCTACATCTGTGCATCTCAGCACCAGCAGGCCCAAAAGTGTGAGAGTCCATACATTGGCCAAAGGCACCAATTTGAGAGGAAAGGAATTTGCTTGCGCAGCCTGGGTTGTGGCACTGACGGGAGCACTTGACGAACAGTCGCACCTGGTCCTCCTCATCGTCCGTGTTGACCTCCTCCAGCTCAGCCCCATTGCGCTGCAACTCGTCAGGGACTGCAAGCAGCAGCAGCAGCAGCAGCAGCAGCAGTGCGTGTGTGTATGTATGTGTACGTGTGTGTGCGTGCGTGTCTGTGTGTGTATGTGTCCCAAGCGCGCTCAGACTTGGGGTTAGGTGCATGAGTCTATCTGCATCAACAATGCCCTTCAGCTGCACATGCAGCAACAGAGAAACACGATGAGGCAGGGACCAGGCTTGGCGTGAATGGGCCATAAGTCGTTAAAAGCTTCAAGGTAAAAATGTGGAACACTTTATAACAGTCCTTGCTCGTGTTAAACCTGAAAAGCAGGGCATCTTTTACAGCGGACTTTTTAGTGCAACTGCTTGAGCAGAAATCATTTGCACATGTGTAATTTAAGCTCCAGCAGTAATATGACTTGCCTAAGCAGCAGGCAATTGTAGGCTCAAACGTGTGTGAGTGTGAGTGTGCGTGCGTGTGTGTATGTGTGTGTGTGTGCACGTGCGTGCGTGCGTGTGTGTGTATGTGTGTGTGTGCACGTGCGTGCGTGCGTGTGTGTGTGTATGTGTGTGTGTGCGTGCGTGCGTGTGTGTGTGTGTGTGCGCGTGCGCATGCGCACGCTGTGCGCTCACACACAACACTGGCTGATACATGCACCGAGGCACTGTTTAGCGTGCAGGTGCAGGGTTTCCATCACCCCTTGCCCTTTTATGGCTAATTACAGCACACAGTGCAGGCTGCCTGTGATCTCTTGCCCTGCTTATGTAGCACGTGGTTGAAAACAAAACTTCATGGCCGCTGATGACCTCATGACCAACCTCACCTTGCCTTGCCGCCTGGGCCTCTGCCGCCAAGTGTTCAGCCACGATCTGCCGGGTCTCTGCCTGCAGCAAGCAACAAAAAATTTATGATGTATCACTTTGCACCAGCCTTTGTGCCCAACTGCTGCAAGAGCTCTGAACAATGCTGGTGGTGCGACAGAAGGGAAGCGTGAATGAGCACCTGACGGATCCATCTCAGAGAAAGAGAGAACTGGTAGACAACCATGGAGCTTGGTACCATTCAAAATGCATGCACATCCAAGCTCATACTTTTACTTGGAGCCTCGAGGCCACGGGTGCTGCAAGGCGGTCACAGAGATGCCTCTGCGCTGCATGGCATCCCAGCATAATTGTCTCATGCATGACAGCACACCTTTCGCTCTTCTTGTCTCTGCTTTTCTCGCAGCTCCGCCTCCTGCTCCTCCCGCTCTAATCGCTCTCGCTCTGCTATTGTCTGCATGAAAGATGAGAGAGCAGCCCAATGTAAGTGAGAGCCGAGCAGCACAGCGTCAATGAGGTACCAAGCAGCACAGTGCAGTGTCAATGAGATGCCAAGTAGCCACAGTACAGAGTCGTTGAGTTGTTGTGTCAATGAGATGCAGCGTCGATGAAAAACAGTGCCAATGAGATGCAGTGCCCATGAGATGCCAAGCAGCACTGAAGACGCATGCACCATTAATGCGCAAAAAACACACAAGCATCAATTGACCTGGTCAAGTGCTTTGCTGCACTTTAAGACTGTTGACGCACAGCCAGGATGGTGCATAAGACGCTGCCTAGGCTGACTGCAAAATGCTGCATTCATGTGCTGCTTTCTCGACCTCCTACTCCTGCAGACAGCAGACCCTTGGGTATTCACATGCACTGTACTCTGTACTGCACGACAGTGTGAATAGCCCTTTAAACTGGTATTCACCCAGTTTTACTTGAGCGTATTTTTATGCACCATCACGGAATATGAAAGGTGTTCTGGCTGCTGATATTTTGCTTGAGAGCTTGTGCTAAGAGGATCGTGCTGTGGGATTCAAAGCATAGCTGGCACTGCTTTACCTAGTCACAACCTGAATTTTTACTCCTTGTTTCCGGTCAGGAGCTGTGATAGAAACTGATGCTAGATTCCAGCTATGGACACAGAGGAGCGCTGTGGCTCCTATAGAAATGTGCCTACTCCCAACCAGGTAACTGATCGACCCATTTGAATTCCAGGACGAACGTGCTTTTTGTCTGCAACTTTGTGCCGGATGAGAGGGCAGGCCTTCACTTCTTGGGACTGTGACGTTCCTCATAGCTGGTTACCCCGACAGCACGCTCCCAAAATCTGACGTAGCAGCATGACTTTCCAATCTAAGAATAGCTTTATTCCTGCAGTACCGGCCATTTGGTGCAAATTTGAAATGCACCTTTTTTGCTCACATAGCCTCTCAGAGTTGAGCCAAACGCAGCAGCTCCACATGCAGACCTTTCCAACAAATACTTATGTTAGGGCATAAAAAAATGTATGGCACGCTCACATAACGCCGAACAGTCATGCATCCAAATAGCCTGTATAGCACGGCCAGGGAGGCCATTTAAAGGGTTGACCTGATGCTTGTGTACAAAAGCTGCCCACCCTGGCCACGTCTTCATTGCTCACATTCAAGACGAGCAGAAAGCGCGTGTTCAAGTAAACTCTCAGTCCTGAAATCCATGGTGGCAGGACGTGGGACAGTGCACCTGTTGCATTCTAGAGAGCACAAGCAATCCAAGCCCCACTCCCTGCCACCATGGATCTTTCTATAAGAGTGAGCCTTTAACCCCTCTTAACAGGGCAGCCCCACCCCAGGTACCTGCAACCGTGGGAAGGGGACGCACAACACAAGAGCATGTCTTACGTTCATGGGCAAAGATAGCCCTATGGTCCCAAGGGCAGCTCACCTCACGAGACTCCTTGGGCACAAAGACCGGCTTCAGCAGGCGCCGGCCTGCGTATGCTTCATCTTCCGAGTCTGTTTCATACTCTGACTCCTCCTCCTGTGCTCAAGGCGTGATGGAAATGTAATACAAGGTTGCCAACCACCGTGCTCAAAGTGTAACATGAATGTGTCAACCACTGTGCTCAAAGCGAGAAAGAGTGCAGCCGACTCCGGGATAGGTGTGCCAAGGAAAGCAGGCTACCTTGTGCAAGAATGACACCAATGACCAAAGAACCCAATAGGACTTGCTCCAGTCAGCATGGCGTTGAGCAGCATGTTCTTTTGTCTTTTGGCGGACAAAGCACCCTGCTGCCTAATGCAGACCAAATCAGACGAGATCTGACAGCCTCGGGATCACGGCAAGAAAAAAGATACGAGAGGACCCCATATCCTCCGGAGGTTAAGGGCTCACCTAGCTTAGCGAGGGCCCAAAATTAGGCCTGATCTTGTGCAATTGAACATATCATTTTGATTCAGTTCACACACACACAATGTTAGTCATAACCTTGCACAGTCTTGGCCAAGCCTGGTCCTCACAAGCATGGAGCTCTGCATAGACCTCATTGGCTGCAGACCACGCCATGCATGCTGCATGTATGCTTCCCAGGCTCCCTGATTCCTGTTGCACGTTGGCAACCAATCCAACGAGCCCCAGTCCTTCAGAAACACCCATGCCCACGCCCATGCCCAAATCCTTCTGAAGATGCCAACAGCCAACTCCATAAGGCCCAAAGGCAGACACAGGTCCCCTCAAGGCAAGCACACTACACTGTAACTTGAACACACAAGGACATGCATGCGCAGCATCTCTGCCCTGGCGCATCTACGCACCTCTTCTTCTTCTTCATCCTCGTTCTGTTGCTGTTGTAATGCCGCCTCGTTTGCTTTTTGCTGCTGTATCAACCTGATCAAGCATGAAAGGTGACACGTCGACAGGATGTCAAGCCACCAAATCAAGAGTTTGCACAGGGAGCAGATTGAGGGCCTGATATAACTCACTTTCCAGCCAAACACTTGAACAGGAAGCCAAGAAAAGCAAGGCTTCTACAGGACCACATCCCCTTTGGGTGGTGGGATGAGATGCATACCTTGCAAATGTGAGTGCATTCGCACAACACGAAGGTGGAAGTTACAAGGTGCCGAGGTGAATCACAATGCGCTTGCAGCAGCATGAGTTGCAACTCTTCTCAATTTGGGCACCATTGGGCGTGTGAAGGGCACCATGCCATGGAGCAGTCAAAGCTCCTACACTACCAGCAAAACAGATGCTTCATCCTGCTCCTGTGTTTGCCCACACAGCCCTCCCACACCCCTATCAAACGTGTATTAGAAATTAATGAATGAAAAGTAGATGACCCTTATGTATTGAGGGTTTTTTGGAAAACATGGCAACCAGGTGAATGCTTTATGCTTTGGTCTTGGTACGCAACAATGCTGCTGCGGTGGCACTATACCAACACCTCCACGCCCCCTCGTCACCCCTACTTGCCTTAACCTCCCTTTGCTTCTCCCTGAACTCAACCCTCACACTGGCAGACCTTCTGTACTCCATGCTCAGCTTGGAGTACAGTGCCGACATAAAACACTGCGTGCCACGCTGTCTAGTCACGAAGCAAGCGACTGCCTCACACCCACCTCCCCCTCACCCATGCGGGAATGCTGCTGATGCTGCTACTGCTGCACCATATGGACGTGTCCATGCCGCCTGCCACAAACCCACCTCTCCCTCACAGCCTGCCGCCGCTGATCTGCCTCCGCCTCGTCCTCCTCCGGCACCCCCTCGCGTCGCTGCTGGTCCTGCTTGCCGCCCACATCATCATCCCCTTCCTCCTCGCTATCTGGGCGGGGCGCCTCCCCCCGGGCTTCCTCCTCCGCACGCCTGCGCACAATCTCCGCCGCCCGGATCTCACGGTGCCTGTTCCTGACCTCCTCAACGTCTTCATTCTTGCTGGCTGCCAGGCGAGCCAGGCGTGGGTCTGCCTTGCGCTGGACCACCACAGGGGCTGCCACCTCCGTGCGCACAGTCTCCCCTCGACTCTCTGCCAAACTGAGGTCCTGCAGGTGCTGCTGCTCCTGGGTGGCCCAGTCGGGGGCTTTGCCTGCCCAGTAGCGCCTGACCTGCAAGCGCGCGTGCATTTGATTTGGGGTTTGCAACTCTCAGGGGTAAGGATCTTGTTTGGGGGTAAGGGCTGGAGCAGTTGCACTTTGCGCACGTTGCAGGGACCTGTAACGAAGTGTATTTGGACGCTAGCAAGTGCACTCAATCATGTGTTGTCTAATATGCATGCATGATGGGTTTTCCAGGGCATCCAAAAGTGGTGTGTTGCTGTTCTTGGTTAAGTATGAATGCAGGTATGGTTGCGCAAAACGACAAGTAAGAAAGTGCGAATTGCTGCGAGCAAAATCGCTGGAGAACGCTTTAGCAAGCTAATACGAAGTGTGTGTTTGTGTGTTTAAGATTGTGTGTGTACACGTGTGCGAGTGTGTATGATAATGTGTGAATGCGTGCATTCATGTGCGTGCGCGTGCATGAACGCGTATGCATATATGTACACGTTAGTGTGTGTTGTGTATGTGTGTGTATGCGCGCACACTCATGTGCGTGTTAGTGCGTGTTTGTGTGTGTTTCTGCATGTATCCACGTGCTTGCATGTTTCTGTGTGTGTATGTGTGTGTGTGTGCGTGTGTGTGTGCATGTTTGTGTGTGTGTGTGCGCGCGCGCCCACACTCGCGCGTGTATGTGTGCTTGCGTAAGAGCGTTTGATAAGGGACATGCGTTTCATGCTATTTAAGAAGAGCAGCCAGCCTTAGCACAGATTGTTTGTGTGTGCTAAGCAGGTACTGATGAGAAAGTTTGAGCATGCATGCATGAAAAATCAACACACCTTTGTAGCCTCAACGCGCCCCTTTTTGTCCGCCTCTTCATCATCCCTTCTCCGGGCTGCTAAAGCACCATGCCTGTGCATAATGTTTGCCTCCCTGTTCAGCTTTGTTAAAACTGAATCAGCTCAGCTTCCCTAGCAAGCAGGCACAGCCTTTGCTGAACCCTTTCCTTCCCTCTTCTCCTTTGCCACCCCTCTCAGGAACGTAACACGGGAGCAGAATGGTTTGAAAAAGGAATTAGAAAAAGGAATTCAATTTGAATGGGCATGCAGGAGTGAAATATGATCAGCACAAACGGCTCCGATTATGGGCAGAATAAATGAAAAACTTTTATCCCCTTACAAATGGATGTTACAGTATGCGACGCAAGGCATCAGCTTTGATGGGCCCCTGACCAAGATTAGTCCGATGCTGGCTTCTGGGCAATTTCGCCCGAAGGATCATGCACCCAAGAGCATGGGTTGTGTAGTGCAGTCAGTTTCATGTGGTAGCAGCCATTCCGTGGCGCTCTTGGGTAAGTGGGTCCAACACTCTGTTGACCTGAGTCATGCCGTGTCCCCTTCCAACCCTATGATGTTTCTGATCAGAACATCACTGTATGTAATAGCCCTGCTTGATGTCTACCAGCAGCTGTTGTCGTCGCAATTGCCCAGCCTTATCCTGGGCAGGGACAAGGCTCCGACTCAGCCTCCTCATTCAAATGAACACACACACATACACACACACACGAGCAAGAGTGATGCGTCCATGTGCTTTCCAAACACAAGCGCGTGTGTCAATTTAGCATGATAATATGAGAGCGCGAGCGTGCACGCACGCACACACACACACACACACACACACACACACACACACACACGCACACACACAAACACACATACACACACATGTACAGGCATAAAATGCAGCACACAGATACACATGCACGGAGAAGCATGGAGATGCATCTTCCACTGACACATTTCATGGCACTCGATGAATTTTGCTGGCACCACACGCAGACTGTGATGTAGTAGTGACTTTTGGGAGAGGAGAAGACGGGCAGGTGCGATGCTCTGACGCCTCATGTGTGGAGAGTGTGCTTGCGTGTTGATTGAGGTTTTGCGTTCCTGCTTCTGGGCTTTTTAATTGGCAACTTCAGAGAACCAGATACCCGTGTCTGTAGCGCACTCTGACTGACACATACTTGCACACACGCGCACGCACATGCAGCTGGGCCACGGGGCCTGCAATGAAATCGAAGCCCCTGTAGCTGTCAAGAGCTTAATAGACAAGTCCGTGGAAAGTGTGGAATGCGGAGCTGAGTACACTCTTGCCGTGACACGTGATGGATCCCTGTACAGCTGGGGGGTGAGTTCCTGTGCTTCATTGCAATGCACACCGTGCATGCGCTTGACTTGTCCTTCATGTTGGAATGTTGAAATGCTTTACTGCGCATGCTCCTTTCCCAACCCCTGACTCCAGCTGTTGTCATTTCACGCACTAAGTGGGCTTGCAAAAAATGGTGGTGCTACTGAATGGAACATCGTGGAATTGAAAGAAAGCTTGTAAGCTTGTAAGGAAATTTCAGAAGGAAGGCAAATGGTTGGAATCAGGGGCGTTTTTCTTCTCATCAGAAGCACTGCTGGAACCACTGTTCCCAAAAAAATGTGCATCACACCTTGCCTTCATGTGCAATTCTTAAGAACATGGGAACTCCTGAGTGTTGAAAGGTTATTTGTCCCCCTGCATTGGTCTGTAACAGTGGAGTGGATCAGGAGCTGAGCTGCAAACTGCGGAGCTGCATACTGCGAAGCATGCTACAAAGTTGCAACGAAGCATGCTGCAAAGTTGCATACTTCGTTGCTAGCTCTGGTTGCTCTGGCTAAGTGGCAAACCAATGGCAACTTCCCTGCTCCACCTGCACTTTCCAAGGTTCAAGAGCCGCTCATGACATTGCTGTGTGGCACACCATGTACCATATTCCGCACAGGCAGCTGACTTCGGCCGCTTAGGCCATGGCGACACGGACGACACATTCATCCCAAAACCTGTCAGCTTCTTCAGCGGCAAGGTCCGGGTCAAGGAGGTCAGCTGTGGTGACACGCACACGCTGGTCCTCACTCGCGATGGCCAGCTGTACACGTTCGGTGAGCTTCCCAGAGCCTCATAGTTCTGAGCAAGAAACAGAGCGTGTGACCCCCAAGAGCATGCATGGAGCAGACGCAGGGGTGAGCTCCTGGACACCTCCAGTAAGCAAATACCTTGAAAAATACCGCGAGGATGACACCACAACTGGTACGGGTCCTGATACTGGCACTCATTACAGAGGACGGCACTGTGATGCAATGACACTGGCGCTTGTAGACTGGCTGGGGTATCCTTGTAGAGATGCAACGAGAGGCTGCTGCTGTTCACTTCTCTCTCCTGTATATTGCAGGGCGGAACCAGAATGGCCAGCTAGGACTCGGTCACAACTCAGATGTGCTATCCCCGCAGCTGGTGAAGGCCTTCCAGGTGAGCAGTGTATCTGGATGTAATACTGAAAGAGACTACATTCATTCATGTGCTCAATCATCCCTATACAATGAAGCGCAAACATATGTGGTCAGAATTTGAGAAAAAAAATATTTCCGAATCTGCCCCAGATGCAGATGAGCCACACCTTGACAATCTTAGAAAGATGTGATTGGCATGACTGATCCAGGGATCATCAGGTTTTAAGCATAACGTGGCATACTGCATGTCAAGCACTCCATGAAATTGCCTCGATTCCGTGTGTGTGTGTGTGTGAGTGCGCGCGCGTGTGTGTGCGCGCGCGTGTGCCACTGCTAAGGTTTGCCTCTTTGTCTTTCTGATGCATGGCCAGGAGTTGGCACGCGTGGCTGGCAGTGCTGAGCACGCTGAATTATGGAACTACCACAACTGTACGCCCACCGCTTAATTATGCCTCACTCTTTTTCTTTGATGCAGGGCCAGGAGGTGGCTAACGTGGCTGGTGGTGCTGAGCACACAATCGCCACCATGGCCTCTGGAGAGGTGAGCCTCCTGTGGGTGTGCATTGACACTGCGCCTGTATATGGCTGTCTGTATGTGTGAGGTGTATATGGCAATGCAGTGAACAGCATTATGTATGTATGAGGTGTATACGGCAGTTTTGTATATGGCAGTCAGTCAGTATGAGGTAAGCCTCCTGCTGATGTGCATCGACGTTATTTTACTGGTTAGGTTCCCATGCGCCTGCTTATGCATCATTGTTGTTTGTTTTGGCTGAAGATAGTTGACAGGTAACTGAAATGTGTGTGCCCTTATGCGTCAGTAGCAGCTGGAGGGTTCCTGCGCCACTGCAGGCGCTGCTGAAGGCATGCCTGCAACAGGAGCTAAACTGCCCTTATTTTCACAGAAAACTCTTTTCCCTTGCATGGACTACCTGGTGGACTGCTCAGGAAGATCAACTGCGTTGATGCAGCAATGACATGCGCTGCAAAATGGGCGCTCTGGTGGTCGCAGGTCTATGCGTGGGGCTGGGGACGCTACGGGAACCTAGGAGATGGTTGTTTAGAGGATAGGTGAGTATTAATAGGAGATGGTTGTAAAGAATTAGAGAATTGGATGGTGGGTTTGGGGATTTGTCAGAATGAATCAGCTTTTTGGCTGCAAGGCTGCATTCTTGACCTTGCACAAAGAGAGGGGCAGGCAAACAGAAAACAGGCAAGAATACAGAGAGGTGTGCCATTTGTTTGTGCTTTAATTCCTTGATGGCAAACTCATCCTTGGACCTCATTCAGGAGGGTGTGCTCTAATCGTCAACAGGGTATTCTTTTGTGTGCCAAAAATGTCAAGGGGGGCCTTAGGAGCGACATGTCCGTGGTTCTCCAGCATTGTCTGTGTTCAACAGAGGACATGAGCCTCCTGCAGGCTTGTGCATTCCAGCATGCATTGATGCATATCTGTTTGGCTGTGTGGCCTGCTGCGTTGCTGCACTGAAATCATTATTGGTGTTTTGTTCTTGCTATGAGCATGCTAGATCCTTTCCATCTTCTCAGGGAGCTCTTCCTGGGGCTTCACGCTGCGCGATCTTTAGCAGAGCAATAAAAGGCTCTGATCACTTGTGCAGCATAAGGTTGAACAAGGGGGCTAACTTTGAAGCAAGTTAGCAGCGCAAGTCCTTGCAGAACACTGACATCCATTGCTAGTTGTTTACCCATGCTAGTACATGCAATTGTGGTGCAGATACGTGCCAACAAAAGTTAATGGATTAGATGGCCTGCGGATAACAAAAGTGGCCTGTGGTAAGTGGTGTAGGATGCTTCGATGGACTTGCAATGGTTTGGCTACAGAGTCCAAAATTGTGGGGTTAATTAATTGAATGCTTCTGCCCCGTCAAAAAGGGCAAAGCTGAGGTCCTGTGTCTAGGTATAATGGAGCGGCGCTAGCACCTGCCTAACTTCATGTGTTTGAAACACTCCATCAAGGCCACATGGCTGTGCATCCTCTTCCCTTCACTTGTTTGCTCTTTCAATGCTGCTGCTTCTCTGTTTGAGGTTGTCCTATGTGGTAAGCCAGATGTGCATAAAATGAGGAGGGAGGGCAAGAACGTCCCATTTGCTTCAGCACTGGCTCTATTTCAATCCCTTTGTCAGGCATTCGAACTCAAAGCTTGGTGTGATGTCTCTATTTATCTCATTACCCAAAGCTGACTTTAGGTAGCATGTTGAAGCTCCTTGTGTTCTGTCCTGTGTTGTTGAATAGGAAGGGCCTGTTCCCAGTGGTCCCAGCATGCAACCCTTACAAGCTCACGACATGCAGTCATCTTCTCTCCACTGTTTGTTTGCTGGGTTTGCCCTAGAGGTGAGGTATTGCACATTGCACATTGTTTCTGGGGATGTATCAATGAAGTGTGTACGCTTCCTCTCAAACTTTGCTACAGGCTGGAGGCACAGTGTGGTTGTGACAGACCAGGGGCAGCTGTACACGTTTGGCTGGTCCAAGTATGGGCAGCTGGGCCATGGAGATGCAGAGTAAGTGGATGTGCTTTGTGTCAGTGCGCAAGCGAACATATCTAGCCTAGTAGGCTGTCTACAGCGAACCATTTTGTATGGCCCATGCCAACGCTTTTAAGAGACAGTGGAGCAGAGCAGCTTTTGGCTCCACAACCTCTAGGCTTGTACAAGTAGCACTTTATGGAAAGGTTGGTACAAGTACAACTTGCTCTGTAGTAAACCCTTCAGCTTGTTGTTGCAAGTGCAAGCCTGAAGACAATGGTTCCATCATGGAACTTCCATGTTCAATTGTTGCGGTTGCATTTCATCTCCCTGTCTGCTCTTGTATTTCAAGCCATTCGATAATTGCAAGACGCTTGTTGCTGTGTTTTCTATCGTCTTCCAGCAACAGGCGCTATAGGATTGTACTGACTCAGGGGTGATGTTAAGAAGGCTTACAATCTGCAACTGCTCAATGTCTGAGTACAGGCAAAGTCATTTCCATCCGCCTCCGTATGTTGTGCACCCTTCTCCCATATGTCCTATTTCAACAGTGCGTCAAACTCTCTCTCTCTCTCTCTCTCTCTCTCTCTCTCACACACACTTACCTCACGCTTGTGTGCTTTCACAAGAATGGCTGATGCCTGAAGCACACATGCGGGGTGCCCCTTTGCTGCAGGGACCGACGGACTCCAGCGCTGGTTGAGGCGCTGAGAGGGCGGAGCATTGTGGGCGTTGCAGGAGGGTGGCGGCACACCATGGCCACAGATGCAGACGGCACGCTGTGGGCTTGGGGCTGGAACAAGGTGTGTAGGTGTGTATGTGTGTAGGGGGGGGGGAATGAGTGAGGTTGTCATGCAAAAATTACAATGAGTAAGGGCTAATGTGAGCCCTCGCTTCGCTAGTGATTTGCACCCAGCAGGAGTCAGGTGCCTGGAGGGTGCATATGTAGAGGCTTCTGCGCAAGCAAGGAGCACATGCACAGGACGTGCATGCACTCTGCAGAAAGAGGGCGCAGCAATGGACGCCAGGTTTGGTTGTGGGTTCATGGGAATCGTACGAAGGAACCCTTTTTTGACGCCGATGGGAAGTAGGCATGCAGGCACAGGGCTGCTCCGACTTACCCGTGCTGTCTTTAGCGCTCTCTTAGTAAAAGGCCTCCTTTGACATCAGCATGGATTAGCACGGGTGATCTGGTGCAGTCTTGTGTGTATAACTACCCTGCCCTGCTCTCCAGCATTTGCTGGTTTCGTCCATACCTTCTGCGTTGGTCCATCTTTTCCTGAGGAAGCCTCTCCATCCATTTACGCCGCTCGCTGCCTATTGCGCAGCGCTTTGATCTGCACGTAAAGAGGGAAATTCCTCTGTTCTGCACAGACAGTCAGTGTCAAAGATGCAGCCTGCTTCACTGGGCCCTCTGTAGTGCTTGATGCCAACACCTGAACACCAAACCATCATGTGGTGTGCCTTCCCGCAGTTTGGCCAGCTTGGCCTTACAGATGTGGCGGACCGGAACCTACCAACGGTCGTGCCTAAGCTAGCAGGGAGCCGGGTCTCATTGCTCGCATGCGGATGGCGGCACACAATGGTGAGCTCTTGAGCAGGAGTGCTTGGCTGCGTGTCGGCAGCAAAGCTCCACCTGCCAGAAAAGTTGCACACTGAAAGTAAACCGGTCAAAACTAGTCAGAGGACACAGGTGCGTCTTGCAGGCTGGAGTTGGTGTCCGGTATGAGGAATGATCTTGGTTTGTGCACTATGGAAATGCTAGGGTGCACATGGCAAACCACGGGATTCTTGGCCATGTAAGTGGTGACAACTTTTTCTGGGCCCTTCCACGAGCACAGCATCATCCTTGCTGAGCCACGAATCTTAGTTCATGTTGGCATGGCCCCCCTAGTGGCTCGTCTAGCATCCAATGACATCACCTTAGCATCTAGCGTCCAATGAAATGGCAACGCATCTGTCTGCTCGCTGCAGATTTGCAGGCTACTGTTAGAGGAGTACTGTGGGAGGTCTGATGTCATGGCATTGGCTTGCAAGTGCCTGCTTTTGCTGAGCATCGCGCATCCCATGCACCCTCTCTTCTGCACCCTCTCTTCTGTACATGGATCTGTGTAGCACCCCCGGCAGAAAGTGAACAGGTTTTGCCCAGCATCACACGCCCCACGCGCTCCCTTGTGTGCAATGGTGCTGTGTCGCACCCCTGGCAAGTTTTGACCTGAATTTGCCCAGCACTGCGTGTTTTGTGGTCTCTCATGCGCGCATAGACCTCTGTCGCACCCCTGGCAGGTAGCGACCTGATTGTGCCCAGCATTGCGCGTCCCATGCAACCTCTTGTCTGCACATGGGACTGTGTCGCTCCCCTGGCGAGTCGTGACCTAATTTTGCCCAGCATTGCAAGTTTTATGTACTCTCATGTGCACATGGATCTGTGTCCCACCCCTGGCAGGTCGCGACCTGATTGTGCCCAGCATTGCGCGTCCCATGCAACCTCTTGTCTGCACATGGGACTGTGTCGCTCCCCTGGCAAGTCGTGACCTAAATTTGCCCAGCATTGCAACTTTTATGTACTCTCATGTGCACATGGATCTGTTTCCCACCCCTGGCAGCTCGCGACCTGATTGTGCTCAGCATTGCGCGTCCCATGCAACCTCTTGCCTGCACATGATCTGTGTTGTACTCCGGCAGGTGGTGACTTCAGAGGGGCAAGTGTTCACATGGGGGCGTGGTGTGAACGGGCAGCTTGGCCATGGGAACGAGGAGGACATGCACGAGCCCACGCTGCTGGCCGCACTCAGCCCACCCATCGTCAACAAGGCAGGGTGGGTTCATGGTGTTCAGAACGCAGCTGTTTTGTGAGCTCCTGCATCACAGAGTTGATTGGATGTGTGTGTGTGTTGTGGGTGTGTGTAGGTGTAGGTTTGGGTGTGGGTAGGTGTGGGCGTGTGGGCGTGCGGGTGTCCATGCTTGCGGTTGAGTAGATGGATGACTTGGCCCATGGCTGAGAATGACTGTGGAATAACTGATCTTTTTGAGGAAAGATGGTCCCTGCATTGCTGCGCTTGCCAACAACCGAGGCTGCTGGCAAGCAGGACTGGCAGCACCAGGAGTCTTTACGGAAAATGACAGAAGTCGGGGGATGGGGAGTTGCCATGCACTTCTGAAAGTCGCTGTTTTTTGTCCTGCATACCTGGCCCATGTTAGCCTGGACGATTGTGGCAACACTCCATTTTAATCATGGCCGCTGCTCCAGAAGAATGTTTAGGTTACATGTGTTCTCTGTCTTTTCAATACCCAAAAAGAAGCTCTCAGCTCCTGTGACGCGCGTGCGCAGGTTGATTGCTTCGGCTGCGCAGCTTGGAGCAGGGTCTGTACCCAGTGACCGCTTTGCTGTTGTCCCAGGCAGTACAGTTAATGATACCAGGTGTGTGTGTGTGTGTGTTTGAGCATACGCATGAGTATGACATGCTTGTGTGTGCCATGGGAGATGAGGACTGCTCACGTTTAAGGCTATGCACCTCACCATCACATCAGAGTGCACTTGCTCTCATGCACGCACATCCTGGACCCCTAAACTTGGATACATACAAAGAGAAGCCACTCTGTCACACCACTCTTGCAGCTTCCAAGGAATCAGCCAGTTTGATGATGCAGCAGTGCCAGTCGTCCCTGACATGGCGCCTGCTGGGCAAGGCATGGCAAAGAAGGCAAGACAACAATGACTGGGAGTTTTTGGCAGGACTGTGTGTGTATTTGTGTGTGTTGGCAGCTGAAGGGTAACACCATGGCACCAGCACTCAAATGACCTTCCAACATGGATGGCATGCTAAGCTGGTGCATTGAGTGAGCCAAGTCGGTATGAAAAGTCCATCCATTAAGCCAAGCAGACTGCCTTTCCTTTTCAAGGAAGGTTACAGCCAATATCCATTGACTTGTCTACAGCTTGGAAAGACATTCAAGTTTATAACAAGAACAGGCAAACCTGCAATGCAACAGTGCCTTTGACTAGATTGCTTATCGCTTCTATAATGGTCCCTGTGCAGAATGGCAAGCATTATATGTCAGGTATGAACCACAAGAAAGAGGGGGCTCTTGCGGCAGAATGACTGGCGTTTCCAAGTTGTTGTGACACAACCTAATGTTTTCCTCCCAGGGGATAAAAACATGCGTCATGGGTAGTGAAAGAACTTATGAACCCTTCATCTCAGACACTTATGTTGATGCTTTAGCAAATGCCAACCTTTTTAGCTCATATCCCTGGTAGTTATTTGTGCTGTCCCTTCGATAAATCACATAGCTAAGCTGGTAGTTACAGAAAGCTAATACCCAGCAATAGTTTGCGAAGGGGTAGGTTTAGCAATGTCTTGTATGTCATCAAATGCGTGGCTGCTTTGCACATGCTACACATGCTCTTTTTTGGTTCTCTTCCCATGCCATGGTCGTTGCCAATCAACTTGGCCAGTCTGTACTATCAATGCAACATGTTTTTGCACCATACAATTGCATGATGCTTGTTGAATATAATTGGGCTTTTTTTAGTTATGGCTGAGTCTGCCAAAAAAATATGTAAACTGTGTCTACTGCATGAGTAACTGCTACGTTCTGTTTTGCAAGCAGCAGGCTGAGCTGCAATTTCTCCAAAGAACAGTCGTGCTATTGTTGTGTGATTTGCTTCTTAAGTAAAAGCGCAGTCCTTTTTCATATCCAGTTTTTGCTGGCAATTTTCCATGATGATGGAGTTGTGCCAGAAACTTGATTGTGAAGTGTAGGAAAACCAACTTTGTTTTAGGGGTGACAACTGCTTTTGATAAAGAGTTGCCTTCGGTAAACCCTTTGAGGCTTGTAATTTCCTCGCAAGAAAGGGAAAAAGTAAGATTTTGAAGACTGTGTGATCAGATTGTATAAGGTTAGATCAAGAAAAGAAAGGCTTTCAGAGCTGCCTTCGAGGGCAGCTATGGTTGGATTAGATTCAATTGGGTGAACTTTCAGCCAGACCGTTTAGCTGATCGCCCCTGACTGGTCCCTGCCAGCCAAACATAATGACTCATAGATTCGGAATCTATCAGCTCATTTGTCAGCTCATAAATGAACATTACAAGGTTTACAAGGATAAGGGTAAGCTCATAAATGAACATTAGATTACAATGGTTACAATGGGGTTTGACCTTCAGCCAGGTAGTTTGGCTGCTCGGCCTGCTCAACTGTTCCAACTGCACAAAAAATATCCATGAGAACATTAGATTAGATCAGGAAAGGAAGGGGAAGGGTTGCATAGCCGTACCTGCAAACGAGGGCAGCTCAGCTGAAGCATTAAAAGATGCCTGCAACCAAACCTAAGCTTGAAACTAAAAAGAAAAGCTTGAGGTCTAAAAATTGTTTTGCATTGCTCCAAAAAAACAGAGATGTATAGGAAGCATAGAAGTTGCTCAAAATGTTTCTCAAATAACCATGCCACATTCATGTACAGCTCCATGCTTGCCAGGATAGCAATGAAGTACCGTGTTCAGCAACCAGAGGATTGACAGACGTGTGTGTAGCTCCAACAAAGCAGACATGTGCGGACATCCCAAACTCAGTACATTCAGTCAACAGCACCAAGATACAAGGTTTTACAATTTAAGCCATCAGTCAAGAAGTGCGACTGCTAGGCTGCTCATGTGAAAGACTGTATTATAAAATGTTGAGGAGTGTTTGTGTAGCCCATGCATGTAAGTGTACAAAAAAACCTTGCCAAGAACAAGGGGAAAAATGTCCACTGGTGTTTGTATGACAAAGCAACGGCAAATAAACATCAGGAGTCAGCACCAAGATACACCTTGTGTAGACGCATGACTGGCAGCAATTATCAGTCATTTTTAGCTTACAAAATGCTGATTAGATTAGATTAGATTAGATTAGATTAGATAAGACCAGCGACATGTGCACTTGATTGAAATTAAGTACTGAGAAGACACGAGGCCTGGACAACAGTTAGAGGCGGCACAGCGGCAGCATACAGACCTCAGCAAACTCATTAGTGCTAAAGTTGTGACTCTCCACACTATCCTTCTGGGTGTCGGTGGGACCTGCTATACTGATCATACCTTGAACCAGTTTAAACAACTTGGACTGGACCATCAACGGGCCCATAAACTTGCTCAAAAACTCCATGCCCATTCGGTTCAGTATGCCCATAAGCTTGTTACCACTAGGCGTGCTATGGAAAATGATGCTTCTCACAGCCAGGTTCTGGAGCCGGGTGCTTCCAGTAACCCTCCAGATCCCCATTAGCTTTCATCTTTGTAACTTTGGGGTGGAGGAGGCTCACGGCTCTTCTGAGCCAATGTGTCTCCTTTTCCTTAATTGATGTAGGGAGAGTTTCCTCTGCCTACGTAATTTTTCTTTTCTTTTCCTTTCTTTTCTTTCTTTCTTAGATAACACAGGGAGACCTTCAGCCAGACTGTTCGGCTGATCAGCCTGTGGCTGGTTCATGCCAGCCAACAGCAAATCCAAAATCTCAGACATGAAATAGAAAAGCTTCTTATTGTATTGCAAGAGGAAATTAGATACGAGGGTTACAGAAGGTTACAGAAAAAAGAAGGCCTCCAGTCAAAACGTGAAGATAATATGGGCCTCGTCTTGAATTTGCCCGCATGAGCATCTGTGTAACAACATGGGGAAAAAATCTGTCACACACCGGAGAAATCCCATCCTCCCAAGACGCAGTTTCCACAGTCAAAGAGTGAGCTCTCGACCTGAACCTCAGGAGGCTCCTAACCTTCTGCATGACATGCCGAGGCAATTCCAGATGCAAATACCCTGGCAGCCGGATAGGCTTGTGCGCATTTTGGTCAAAAGGCAGGGCAAAGAATGCTTGATATGTGGCCTGTTTGTTATTTTTTGTTTGCAGATACACTCCTTCAACAGCTCTCCATGCACCGTGCAATCTGTGCCTCAAATCATCAGTAAAATCATGCATTGATATAGGCGTACCCTCAGAGGGTCCCAACTCGGGGGGTCTGTGCTAGGAAACTTTTCTGAGCCTCCCTGGCCTCACCCCTCCCAAATTTTTCTATGCAGTTATGTTCTAGGTTATAACAACACAACTTTGCATAAAAATGTTTGGGAAAATCGGCTTGGTGTGCGTGCTAGGGTGCTCAAAATGGGAAAAAGGGGGCATTGTGGTGAAAATTGGGAATTTTCAACCCCGCCTCATTTCGTCAAATTTACCCTCAGGTGTGTAGCAGTGATATAGTAGACACAATTGGAAAAGAAATGGAGTCAATCGGTGGCCTGGCTGGGTCAGGGTGGGCGAGAACGTCTGAGGGGGTAGGTGGACCTCTGAGCACTCATCTCTGTTTTCACTCAGGGAGCACTTCCCTTGAGATTTTTTTCACATTTCTTTCATTATAACATCTTTTTAATCATATTTAGGCCTAAATATAAAATTTGGGGTCAAAATTCCGAGATTTTTTCAAATCTCCTGCCAACCTGTGATCTGGCATAGATCACCACCGGACTCTTGATACAGGATGAAAAGTATTGCTAAATGCAGCCTGTACTACAGGTTTTCCAACGCACTGCTCTTCATCCTGTATCAAGAGTTTGGCGCAAAGTTATAAGCGGTCAAAGTTTCACACATGAGTTGGGACCCTCTGGCGTACCCTGCTTCATCGCTGTTACAACTTGTCTTTTGAAAAGACTCACAGTGATGCAATCTTTGGAAGCCATCCAGGATCTGAGCAGTCCAACACGAGGGGGCCTTGGAGTCACTTGCACGGTGCAAGTGCATATCTGCCTACAGGACCTTCCTGAGCGTCTCACAATTAGAATTGAGCAGACCATCGTACATCTTGATAGCGGATTTAAACCAGTAGAATTGCAATGGCACATTCCCACACTCTCTAAAAGCTGCCCAGTTTGTAGTTGCACGCTTCAAACCTAATGTGCCCTATAAAAGAACTCATGTGGCGCACTTGCAGCTCACTTGGAAGTTCTGTCAGCTCACAAATGAAGAAGAACTTCATCTTCTGGAAGACGCTGTTGTTGTGTTGCAAGAGGAGATCAAATACAGCCTGAGCACTGACTAGTTGCAAAACAGGCTGTGCAAGAGGAAAAGTACCAGCTGGATCTTCTGAACCCCAAAGGTGAGAAAAGGTAGGGTTACATCACCATGTCCGCGTACAAGGGCAGCTGAGCGGATACACTAAGGTCTGTATCCAGACCTGGGCAAATTAATGCTCGACTTATAACACCTGGACTTGAAAAAAATAACAAATCATGATTGTTGCATTTTGTTTGGTGGAATAGCACGAGGTACATTTTGTTCACAGGAAAGAAAGAAAAGAAAGAAAAGTCTACGCAGGCCACCCGCCGCGTGCATTAAGGAAAAGTTCCTTAAATAGCAAGCTAGCAAGGGCCTCACCAGGGGTCCCTCAAAAACTAGCTACAGCTAGCCTAGGAGAGGCATAGAGACTGAACTAGTGCCACAGTAAGGATCGATGTTCACAGGCTCCAAAGTTGATGAATCAGACAAAAGCTCAGAACATTTGATGAAAAATGTACTGCTGCGTATGTTTCAAAGGCATTAATTTCGTGCCCATGCAAAGCTCCATCGTGATGTTCACTAGGATAGTGTTTAGCATTCATATGGAAGAAGACGCATGTTTACTCCCCCAAACGCATATTAGCTACTAGCTAGGATAGTATCCTGAATGCTAGTAGATAACCCATAACCTAACTTGAAGTGGAATTCAGACGATTGGGGCGTTTGGGTTTTGGTGTTCTAATGTACTTGCATGGGTGCGGGCAGCTTCCTCAAAGGCAAGCCAAGTGGTGTCATGGCAAGGATTGCCTTCAAGGTTCACACAGGGGAAGGTTGGTAGTTGATTTCAGCTAAGTGCAGATGTCGTTGATTTTGCATTCAGTTGGTGATTGTCTCACGCGGATAGCTGTGTTGGTCCTCTGTGTGGTCCTGCGCCTGTTGCAGGAGGGAGAAGAAGAAGAAGAAGAAGAAGAAGAAGAAGAAGAAGAAGAAGAAGAAGAAGAAGAAGTGGGCTTGGCAAGGGGTAGCCAAAATGGCATTAGGACAGCTGATTATTTCTTCAGTGAAGCATATGCCCCTTCAAACCTGCTCGTTAAAGGGACACAGATCTCACCTTGATATCATCTGCATGAGCACCAATTGCACAAAGAGGAAGACTCATTCCTGCGGGCTGAGATTTCCACACAGAGTGTGAGATCTCAATGACCGATTTTCTGCATGATGAATCCGGATGCAAGTGCAGTGGCAACTACCTGTTCCAAATGAAAGCACAGAGGTTTCTTGAGAAATAAATGAAAAACCACCAGTATATAGGTAGCAAGGCCACTGGCACTCCCTATGTCAAGGAAAAGAGGATAGGGCCGTAAATCTCCTCCACCAAAAGAATAAAAATATAGATGCATGGGGATCAGGAGGATCACTTGCAGTCCCCCGTGCCAACCTTGTTGATGAGAGTTAAAAGAAATGTTTTTGAGAGTCCTCAAAGACCATGACATCGCAGTGCTTACAGAAACAAGAACTGGTGATGCATCTAGGTTGCTGCAGCACTTGCCTGGCTTTACTTTGCACAACTTGGGAATGGCTAGAGAGAACGAAGGCAAAAATGGGTTTGGGATTGCTGTGTTTGTTGCGCCAGGCAGCTCAGATTATGTGCGCTTCCATAAAGTCAGTGAGCACACGCAGTGTATTTGGCTTCAATGTGACAAAAAGATGTTTGGGCTGGGGGAACATGTGATGATAGGTGCTACTTACATAAATCCTCTGAGTGGTTCGTTCACTTCTCGTGCTGTTCACTCTCACTTTACTAACCTTTTTGAGGACGTGCTTGATGTTTTTCAGGTATCTTCGCAAGTCGTTTTGTGTGGCGACTTTAATGCGCATGTTGGAGAGCTGAGTGAAGTGAGTGACGCGCATTCTCGGTTTGTGTTGGACTGCCCTGAGCTCCTTGAGACTAGGAGATGTGCGTGCAAGAGTGTGAACAAGGCAGGCCAGCTGTTGGTTGATCTAGCAGCTGCGACGAGTATGGCCATTTCTACTGGGCGTGTTGTTGGAGATGATGGGCAGCCCTCTTTCACTGGGCATTTTGGTGATAAGAGAAGTAGGCCAGACCATGTGTTGTTGTCTCCGGCTCTGCTCAAAATCGTACAATGTTTTGAGATGAAAGACACGCGTGCCTCAGATCACGCAGGCTTGAGCACTGTGTTTAGAGTGACTGATGAGGGTGGAGAAGGTGTGAATGCTCCACACCATGTGTGCAAAGCTGGAGAGTGTATCAACAAGTTAGTGTTGCGTTGGCAGCAGGATAAGGCCCAAGTTTACGCTGAGCACATTCGGGACAATGCTGAACTGCTGGCTCAATTTGATGAGGCAGAGAGGTCTGGGGATGTAGATAAATTGGCGTTTTGTGTGCGTTCTTTGATCATCCAGGCAGCGAGCAGTAGAGCTGTGGGCATGTCAGCCCGAGCAAAGTGTGTTTTTAAACGTGAGCGTAATAGGAAGGGTCCTCTAAACCCTGTGTGGTTCAATGAAGAATGTTTGGAGAAGCGTAGGGCTTTCATTGAGGCAGTGAAGCGTGGTGAAGCCAGGCATGCTTGCAGATTTCTCAAGAGGGAGAGTATGAGGTGCAATCGTAGGATGAAGCGAAGGCACGCCAGACAGTTGCGGAATTTGTTTTTGGACAGGCTATTTCGGAAGGATCCGGCAGTGCACGCTTTACTAAAAAAGCACACCAAGCCTCACACAACCCCTGTGCCTGCTCCAGCTTGGCATGATCACTTACACAAACACTTCAGAGCAAAGAGGACATTTGAAGAGTCTCGCCCATCTGCGAGGGATATGGCTGTGCCACCGGGCCGGCGCAACCTTCCACCTGAGGTCCTTCTCAGGCGGGGCGCGCAGTCTGGGTGGGCTCCTGAGCCAGATGAGTTTGAGATCCCTGATGTATCTGTGTTAGAAGGTATGTTGGGTAGTGAATTTCAGAAGTTGAATGTTGGTGCCTCTTCAGGCTTTGATGCGATCACGATTCCTTTTCTTAAGCATGCGTGCTTGCCAGTGCAGTGTGGGAATAAAACCAAACAAGTAAATGTGCTGGTGCCTCTGTTGGCTCGTCTTTTTAAAGTGTTGCTGACTGAAAGTAAAGTGCCTGCGTGCTGGAAGGTTGCCAAGTTGAGCCCCATTCACAAAAAAGGGGAAGTGCTGAAACCTGGGAATTATAGGATGATTGCGGTTAGCGGTGTAATGTATAGGATTTATGCTAATGTGCTGAAAAATCTGGTGACAGATTGGTGTATGAAAAAGGGAAAGATTCCGGACACGCAGTTTGGCTTCTTTCCAGGAAGGAGCACTCTGCATCCTCTGTTCATTCTGAGGCACCTCAAGCATGCTGCGAAAAAATTGAAGCCACGGAATTCTTCCAGATTGCACGTTGCTTTCATTGACTTTTCTCAAGCTTATGACACCGTGCCCAGACAGCAGCTTTGGTCTCACTTGCAGCGCAATGCAATGCCGACTCCTCTGCTCAGTGTGATCAGAGACATGTATGATAATGATGAGTACATTCTAATGGATGGTGAGAAAAGGGCGCGCGTGCAGCCATCGAACGGTGTTAAGCAAGGTTGTCCTTTGTCCCCCCTTCTTTTCTCTCTGTACATCAATGATATGGGCAGAGAGATGAGTGAGGGCATTGAGGGTGCTGTGACTGGTGATAGAGTGAATGGTGTGTCCCACATGATGTACGCTGATGACCTTGGATTAACTATGAATGACCCTGGTGAAATGCAGAAGATGCTGGACAGACTCCGTGTGTATGCCCAGAGAAAAGGGTTGACTGTAAACACAGCTAAGTCTGAGGTGGTGCACTTCAACAGTACGTCTGTCTCTCCTCTGCAGAATCCTTTTACGTATGATGGAGTGGTCCTTCCAGAGAAGGACAGGTTCAAATATTTGGGAGTGCTGTTGGATAAAAAGATGGATTTTAAGGTAGCTGAGGAGCATGCGGTGCGGCCTTATATGGCTGCACAGAGGAGGATTTCGGAGTTTGCCAAGGGTCATGACCTGAAAAACAGGCCTCATGCTATGCTCTGGTTATCTAAGGTGTATGGCATTCCTGCTGGGATGTATGCGTGCCAGGTGTGGGGAACTCATTACTTGAGAGAAGGCAGTGAGTTTGATAGTCAATTGCAGAAAAGACATCTGTGTTCCTTGAGGCGCATTCTTGGAGTAAAGAAGAGTACTACAAATTGGCCGGTGTTGAGAGAGTGTGGCCAGGAGCCTCTGCAGTTCTTCTGGTTCCGTGCCTCCATCAAGTTTTTTAATAGCATGCTTGACTCCAATAGTGAAGTTTTGCGTCGTGTGCTGAGGGCTGATTTAAGTCTGGCTTCTTTTGATTCCTCTTGCTGGGCTGCTGAAGTCTCTAATGCTTTTGGTGGGATGCGGAATGGTGATTCGTTCAAACAGAACATGCTGAGAGCTGAGAAAATCCCCATGCAAGAGTTCATTGGTGATTTGCGATACAGACAGCAGAAAGTGTGGAGAGGGGCCGATGTTTTTTGTCCTCGTGCAGTTAACAAGAAGGCAGTGACGTATCATAAGTGGTGTGGGAATTCTGAGTGGTCCCAGAGGTGCTCCTTTTTGTATCCCCTCGTATCTGTTCAAGGATTTGGACAAGCATGTTTTGAGAAATATTAGCAGATTTAGATTGCGTGCTCATCACTTGAGAGTGGAGTCTGGTAAATGGCTTGGGGGTTCAAGTATCTGTGATAAGTGTGAGTGTGGCCCCCCCGGGGGAAGTCCAGGATGAAAAACATGTGCTTTTCTTTTGCAAATGTACTGAGGTGCGTGAGCTACGCACGAGATACAAGGACCTTTTTGAGGAAATGTTTAAGACTTTGCGTGTGTTTGCTCCGCCTTCAAACGCTGACTTTATTCCATTCTTGGCTTGCCATCATACTATCACTGATTCTGAGACCAATGCTTTCCTAAACCAAGACCCATACAGACTTCTTAGATTTGTGTCAGACTTGGTCTCAATTTTTGATACTGGTTGAGCTTGTTTCACCAGCTGCCATCAGCCAGAGTCTCGGGCTGTAGGCCACCATTCAATACAAGTACAAGTTGTAAACCCCTTGAGAGTCCTCTTTTATTTGATGTAGGGAGAGTTCCTCTGCCTTCATAATTTTTCTTTCAAAGCATGTCTGGTACCTTATGAGTGTCAAAACCAAGCCTTCAAAGTGTGAGAGGTGTAGGCAACCCCACCCAAACCAAAAAGAACAGTATGGAGGGTAACTTGAGCTGCAGCCTTTCTTAGGTAATCCCTCTCCTTTCCTTCCTGCTACCCTTCTATAATGGCGAAAGGTCAAACCCCTTTGTGACCTTTGTAACCTAATGGCAAAAGAGGTCATGGTGCCGCTGCTTGTTGGCCTCAAGCTGGTCCCTGCACCTGGTACCTTCACAGAATTCAGCCTCCAGGACTGCTGCTCTGGAGGGAGCTGGTTGGGAGTTCCGGCCTTGGAAACAGGTGGAGTGTCTGTAGGCCCTGTAGTCATTGGGATTTCATGAACCAGGCTGATGCTCCAAGGTTGGCCTCATTCGATGTTGAGTGCCAGAAAACCTGTGATTGAGCCTTTTTGTCTTATCTTATGCACTTTAGGTTTGGCTGGTTTTGGTACTGGCCACTTTCTTTGCTTCAGCTAGATTGCCCTTATGCGCGTGTCTCGTGGTTGTAACAGGTGGTAAGTACGTCTCGTGGTTGTAACACATGTAAGGTAAGTGTTACATGTGGTATAGTGCCCTATCGTGTCCTTTCCTCTATCCAAACCCTTCTTCCTCCCCTCCTCAGGCTTACATTCCGGGCACGGCTTTCAACAGAGAGCTGAGGGCATACCATCCATGTAGGCCTCCAAACCCTCAGCAGTTATTGCAGCAATTCCATCACCACCTCTCCTAACACCGACCTACCCCTCTGTGCCGTGCAATTGCTGCACAAGCCAGAGCATCTTTGTCAAGCAAGCACAGCAGTGAACAACTGACTTGCCATTGCTCCTTCCTTTTCTTAAATCCTGTGAGTACTCTTGAATTACTGCTTTGTTAACCTAGCCGGGGTCTGGTGCCTGAGAAACGTCAGCATGCAATGCAAACCAGCTTTAAAAACTTGCAAGTCATGCCATCCAATCATGCGCGTAAAGAATGCACATACAAGCCAAAAAAGAAAACAATCTCGTCATAGTGCATGCATGTTAAAAGACACGCATGCTTTATACCTTTCTGAGAGTCAAGTGGCAATCAGTTTGCACGAAAGTTCAGACAGAACATGAATAATGATATCTAAAAAGGTCCATGGACTAATGAATCTGTACAGATGTCAAGGGTACATTAATCCCTTAATTCAGGGCAGATTTGCATGCTTGTTCTTAGCAAGGAATTACGCCCTTGAATTGAAAAAGAGAGCAAGCAACAACTTAACCCTCATTGCACCCATCTTTCATCACGTCAACATGAAGATGCACATCTCACTGCAACTGCGCAGTCGTTCTGACGCTGACTTACCCTACCACCCCACCTGAGCAGAGGGATGTACGATTGCTGCAGCAAGGCCAATAAATTTGAACCCTAGTTCCACAAGGAGACCCTGGTCAGCAGACCGGTCTCAAGGAGACATGGACATGTCAACGGTTCTTTAAACCTCAAAGGGCGCATGCTGGGTGGGCAGGAGGTTGAAGCGCTTCTTCAGGGTGATGCGTTCACGGGAGAACTTGTCATCAGGGGAGAAGCGAGCAGGGTGAGCAGACAGGGTGGGGTTGCCATTGGGATCCACTTTCTGCAATGTGAAATGATTGTACGTACGTGTGAATGAGAAGTCCAGTACTTTCTAGCACATTTATGTGCGCGACTGTGAACCTGAGTGCGAATCACTGAGGGCATTACGCAAACATGGGGTGTCTGAGGTGAGCATGCCTGTGCACATGTCCTAGAGCCCAGATACAGAGGAAGAGTACAATGCTTGTTTTGTGCACATAGATGCACATGTTAGGTTGAGCGCATGGAGGTTTGGGGCTGTGAGGGGCGATGCAATGCAGACCATGGATTTTATGTTTCCACTGTGTGCGTGCGTGTGTGTGTGTGTGTGTGTGTGTGTGTGTGTGTGTGTGTGTGTGTGTGTGTGTGTGTGTGCGCGTGTGTGTGTATGTGAGCGTGTGTGTGAGCGCGTGCGCGCGGCCATGAGTACGTGTGTGAAGTACAAGCATCACAATCATGCAAGAGACATCCCTGTGACATGCATGTGTTTTCCCTGGAGAAGCACTTTAGTCCTGCAGGCAGCACGGCCGGCACCCTCTTGCAAAAGTTTGTGGTTGAAGCGCTTCAGCAAGCACCCATGACATGCGACACAAGTTCACAAGCGCAGCCAGCCGTACCTGCAGCGTGTACACGCGCTCGCCCTTGTCGTCGACGTAGTACATCAGGTACATCTTGGCGGGCTCTGGGTATAAGGCTTTCAAGGAGACTTGAAAATATACCGGTAATTAGTTTTCTGTGCACGCACACCATCTTCATCCTTCATTTCAGAAACAAATGCAATCAAGGTTGTAGCACCCTTGCCTGAAGAAACATTAGATAATTATTATTATTTTACTCAGTGTTCATACTTGCTCTTTGCCGAACCAACCTGAGATGCATTGTGCCGAGAGCGCTCAGGTTCAAGGGCACGGAAACATCCAACAGGACATAGATTTACAGCATCAGCATGCCTGCACTACCACTGGCAGGATGGCGTTGCTCGAAGACAGCTTCAACAAATGCCTGCAGTTCGGTTTGACCCAGCCCTCCTTCCGTGTAGGTGCCGTGCATGTGCCAGGGAATGAGGACATGTTGATTGCAAGCTTGTTTATTTGCCATTATGCCAATCATCTTCAATTACCATTGTATGTTTGCGAACACACCCAGGACATGCAAGGCTACTTTCCAAGCTGTCCAGAGGCTGTCATCAACGCCTTGTTAGAGCTGTACAAGCAAGTCCTAGCCCACATACATGTGCACTCACAGGTGATGCTGTTGGGACTCTGACCCCAGATTGTTTGAATTTACCTTTACTTTGTTTTAAACATTGACTGAAGGTCAACTCCCTCTTTTTATGCTTGGGTATGGACGGTGTTATGGTGCCCTCCAACAAAATTCCATTGACCATATGCTGTGGGCAGGAGGATCAGGAAGCGCTCAAACATGCAACTTGCAACAAAGAATGAGAGAGAGGCAATGCACTCGTGCAAACATAGGCATGCAACCATCCAGTTAATGTGAGGAACAGCGCCAAAAAGATGAAGCAAATGTGCCATTAATTGCGGACACCCTCCTGGTTGAATTACAGGCAGAATTCAAGGATATATGCAACGAGCAAGGAATCCAGAGCAGGCTGGCAGAGGTGGAAAGACTGTGCGCTAGCGCCAAGACTCAACAACAACCAGGGTAAGGAATGCGGATGGCTGTCTATTTCAATGTTCCGTCCTTTTTGTCTGAGTCATATCACTTGTCATTGGCTTGCTTGACGAAGGCTGTAGCAGTTGCTTGTTTACAATGCACTGCTTTGATCCTTGCATTTCAAACGAGCCACACAAATGTTGATATACCTGATGGTGCAAAATAGAGGGATGGAGCAGAGCCTTTCAGAATGTGCTGGTACAGAGCAAATTCATGAAATTAAAATCAAAAAGCCTGCCATCCTGTTGATGGACTGATAAGCTGTCCTTTTCCTGACCTTACCCTTGAAGCAAGCAGTCTGTCTAGAGGCAAAGCACGACCCAACTGCGTGTGTTTTCCCATCCTTGACTGGCGTCCAGAGGCATGGAGTACCAGGGGGCAGTGGATGCATCAGAGCGGCATGCGCGGGTGACAGCCAAGCAGCACGAGGTGGCTTACCTTCAGCATCTACTCGACCAGGTGGGCGCGTTGAGGCTAACGCCTTTCTCCATTGCAAGGGACGGCATGAGGTTGAATGATCTCGACCTCAACCTTTCTTTGAACTGCTAGATCCTGTTCAATTTTAGTCTAAATGGCCAATGGGCATGGCTATGTTGATGCTTCATTGGTCAACTGTCATGTTAATTGGCTGGGGATACTGTGGATACTCTAATTCTTGGATTTTGCCAACTCAGTTGCAGCAACAGATAGGGTACCTTCTGTGCATGCTTCCGTAAGCTCCACAATTTCAACCCTGCTGTAGGCCACAAGTACTCGTGACCACCTGTTGGAAGCAGCTGCCCAGAAGCATGTGGAGGCACACAAGCAAGTGCAGGCGTATGCAGGGCTGGGGATGGATGTAAAACAGGTGTGTGGCTCGGCATTCTAATGATTTTTGTAAGAATGCAGGTGCATACAAAATAGATCTACGTTGAACATGTAGAGTTGAGCAGAAAAAGCTGAGTGCCATTGTTGTTTTATTGTTACACTGGGAACCACCAATGGGAGGTGACTGTGTCCTTGAGCCAGACATCATGTTTTCAAGCTTAATAAATTGATTCACCAAAAAACAATGGTTGATATGGTCGTTGCACAATGAGTGTTAGCTGCAACTCACTGCACACCTTTACTTGCAGGTACTTGAGGCAAGCAAGTCTTGGGAGGCCTTGTAGGCAGGCAGGGTTGGAGTAGACACCTGCCCTCCTTCCATGCTTGATTCATTTGTGGACTTTTGCTTTCAGCTACTTAGTATGGAATATCCTGGTTGTGTTGATGCGCCGAATTATGTGTGCTTGAAATGATTTTTTTGAGTTGCACGACCCCAACTGGTAATGCTTTGGCTGCTGCCAGTGTGACTTCTATGCCATTGTCTTAAACCATCTGTTATCAAAGTCGATATTATATTATCAAAGGATATTGACTCTGACAGAAAGCTCCTTTACCTGCTTTACATGCCAGTTTTATGTGAGTAAGCCTACACTACTCAGGTTAATGGCGACAGAGTATGCCCACACTGTGAAAAAGGATGGGGTTTGGTCTTCGTCCTGTTGGTTTGGAAGCCAAAAAGAGGTTCCAAGAACACAATGAGGATATGATGTGCTGCAAGTTTGACGGATGTGGGCGGAAATGTATATAGAAAGTAGGTAAGGAACAGAAAAGAAGAGGAATAAGTGATGAAGCAGTGAAAACGCCCATTGTACCAATAAAGGAAAAAGAGATATACTAGCTCTAGGGCAGTGGTCCTCCCTCACAATGTTTACAAGGTTTACAATGGAATCCAGCCTTCAGCCAGTAAGTTTGGCTGCTCAGCCTATTGTGCAAATAACATCGAAGAAAAATATTTGTTTCACTCATGCAGGAATAGGTAGAGAAAATGTGCACATGGCAAACAGGTGTAACAAAATAGTCATTTGTTTTCAATCAAAGCAGCGAAATGGGGCATGGTTCTCCCTCACAAGAAAAGAAAGAAGGAGACCTGTGGGGTTCAAGAGGGTCGTAAGCTTCACTGGACATCAGAAATGGAAAGAAAGAAAGACTACGCAGTCCAAGACTGGCCATGTATATCAAGGAAAGGTCACCTGTCCTGAAAGGCAGGGCCCCACCATATAGACCAAGAGGAAGATCAAGCGCAGACGTCTAATCTAGCAAGTTGGCCCCCACTATGGGACCTACGACATGACTGTGAGTGTCAGGCAGGCTTTGTCCAGCAAGCTCACCTACTAGGCTGAGTAAGCCCTAAGCGGCTGACATATTATCAGTGGTGCGCACTTCCTGTCAGAAATGCACATGCCATCCACCCTCCTTATAGAATGCCTAAATACATGTACTTGGATCTTTCCCCCCATCACGTTCTTTGCAACACCGCCAGATTCAGGCTGCGGGTTCACACTCTTCAAATTGAACAGGCTAATTGTTCCAAGTGTACTTCTCTGGTCTGTGATATATGATTCTGGTGGCATACAAGATGGAAAACATGTGCTGTTCAGATGTTCCAATCCCCAGGTCTGCCCTCTCCGTCCAAAGTATGCCTCTCTTTTTGAGCAACTCTCTTCTACATTTTCATATCTCCCACAGGGTGCCCTGTCTAGGCACCATTCACCATGTGAACTTCCAGGATATCAATATTTTTCTAAACCAGGACAACAACAAACTTCCTTTTTTTCTTCATGACCTCATGTGTATTTATGAACAGGCTAGCAGTCAAACGCCTTGACTGATGCCTTTTTCCCTTGTAACCCTTGTAAGGCTTAAGCACGGCCTCCAACATCCCAGCAAGGGCCCCCATGAACACATTATGGTTGTTAGTTAGTGACAGACAAGCTTTAAACACACATGCACGAAAGACATAAACTCGGCTCTGATACCTCTGGCTACTATTACAAAAGCTGGCAGAGGCTTAACTATGCCATACAGCCCACTCCCCCAACACCCCATTCAAAAGCTCACAACCCTTCCTCTCAGCTTGCCAACAAATAAATAAGCAAATTCTTCTGGAAACCAAAGATCACTGTGCCACCCTTAAACATCAGGTAAACGTTAATTGAAATACCGCACGGGAACAGTCCATGCACAACAACATGCCATTAGATTTAAAATGTTCCACCTCTGCAAGCTGCCCACAATCCGGCAAAATGGACAGCATTCATCACATTGCCCTCAGAAGTCCCGACCCGACAATGAATGGGTCTCACACCAATAGGCACCACGTCTTAGCTTCTGTATTTAAGCCCTCAGCAAAGGCAGATATGGCTCATCCCTCATTGGTGTGGATGCATGCCAAAATGAGAGACCCCTGGAGCAGGGCACAGAAGTCCCTGAAAACATCTCCCAAGCTATCCCTAATTGGGTTTGCTTTAATGGTAATGGTTTCTCTGCCCGGCACCAAAGCTGCCCGGATGCTGTTATGTGCGCTCAATCCCAGCCCAACCTACCCTCATTGATCCAACTTAAATCCCTCCTCAAGACAGGGACATTCACCTGTTTGAATTTGAAATCTGCCCTGTTACCAACCCCTTTCTCACTCTAGAAGCTGCAACCACCCAGCATGCCAGCACTTTAACCTGGCTAAAAACCCGCTGCTTAAGAAACCTGAACAGGAACAACAAGGTGACCTTGCACATCACCTGAATTGGTGTGGCAGGCACTATCTATAATGGCTACACCATTAAAACTCTTATCAACTTGAGACTAAACAGGCAAACATTTAATCCATTAGCATCCAAATTAAGTTGCCACGCTATCCAATCCACGCTATCATCTTGCTCTCTTTCTTGTTTGCTGGACCTGTCTTCTTCCTGTCTGCTGTACTTCTCACAGTCTGAACTCCGTGGTGGGGATGTCATACGGTCTGTGCACCAATGTGGCCCCCTTTCCTTAGCTGATGTGGGGAGTGTTTCTCTGCCTATGTAGTTTTACTTTTTCCTTTCTTTCCAAAGATTAATGACTATTATTAACACCAGACATGCTCTTAATTTTCAAGGGGCTTCAGGGGTGCTAGGCGCGTGGTGGTGGAAAGCGAGAGAAGAAGAGTCCGGGCGTTCAGGAGCATGGCCGACAACCTCCAGATTTATATTTGCTCTGCTTCTGGATTTCTCCTAGGCTAGCTGTCTCAAACCTAAGTTTAAGATCCTTTTGGTGAGACTCTTGCTAGCTTGCTAGTCAGGGAACCTTTCCTTAATGCAAGCTGCCTTTTGGTTTGCGTAGACTTTACTTTTTATAAATGTAACGTCTTTTTGTCAATGGTAGGATGGAAGGCTGCCCTTGCCTGAGGGCACTTGTGTGAGTAGTTATGGGTGTCATGGGCAAGCGATTGGAATTTTTTACTCCTACTCTTTGATGCTAGACTTTGATGGGTATGCAGTGCTATGGCAAAATCTGGAGGGTGCAGGGGTAGCCAACTCCTGGTATGGTTTGTTTGAGAAGTTGGGACCAGTCTTTGTTGGCGTTATCTCTAGTGCCCCTCTTGCATGTAGGTTCCAGACAACAATGACAAGGCAAAGCTACGTGCGGTGTTGAACCAGTGATGAGGTACCTGGGATCGGATGTTTCTGGCGGGGAATTTGAATAACACTGGCACAAGACCTGGGTAGTGGTTGAGCCAAATTAAGTACACATGAAAGCTGGAGCATCTCCAGTGAGCCAAGAGCATAAAGGTGGCAACTGGTTTGGTGGTTATTAAGGCGGGAGTGTACTGCTTGGTGCAGGAATTGGACATCATGTCCACGACTCCACCATCATGAGAAAGATGGCAGAAGGAGATGCTGCAGTTGCGCTCAGAGAGGCCATCAGAGCATGTCCCAGAGACCTCATCGCGGCGCCTTGTGCTAAAATTAGTTTTGTAGGTACAGTCAAATTCAAGAGGGTTGGAGAATTTTTCTGTGGAGACCATGCACCATTTATACAGAGCTGATCCAATTTAGAGAGGTGTGTCAGTGGGTTAGTTAATGGGCCTTTTTGCTTCTAGCAGAGAGTTGCTTATGTTTGGCCTCCTGGCATGATACAAGACCCATAATCTCAATTGCTGTATCTTATATGGGTGGCTGAATGGTGGTGTTCACGCCTGCCTCTCTGATTTATATGCTCAGTGAGCTCGGTACCAGGGCCCCCCCAAAAAAAACAGAAGATGCATCTCAGCTTGTGGCATAGAACGTCAAATGAAACACAAAGAAAAAAAGGGGGCTAGAATGCCGCAAGTCTTGCAAGAACCAGGCAGCTAATACAAACGTCACAAATGTGCACCATTAGCCAGGAGTGTAAAGTACAAAAATGGACGGTGAAAGTGAATGCTTGCCGTGAGGCTGTGAGCATTCAGGAAAAAAAACAGAAGGTCCCCCAAAAAGCTTGTCCCCGTGCTTAGTCCGAGACCTCAGGCCCAAGGTGCAACCAAACTGTTGATGCATCCCTGGCACCAACACAAGGCACTGCACTACTAGCCTTGTTTCCCATCTTCAGCCTCCTGACTTGGTGAAGAAGAACACTGTCAAGGAAGTTCCCTCTTAATGCTCTAAGATGGAAAAAGTTCAGGAGGTAGAAGCCTGACTAGATGCCCTTTAGACTCTCTCAGAAAGGGCAGGTACACAAATCTAATTTGTCTAGAATAATGACCAGAGACAAGGCAATCACTGTGCTGATAAAGGAAAAAGAGCTGAACAGACATGGCGCCTATAGTACCTTTTGCATCACTTGGATTTGGACACGCAAGGCCAGAGCAAAGCCAATCAAGCTTCGATCATGCAACCTTCTAAACCAAACAGACACTGCGTATTAGTAAAGAGGAAGGAAGTCTAGCTTGAAAGCATCAGAAGACGCAGGGTTTGGTGAAGCCCACTACGCCACAATTTATAATTTACACGCAAAAAATGCCATATCTGCCTTTGCCCCACAATTCAGAGGTGTTTGATTGTACGCGTTGCCATGGTCATGACTGGCCAGGTCTCAGCCATCAAAAAGGCCCCTCAGTCCACCTTTTGGGGCTTTTGCCCCCGCTGGTTGACTGCCCAAGGACTTCAGGCGGCTGCCTCCCCCTCGTGCCTTGCTGCTGCTTGCGCTCTGCATCACACAAGAAAGAGTGCACCAAGCAGCCATTACAGCATGGTAATCCATTCTCTATTTTCCAGCTTGCCTGGCTGAGGGGACTTGAGTGCATCTCAGAAGTAATGCAGGCAAGGTAGGAAAGAATCGCCTTATGGATTGCCTCCTGCATTACAAGGGTTACAAGGGTTACAAGGGAAAAAAGGCCTCAGTCAAGACGTTTGACTGCTAGCCTGTTCATAAATACACATGAGGTCATGAAGAAAAAAAGGAAGTTTGTTGTTATCCTGGTTTAGAAAAGTATTGATATCCTGGGAATTCACATGGTGAATGGTGCCTAGACAGGACATCCTGTGGGAGATGTGGAGGTGTAGGAAAGAGAAGTTGTGCTCAAAACGTGAGGCATACTTTTGACGGAGAGAGCAGACCTGGGGATTGGAGCATCTGAACAACACATGTTTTTCATCTTGTATGTCATCAGAATCACAGATATCACAGACCGGAGAAGTACTATTGGACCAAGTTGCCCGTTCAACTCGGAGAGCGTGTACCCGCAGCCTGAATCTGGCAGTGTTGCGAAGGACATGATAGGGAAGATCCAAGTACATGTATTTAGGCATTGTATAAGGGGGATGAATGGCATGAGCATTTCTGACAGGGAGAGCGCACCATTGATGGTAAGTCAGCCGCTTACTGTTGCTTATTCTTGGATCAGGGGCTCCAAATTGGTTCCAATAGCCCAGGTGTCTAGATCTCAGGTCCACCACAAATGACTGAGGTTCACAGGGTCACAAGCCATAATTTGACGTTTCATCAGATCCAAGTGAGCCAAACCATCCAGCGCAGATAAGAGGTGGGGCGTCCAACAAGAATCAGTCATGGAGCTAAGGCTGATGTCAGCATGGAGAACCTTTCTGAGAAGGAGACTGTTGCACTTAGTAAGCGAGTTGTAGAAGCGCATAGTGGCACGAAACCAATTGAACTGAAAAGGTTCAATGCCACATTCTTGTAAAATGCTCCAAGATGGTGTTGTGGATTTCACTCCAAGAAGATTTCGCAAAACGTTCAGGATCCACTTCTGCAACAGATTGTCCATTTCTGCGCCCTGACGTAAGTAAGGAGTGGCCCATATCTGGCTGGCACAGCCTCCTGCATTAAAATGCCTGAACAGGTTTGTTAATTGGAGATGGAATGCACCTAGAAAGAGCAAAGGTCATGAGTCTAGGGTTTCTTGTTGTCTACATGCATTTGGCAGTGACATTTTTCGAAGATTCACTCACTTATAGTGCAACAACTGCCTTGCACAACTCGTAAATAAACCCTCCACACTTCGTCTGTCCAACCCCTTGCATTGCCCTCAAATCCCTACCACCCACTGCCATTCCTCATTCTCCTGCCACCCATCAGGCCCTGCCATCGCTCACCTTCTTGCCACCCTCAGCCATCCCTCCTTTGGGCAGCATCATAAAGCCTCCCCCACTCACTGCACCAGCATTATGTGGGAAGAGTTCTGCCAAAGGCTCAGCGCGATTATTCTTGAAGGTGTTGGAGCTGCTGCCAATCTGTGCCACTGGGTGAGACATGCCCTGTGATCCCCCCCCAAGGATTTCTTGCTCCAACTTGGTAGAGGGGGCAGTGCTAGCCTTGGGCACAGCAAATCCACCTGCGAGGACAGAACAAAATGTTAAGTGATGCAGGGAGAGTTCGATCCACTTGGTGAGCCCACTTTGCCAAGAGAGTCCTCTCTTCCAGGAGAGCCTCAATCCAACCGCTCCGTCTCTTGCACTTGCCCAGGATCCCACTTAATGTCCCCACATCCCCAAGAGCACCTGAAAGGTAACCTAGCACAGGTTATGTCTCTCGTAGCGTAGGAAAAACTAAATTGGAGCACAGAGAGTACCTGCTGTGGCTGCTGGCTTGGACTTCAATCCACCAAATAGGGAGCGCTTGCCAGAGCCAGAGGGCTGCATGTCTGGAGGACCTGGGGCAATGGTGGGCCTGGAGGGTGCTGCATCGATCTGCAAAGCAACAATTTGCTGGATGAGAAGGTTGCCTTGCTTCCTCCTAAAATATGTAGCAGGAGTCACAGTAGTCAATTGGTAATTATAAGTTAGGCATTGCCTTGCTCTCTCAAATCTGCCTTGAAAAATGCTGCGCACATGCTATCTTCTTCAATTCAGTGGAACTGCGGCCACCACAGCACCACAGAGCAGCGTAAAAGTAGGATTGTGGTGTCAAAGCATATATTTTTGTGTACGACAAGCAATTTCTGGAGCCCGGGCGATGAAGTAATAAGTGCACAAGATAGATGTGGCCCCCTAGAAGTGCTCAGAGGAAGCTGTGGCATCACAGCCAAATTACAGAGGACTTGTGCTTCAACTAGTCCGCTTCATTGGTGTCCAGCTCCATAGTCAGCCTGATGCTTCACGAATCCTCTATAGAATCACAAGGGATATCATTTTCTTCCTTTGGCGGCCTTATGGCTGGCGTTAACTTTTTTCCTTTTCCTTTGATCAGGTATTTACTTGGACTCTGACTAATACTCCTCACCCTCCAGGACAGGAGCAATTACTCCTTTCAAACCTTACAACATGCGAGCAGATCAGGACGGTAGTTTCACCCCCCCCCCCTTGGTTTTTTATACTCACTTTGATGCGCTTGGCAGCAGCAGCCCCAGGCTGCTGCTTGTAGTTTTGTGGTGTGGTGCCCTTGAACAGGCCAAAGATGCCACCTCCTTGCGTGCTGGGTGTGGGGCCAGCCTCACTCTCGTTGTCTGTGTCATCCACATCCGTGTATCGGCGAGCCTCCTGCACAGAGCATGGAGGAGGTTGATGAGATGGACTGTGAGGCAATGCAGGAGATGCAGGTGAGCCACACTCCATAATTGTGGAAAGGGTGCACTAGCGTCAGGCATCAAACACCAAAATCACATAAACATATACATACACATTCACGCACACTCTCGGAGAGGACCTAGCTAGCTTGCTAATTAGGGGACCTTTCCTTAATGCACGCAGCTGGACCTGGCTTGCGTAGTCTTTTCTTTTCTTTTCACGCACACATAAACACACACACCATTGAGTACACTCGGCTATCGGTGCATGTGCATAACAAAGGAGCGAGCATCAAGTAATTCCTTCCAACCTTGTCTCTCTCCTCTGTTGGGGCCTTGTTGTAGAAGCTTGGTGGTGGTGGCGGCTTCTGCAGCGCAGTTGAGATTTCATCCCTCCTCAGTACAAGGAGCGCCACATGTATGGAAAGCAAACAAAGAAGCATCACTTGTATGTAGCATGGTATTAGCGCAAGTTGCTTTTATACAATGAACAGCATGCCAAAAAACTCTATAGCAGGTGCAAGGACGTCTCTGGGATAGCAACCCACCTTGTTCAGGACCTGTTTAAGCTGCAACTCCTCAGCCCTGCAAAGAAAGAGAACAAGGAAAGGAAGGGAGGACAACTTAAGCAACTAGCAGTGAAAAAACATTTCCTGCATCAATGAAGGCCTAGAAATGGTTGGATCAGTAAATAGCTGCCAGTTACGGCGTGATAACTCTCAGTGTAAATGGCAAGCAGTAATATAGTTGTTCAAGCTGCGCCAAGGGACTAGCTTTCATGAAGGCATCGCATCACCTGCGTCTTGTTTTGAATCCATCCAGTGCCAAATTGTTAGTGAGTATGCACACAAACAAAAAACACCAACAGCTAACTTCTTCTCTCTGCTGCAGCTACTTAATTTATTGTATCAAAGACCTGCTTCTGGTCTGCTTTGGGGATCCGCACTAGCACATGATACACCTCAAAGCATTCGAGGTAGAGCTGAACTGGCACACCCTGTCCATCTATCTTGAAAGCTGTGAGATAGAAGATGACAGGCCAATGTCTTGTGCCTGGTGAGCATAACCCACTTTGATCTTGGCTGCAGGAGTTGCCCACCCACTGCAGCCTGAGGCAGCTGCTCCCTCTCGCTCAGCTGCTTCTTCAGATCACGAGACTTCTGCTGCTCCAGCTCCAGCTGCATTCACGGCACAAGAAGCAAGGTGAAGGGATTCCTCAAGACATGAAGCACCTTGAATTTCAAAAAGTCATGTGAAAAACAGGTTGTGTGGGAACAATGCTTGACTTGGAAAGGCTTTGTTCAATTATAAATTGCAACCACTCAAGGAATTATGCAGAAAAGATCAACATCAAAAAGTCAGGATGTGTACCCCAGAGGAGTACTCACTTGAAATGTCGCCTCACTCCACACCAAAGCTCCAGCACCTCAACCAACATCACCATTCCTTGATGCACAAGGCCCTTGTTTTTAGCTGGTGTAACCTGTTCTCCTCTTTTCCTTTCACCGACACTGATGCCAACGCCATACCTGTCTAATCTACTGGTATCTTCTTCCCTCCGCCCACGCGCACCTGTCTTTGCATACCCTTCAAATCCTGCTCCCGCTCCTTCACCTCTTCCCGCAGCTGAGCAGCTTCAGCCGCCTTTTGCTCTACCATGTGCTGCTGTGCTGCGGTGCTGCCCTTTTCACCCTCTGTTGCTACCACCTGTGCATGCATGCTCATCACTCGCACATTGCAATTGTGTGTGGGGGCTTGCAGATGATCATAAGTGAATGGCTTGCCTGCTTTTGATCTGAGTCTAGTTTGAGGCCCCTACATCTGGATGTGAAGTTAGCCTCATGTGAATATGTTGCTTTATGTCTATACACATGGAAGAGGCTCATTTACCGGTTGCAAGAGCCAATCACTCAACCATCTACAACATCTGGCTTCTGCAAATGTACAGCCCTAAATTGTTTCTCCACAATTAAGAACCCTTCTCCACCAAGGCCTGCAAACTGGAAACCTTGACACGCTCTAGCAAGCATTTACAGGGTCAAACATCGATAAGGTGTGCAATCTATTCTGTAGAAAGCACGCACTTCCACCGACAGTAGGTGCCGTGCCAAGTCTACACTATCAGCTGCTGCTGCAGGCATACCCCTGTACCAATGCAGCCTATTAAGTCGTTGAGGCGTGGTGCATTTGTTCTATCTTTCTCTTTTTTTTTCTGTCTCTCTTTCTTTCTTTCTTTCTTTCTTTCTTTATTTCTCTCTTTCTTTCTTTCTTTCACCATGGTTGACTCTCTGCTGCAGGTACACCCTAGTATGTGAAAGCACTCATTTTCACCCTACCAGCTGCTGCCGTAAATCCACCAGCTCCACTCGCTGGCTGTGTAGATCCTCCTGTAGAGCCTTTATGCATGCCTCCCGGTCATTCAGCTGGGCTTGCATGGCTGCTGCTGCCTGCCTGGAGTACTCCTGAGTGCCCTGGAGGCATGAAGTATGTTTGCACATTTGATCTTGTATGCTATATGAAATATGACAAATGCAAGTATGTGTGTGTATTATCTGCTTGGGGTGCTCCTCAGTGCCCTGGAGGTATAGTGTTTAAGCAAAGTCGAGCTCAGCCGCCATCGTGAAAGTGGAAATGTGAAGGCCTTGCCCTGCACAACAGCTTGGGTCCTAGAAAAGGAAAAGCTACGCAAGCGGCTCACACACCTCAAGCGTCATATTAAGGAAAGGCCGACCCCCAACGCCACAAGGGCTTGAACTCAGAACTGGGTCCTAGAAGATTGCAGCTTTAAAACCAATACCTCAGCAATATTTTTTGGAGGGCTGCAAGCAGCTGGCAAGCATCATTCGCTCTATAAGAAAAAGCAACTAGGATGCACTTAACCCTCCCCTCAAATTTCTCCTTTCACTCTGCACAATCCAAGTGGATGTATCCAAGACACATTTGCTTCCACACCTTTTCCACTTGCTCATGGAGGGCAGCAAGCTCTTCTGCAATGGCACGCACATCCTCAGCAGCCCTTTTGTCCAGCTCCAGCTTCAGGCCCTCCAGCTGCTCAGTGGACTGTGCTCTCAGGAGGTCGGTTTGGGCCTTGACCTTGCTGCGCACGGTGCCAGTGGGATATGGTGCCAATCGGACACGCGCAAGCATCAGTACAATGCACAGTACAATGTACACATGCACAGTAAATGCACACATGCACAGTACAATGCACAGCACAATGCACACATGCGCGGTACAATGCACAGTACAATGCATAGTACATGCACAGGCAGCAGTGTGCACACCCCTTGGTCCATAACAGGCCTGATCTGAGCTCGGGGTGGCATCCCTCTCCCCTGTCACAATGCATGGTAGTCACCGCTGAATCATCGCCAAGCAGTCAGTCGGTGTGTGTGTGTGTCACCCTTATGATAAGACTGGCTCAACAATTGGCCAATCAGTTGTTGAGAATGAGTAAAACGTACTCCCAGGTTGGTGATGTCTGTGTGACGCTGTTCTTGCATGACACCCCACCTGGAAAATGCTGTCTGCAGTAAATGTAACAGACTATGGAAACTGAATGCAGCCTGCACTCCCATCTATTTGAATTTCAATTGCTGCCAGTGCAGGCAAGAAAGGTCAAAAACACCCTGTTCACACATCAACCCAATAGAAAAGGGCTCCAACCTCACCGCTCCCACGCAAGCCTCTCCGCTGCCATGTCATCCACAGCCTTCTGCGCTTGCCTCGCCAGCTCTGCCTTGTGCTGCTGCACAAGATCAGCACTCAGAACCTGCATGCAGTGCTTTTGGGGCAATGCCACATGTGAAAATGCTTAAAGCTGAGTAGGTTTTCATTTGATGTGACATGTCAAAAAGCTGGGGACATGTCAGAGGGGGACCATCCCCCAGGCTTATGCTTTGTTCCCTATCTTGCCAATCCATTGAGAGGGTGAAGCAGGCTCTCCAAGGCGAGCATCTGAGTTCAGGCTAGAGTATTCGCGTTTATGTCCAAGGTCCAGGAGAGGAAGCAGACGCACACATGTACTACCTGTTTGGCTGCAAGGACTGCTGCTGCAACTGCTGCCTGGTTATCCGCGTTGGACTTCTCCAAAGCCTCCTGCATAATAGCATACAGGAAGGTTTTCAACCAGCAATGATAACAGGCAAGCTCCAGCCAAAATTGTTGTTTTCTCTTTCTCAGTCTGAGTTTCGTGTGATTTGAGACTAGATGGAAGCACAACTCCAGCCCGCCATATCCACTTGATAGAAATCAAATACTGTGAAGATACGAGGCCCAGTGCCCAGCTAGAAGACTCACAACAACGACACAGCAAACTGTGCAAACAACTCCAAGGTGCAAAGATTACTATCCACCCAATCCTCCTGTGTGTGGGTGGAACTAATTACACTGCCCATACCCTTGATCAATTCAGAAAATTAGGAATTGACTCACAGAGATCTGAAACACTTGCAAGAAAAGTTTATGCCCATTCTGTACAATTTGCGCACAAACTTACCTCTACCAGGCATGCCATTGAATATAAAAACACTCATCACAACACTGGTGCCCTGGAGCAGCGTGCTGCCAGAAACCCACCCGATCCACATTAATTTCCCTCTCATTTTCTGGTGAGGGAGATTAATGGCTCTTTGAGCCAATGTGCCTCTCTTTCCTAAATTGATGTAGGGAGAGTTTTCTCTGCCTAGGTAGATTTTTCTTTTCTTTTTCTTTCTTTTCTTTGGAAGCTGGACGAGTGACCAAGCAATGCCGCTACACAACAAAGCACCACAAAAGTTGTGTGCCTGTAAATCACACCTGGGGCGCACAAAATACAAAGCATAATGCAGGTTGTAGATCTGGACATCCTGAAGGGCATTTGCTGGTCAAGCAACTCCAGGTAGGTCTTTTGGGGTTTGTATGAAACCCTCACCACCCATTAACCTTAAACCTCCAACAGCAGTGCCTCCAATTCCCAGGTGGGATACCTAGCAATCACTGAAGAGAGGACACAAGCATGGTCTCACCTGCAGCTCTGCTTCAGCGCGGGCCTGCTGCTGCACCAGTGCTGCATGCGCCTCGGCCTCCTGCTTCTGTGCAGCGCCTACAGCAGCCTGCAGCTCCTTGAGCTCTGCCTGGACCTGTTGTCATGAGGAAGTTGCAATTTGAATGAGCAAGTTGCAGTTGCAAGGAGGTGCAGTTATAGGTGGTTGTACGTGGGTCATGTGAGATCATGGTGACTAGAGGGAGTGCTTAATTTGACGCCTGGACTTGTAATGCGCTCCTGTTATTGGCAGGTAGGCCAACCCGGCCTTCCCTGTGCACATCACCATACCATCCTGAATTTGTTTCTCTTTGACACCTGTTGCACCTGTTTAATGCGCGTGGCTTCATGGCTGGCGCAATCTTTTCTTTCCTTTCTTTTTGTACACCTGTTGCTTCTGCAAACGCAGCCTGCGTTCTGAGAGTACAGATGGCATTGGCATAATAGATGCGGTGACCAGAAACACAACCTGTAAGGACCAGCAAACCTGGAATGATCTGCTCGTACAGGTTGCAGGTTGCATGCTTTATCCCCTCCTGATGGCATGCGCATGTCTCAATTGTGTTCTAAGCAGGGAATTTCATTTGGGTTGATCCATATATCCTAACCATGCCAAATATAAAGGTGCTCAAAATAATTTATGTCCAGCTCTACATGCCATACAACCCACTTCCCCAATCACCACTGCCAATATAGAAGCTCGCAACCCAACCTGTCAACTTGCTAACAAGGAAATCAGCAACTCCTTCTGGTTTACTCCTAAGATTACTCTTAAACAACAGATAAATGTAATCAAATACCGCACAGGGACAATCTACACACAAAAGCATGCCAACAGATTCAACAAATCTCCCACCTCTGAAAGATGTCCGCTGTGTGATGATATGGACAGCATTAATCATGTTGTCCTCAGATGTCCAAATCCAACTATGAGTGGTATGCACACCAACAGACACCATGTTGGCCTTAGCTTCTGTGTTAAAGCCCTTATCAAAGGCAGGTTTGGCTTATCCCTTATTGGTATGGATGCCTGCCGTAATGAGAGACTCTTGGATCAGGGGATACAAGTCCCAGAAAACATCTCACGAGCCATTCCAGACTGGGTTTTCCTAATGGTACTGGCTCCTCTGCCCGGCACCAGAGCCGCCCTGATGTAATCTTTGTGAAATCTATCCCAGGCAGACAAGCTCACCTTGATCCTTCTAAGATCCCTCCTCAAGACAGAGACAATCACCTCGTTGAACTGAAATTTTGTCCAGACACCAACCCTTTCATAACTTTAGAAACTGCAGCAACTCAACATGCTCACACTATAACCAGACTTAAAACCCGCAGCTCAAGGAATCAAAACAGGAACAACAAAGTGACTCTACATATCATCCTGATTGGTGTGGCTGGCACTGTTTACAATGAGTACACAACAAACCTCTTGTCAATTTGGGCCTATCCAAACACAAAGCAAAATCCCTAGCTTCCAAGCTGAGCTGTCATGCCATGCAGAGACTAACCACTGGCACTATCATTAACACCAGACATGCTCTTTGCTTACTGGGGGCTTCCGGGGGGGGAGTCGCTGGGCGCGCAGAGGTGGATACAAGGAGAAGGAGAGTCCGGGCGTCTCGGGGCATGGCCGACAACCCGCCCGATCCTCATTAGTTCAGTCTCTTTCCGTCTCCTAGGCTAGCTGTAGCTAGTGTAGTTCTGAGGGACCTCTGGTGGGGCCCTTGCTAGCTTGCTAGTTAAGGGACCTTTCCTTAATGCACGCGGCCTGTGGCCTGCGTAGACTTTTCTTTTCTTTCTGTCCAGAGCCTCGGACAAGCACCACAAGAAAAGATAATAAAAACTACATGGGCAGAGAAAGCTCTTCACACATCAATCAAGGAAAAGGACACATATCTACCTAAGCTAAGTGCCACATGTCCTTGAACATACGGCACCTGCTTGTACCTGCCTACTTGTTGCACCTCACCTTTTTCATCTCAGCAGCATTCTTCTTCTTTGCATCATCCAGGGCTTTTTGGGCCTGCTTGTTGTTCTGCTCCACAGCTCTTTGCACCTGGAGCTTGGCCTGCCAAAAGAAAAACCAATTCCAATCAGTGCTATTTCAAAGGGAGCATGCACTATTTGTATCTAGTAGAGGGTCTACCATTGCATTTGCTGCGATACGCATCACTACCAAGGTCTGGTCAAACTCCCTTTCAAAAGAGGGCCACTGGCCTGTCACAAGCACATACAAAGAAAAGGAAAAGAAAAGAAGCGCACATGCACATCAGATGTACAGTCCATTTCTGGCTGAAGGAAAGGGAAGAAACTGCACGCACACATCAATTGCACCACAATGCTCACATGTTGCATCACAGAGAGGCCCCCCCCTACAGATAGCCCCCACCAACAGATCCCCCATGTGCCTCTCCAACTTTGCAGCAAACACAAACTTAAGGATGCCCCCACATGCAGATAGCCCCCCACTTACAGACGCCCCTGTGTGGCTCTCCAGCTTTGCAGCAAACTCAGCCTGCGCCTCAATAGCCGCCTGCTTGGTGCTTACAAGCTCCTCCTGAGCTGCCTTGTTTGCCTCATCCGCCTCCCGCAGCAGCTGCTGCAGCTTCTCCTGCAACAATAGATGGGGCAAAAACTCCGGAGGTGGGCGAATTCCCCACATGGTTGCGTATGCTCCTTGATTACCTCAACTGCCTCTCTCAGCTGCCTTTGGAGCTCTTCCTGCAAAAACATGAGGCAAAGGTTTTAGAGGTGGACACTGGACAACTTCCCAATATGGTTGGAGATGCTCCTTGGTTGCCTCAGCTGCATCCCTCAGCAGCCACTGAAATTAACTTGCAGAATAAAGGGGCAAAGGCGATCAGGTGACTTAAAAGCAGCATGCAATGGATGATGTATTTTGACAACATACATCTTGTGCAATTTCAATGCTCTCTGAAGTCAGCCAGGCAAGTTGGCCTTGAACCACGCAGTCTGTCAAGCTTGAACACAGTCTTACAAATGCTGGACTATAGGAGACGATGCAAGCACACCAAAATGCTGAGGGCATTAGCGCAATCCTTGCCTGTTCCTCAGATGCCTGTGCCTTGGCATCCTGCAGCGCCTGCTGGGCAGCATGCGCCTGAGACTCTGCCTCCTCCACCTTTTGCCTCAGCACCCCAATCTGGCTTTCAAGCTCCATCTGGGTACCAGTGTGTGTATGTGTGTGTGTGCATGTGTGCGTGTGCGCGCGTGAGTGTGTGTGTGTTTGTGTGCACGCATGCACATATGTGCATTTGTTTGTATGTTTGCACACGAAAATATGATCAGCGCGTGTGTTTGTGGTATATCACAGCCTGAGGGAGGACCATAAACATATGAATGACGGCATGCAATGAAGAAGGCAGATGCCCTGGCAATGCAGGTAAGATTGTTTGAGCAGCTCTGGGAGGCACAGAGATCTGACATTGCTGAGCTCTCACATTGCGTATATAGGACACGTTTCAAAATGTGAGAAATGAGGCAGCCGCTGCGGGGAAAGGAGCACGTCTGAAATTGCATTGTGGTAATTGCTGGCAGCCTTGTGCCTGAATGACTTGCAAAGAAAAGAACTGCGCTGGCAGTGATCAAGTTGCAGAGGCCCTCTCAACTCTCACCTGTGTTGTGGCATAGGCTGCAACAGCATCATCAATGGCTGTCTGCCTACTTGATTCTTCAGCTGCAAGCTTCTCCTGAGCAGCAAGGGCGGAAAAAGGTAAAGGCCAGCGGCTGCCTGCCAGACAAAGCCTGTAAATGCTCCCTGAAACTGTAAGTAAAAGACCACCCTTTTGTGATCTACTTCACCATGGTGATCGGCACCTGCTGCCTTTCTTGTTGTGTAGCCCAAGGGCTCTGCAACTTGCACACGAAAACATGTCCTGATGTGCTCAGGCGTGTTTTTGTCAACATTTGCATCTGTTTAGCAAGCCTATTGAGGGACGGAAAAAGGACACAAAAGCTGGGGAATATGCGTCAGGAAAGGAGGCACAGAGTACTACTGGTGTCAAGTCCAAAGAAAAGCAGTTGACAGCAGGCATTTGGCACCCTAGCTTCCTTCCATCACAAAAGCATGTTCACCACAGCACTGATTTTGGAATGCAAGTTGGTTACGGCTGGAATGCTGAGCAAACAAGCTACCTGCAACTCTCTGTGTGACGATACGCCAGCCGCCACCTGGGCCTCCAGGTCGGTGCATCTCAGATTGGCCTCATGCAGCCTTGCCTGTGCCTGCAAGTTACATGGATTGGAGGCAATTGTAAGCAAGAAAGAAAATTATAGGAAAACTACAGAGGCAGCAAAAACACTCATCACATCACTTGAGTAAAAGGAGCAGCATTGGCTTGTAGAGCCGTGACTCCCCTTCATAAGTGAAAAAACACGTAACATATAGGTAATTGAGGATTGGTGGTGAGGCTCTAGCTAGCTCCCTAGATAAAGAACCTTTCCATAGTGCATGCAGTTGGACTGGCGTGCGCAGCCTTTTCTTTCTTTTCCTAATCAAGGAACCTGGAATCGTGCATGCATGGGAAGACCTTTGCGCAACTGCTCTACTGAAACAGCACGGACATGAACTCACACCGTGTTTTTAGTGACTCAAAACAATGCCACCAAGCAGATAATACAACGGTCTTGAAGGCTTTTGCTTGGGCCTTTCGCAATCCGGACTGCTAATTGGAGCCTTGACATTCAGTCAACAGGTCTCAAAAAGTGGCGATGAATTAAAACAGAGGCTATATGTGAGCTGTATGTTTGCCCTCTTGCACACTCACCTCCTGCATCTCCTTCTGAAGCTCCTGGATCTTTGTCTCTGTCTTGCCAAGCTTCTTCTGCAGCTCACAAGATCGTGCCGCCTCTGCTGCAAGCTTATTGGCCAGGTTGCCCTCCTCCTCACGGGAAGCCTGGTTGGCAACAAAGAACAGGCAGGAGGCCGTGAGTTGAGGGCAAGGGGTAGAAACGTTCAATGGAGCCAATTGTTCTATAAAAGGCAATGCAGGGTGGCTACAGCAAAGCAAGCTGGAAGAGGCGATAAAACTCAGTTTTCCTTCTTCCTTCTTCTTCTTCTTTCTCTTTTCCTCCTCAATAAAGACACTTGCAATTTTTTTCTCTGCAAATAAAACAATTGAGTACAGTACAACAGAACACAGAAACACGTATTGAGCTGGATCGCGCTCATTGGAGCGAGTCTGGCAATGCAGGTCTGAGAGCCATGAAAGGCCTCCTCTGAGCAACCATACACCTCCAGGCTAATGACATCCACAGATATCCAATAAAAATATATAAGCAGAATAAAATTATCGATGTCACAAGCAGAGGTTTAGCTCCCTACAGAGAAGCAGAGGTATCTGTTTTGCTCCTGCCGCCCCTCTTATGCTAGTTTTTCGCAAGGACAGCCAGTAACCCCAAACCTGCAGCTTTGCATTGAGGTGGCGGTGCTCTGCTTCCAAAGCTGCAAGGCTGGCCTTGAAATCCTGTGCAGCAGCAGTTGCTTGTTGCAGCGCATCCTCCTTGGACTTCATCTCAGTTTCAAAAAGTGAAACTTGCTTGGATGCCCTGGGGACAGAAGTGCATGTCACGCTCTTGTTGTGATAGATGTGCAGCTCGAGCTGCTCTTGAGCCAACCTTTTATATGAGCTGTGCAAATGGTTGTGTAGGGTAAAAACAATTCACGACAATAATTCACTCAGAGCAACCAGTGGTGGTCGGCAGGCAAAGGTGCAAATCCCCATTTTTGTTTCAGAAGTAAGGTTTGCCCCTTGAAATTGAGAACCTCTCAGTATGGGAGCCAATGGTCCTCGTGCCTCCATTAGAAATGCAGAACCAGTAGTGCAACCTTGTGTTTACGTAGCCAAATTCGAAGGCAACTCCACAAGCAGTGAGTATAATGCAGTTGATGAGAGCAATTTGCTTCCTCAGCAAAGTACCTTTTGGTTTTTTTTCTTGTGCACAAGCACCATTTTGATGTGTTTTATATGCACTGAGCATCCACAGCTTGATGATTATGATATTGATGATGATGATGTTGATGATGATGATGATGATGATGATGATGTGGACACGATTAGATCAAGTGCAGCGCACACACACATGGATAAATACATACATACACATACATGGATTGTCTACTTGAAGCAAAGTTGCGCCAAATGGATGGATGAGCATGTTTGCCAGGCCGAAGCAGCTTCTGTACAGCCACAAACCATCCTGCTCACTTTGTCTCAAGCTCATGGCGCACAGCAGCCACTTCCTTGTCAATGCGTGCGTGGGCCTGGGAGAGCTCGCGTGCTGCAATTGCTGCCTTGGATTCCAGGTTTGCCTCCCGGCTGTGCATTTGCTCCATCTGCTTGCCCTGTAGGCAAATGGGCATTGGAAAAGTGACATTCCTGCAGCGTGCTAAGAAAGGTCATTATATTTCTTCATGGTGTGCAATTACTGCAGTTGCCTGCCCACTGGCCGGCAGAAGAAAAAACAACGAGTGCTAGAGCTGCAGATCAGTGGTGACCCGAGACACATCACAAAGAGCAAGGGCCGTGTTCCTTGAAGCCAGTCATACATTAACACAATGTATGCGGCACATGTAGTGCCACAAAAAAGTCACAATTCCACGCAACAGCAGCTGTGAGCACAAAGATCTGCAAACCTCTCATAGCATGTCATCATGTATCCTGCAAAGCCTGGAGCTTTGGAGCTCAGGCTGTGCAAGAACTTAAGCCCCAAGTAAATCAGCCTGTCCTTTTAACGAAATCTGTCCTCACAGGGTGTCCCAAAGATTATTGCCACTTGCGCACCAGGTCAGTGACTTCATCCCTGCTTTTGTCCAGGTCAGCTTGCAGTGCCTTCTCACGGTCAGTGGCTTGGGCAAGCTGCATCCTTGCTTCTTTTGCGCGCGCATCCACTGCACAAGTGAAAGATAAAGGCAACCATGCGTTGTCTCGAGCACCACATGCACTCAGCCACCCACATCAGCAAAGGAGTAGCCAGCAGTGCTGCAAGAATTCAGGGGCCATTGTGTTGGGGTGCACAAGCTTGCCGTCACATGCAGTGGCAATATCTAGTTCCTCTTACCTTCCTCAAAGTGGGCTGCCAATCTGCTTTTCTCTGCCACCAGGGCCTCGTACTTGCCGAGTAGGTCCTGTGATCGTTATCGATTTGTAGTGTTTTCCTCTTGGTAACCAGCATATAAACTCCATTGCTGCTTCAAGCTCCCTGTCTAGCAAAACTACGAGGGAGAGCACTCACAAAGCAACAGCCAATTTGCCAATAAAGTAGCGCAGGAACGCAGTTACAAAATTTTGATCCCAAAAAAGGTGTAGCTACAAGGCACCTGAATGGCATTATCTTGTCCCTTTGCCAGCGCATCCAAAGCTGCAGCGGCCTCCTTGTCTGCACGATTTAGGCAAGAAGAAAGACTCAGCTCACATGCTGCATGTGAAATGCATAATAAAATACAGCAGGGTACTGTAGTATGCATGTTGTGCATACCAATGGTATAGCAGCCATCGCATCCAGCGGCAACCATGGTGCAACCTTGCAGTTTCAGGGTGCATAAATGTGGTCAACCTACTTTCTTCCAGCTCCCTTTTGGATTTGTGCACGCTTTCGAGCAGCACGTCATGCAAGCTCGTCAGCTGGGCCATCTTTTGAGCCAGCTCCTGGGTTCGAGCATCACCTGTGGTGCAGGTCACATGCAGTTGATTGTGTTTTTGGTCCTGTAGTGGGCAGGGCAGGCAGGGACTTGACTGGTGAACGGTGAGTTGGCTGCGCAGCATGCCAGTTTGAACCAGTTTGACCGATTGACATTGCACGCCTGCAGGTCCTGCGCCACAAAACGCTCCAGGATGCCGTCCCTTGAAAGCCCCCGTGTGCTTCTAATTCCTCACCCTGCTTCAGCTTGGCCTCCAACTCGCTGTTGCGGCCCGTCTGGCTTGCCAAGGATGTTGATAATCGCTGGAGCTCCGCCTGCTTGAGCTTCAGCTGGTTGACCAGCTCCTCTGCAGCGTCAGCATCATCAAGAAGATGTTTATATGATATGCTTTAGTGTGTGGTGCTTAACGTGCCAGAGAAGCGATGGGAAGGGCAATCCAGCAGGCAGCAACAGCTGATGTTGGAAAGCGCAATTGCGAGACGCACAGCTTGCCGCGATACCACCGCACTGGCCTTTGTTCTTGGCGTCAGCACGCTGCTGCTGCATCATTCTGTCGGCGTGGTCCCGCAAAGACTGCAGGCCGCTCGCGGAGACGCCTGCTGCGGTGTGTGCTGAGCCCCCACCGAGCAGTGCCAAATTCATCGGCGCAGCGACGCTAGCAGGGCCCTGTATGCGCATCTGGCTGCTTGAGACCTGATTGTGAACCAGGTTATGTTGCTGCTGGTGGTGCTGCGCGGGCATTGGTGCCCGGGGGGGGAGTTGACCCCTCGACAGCGCGGCCTGGAGCCCGCTCATTTTCGCAGATGTTTTCCAAGGCTCAAAAAGAGGCTTTTGAAGGACACCTCCCCCTCCCAAAAGCGGTGATCTATGATTTGACGAATTTGTTTAAGGAATGGATGTGAGCAAAGGTAAAAATGCAAATGCTTAATCAACTCACATGCTGAGCTCTGAGTTCCTTATTAGCACACCTTTCCCTCACAACAAATGCTTATAGCTGATCATGCTGGGTACATGGCCAGCTGGACTGAAGTGCTGCAATTCGTCCATTCAGCGGCTGGTACGCTGCAACAGCATAATGCATCGCGCTTTCCAGCACACACACACACACACACACACACACACACACACACACGCACGCGCGCACACACACACACACGCACACACGCACGCACGCACACACGCGCGCACAAACGCGCACACACACACACGCATGCACACCCACCCCCACACACACACACACGTACACACACACACGCACGCGCACACACACACACATACTTCTTGGTGCAGGCATCCCTCTGGCGCACCGTTGCAGCAGGCTCCGAATGTCAGGCACTCCAAAGCCATGTTGAGGCCCACCTGCGTTCTTTCAGCTCCGCGCCAGTCCATCATGCCCTGCACGATGCCTGGGAGCAAAACCCTCCTCAGTCCCTCGGCACTGATGAAGCTGCCTATGGTCATGAAGCCGTGCGCAACATCTCCCTGGCTCAGCTACCCCCAGGCTTCGAATTATCTCTGCGACGATACATTGCCTGTAAGTGGGTGCTTGCTGCTGACGTTGCTCAGGGAATGGCATGGATTGGGATAAAGCCTGTAAGAAAAAACATTTTTGTGTGGCGGGGTTAATCCATGGAGGCAGCAGGTACAGCGTTCCTGCAGCTGCCCTGCTCACTGGCAGCTGCAATACTCGCATGTCACGCGCAATCCACTCTTCTTGTAGAAGAAGCGAACATAAGGGCCCCACACTCCCATCTTCAACTCCCTTTCCCTATCCGCTCGGTTGCAATTCTTGCTGTCTTCTCTTTGGCCTATGCATGCAATGCCTGCCATGGCTTGGTTAAGGTTGCAACAAGAATACCTCAGAGCGCATGGTTGCTGGACGCGCATGGCTCAACGCAGCTTCAGGTGCAAGCGCAAAGGAGGTGCGTGTAATGGCCAACCAGCTGAGGAGCAAGATCGCTGAACTGGAGGAGCACCTGTTGGCCAACGCAGCACCGGCTGCATACAATTCTTCTGGGCCCTTTGCATCAACCCCTCGGACCGTGTCTGGTCGTGTCACGCGGCAGGTGAGATCAAAAGGCAAGGTTTGAACTTGCCTTTGGGGCTCAGTACGGCGCGTGCTGGAGACGATGATGGGAAGCTGTGCTGGGTACACGCTATGCAAGCAAACGCACTTGTCACTAAGTCTTATTCTCCCTGCTTTCCAGCTTAGATTTGGGCAGCCGTGCCTGGGACAATTTGAAACCATTTCTGGAAATGAAGGGAGTTGCTCCTTGCACCATTAGTGTGTTAGTGCACGGAAAATCCTGACGAAACAAGTGTGAGAGTTCAAAGGCAGGCTTGATTGTCTTGAGCATAACATTGCCTGGAGGTGCATGCATTGCTTGCAGGGACTTGGAAGAAATTTGGCTCGTCTGGTGCAATTGGAAACAAATGAATCCCTAGAGGGAATGTTGAGTCCATTGTCCATGCCTGCTTGCTGCTGCTTGGACTTCTGTCTTGCATCCCCTAAATGCGACTCGACAGGAGTAGAGTGGACACTCCCTCATAACTCCTCGAAGGCCGCGCGCTTGTTCCTTCCTCCTTTGTGAGGTGACCACAAGAGAGGGAGTATCAAGCGTGTTGGAGGCGCTGCCACAGGAGCAGCAGGCCGCACTGTCTTCATGCAGGCTTGCTCTTTGTATGCCTCCAGGACAATCTCAAATGTTTGGAAGGAGCTCGCTTGCCTGCCTGTAAAGACTTTGATCAGTGGTGGGCAATGATCAGCAGTGGACCATCCTGATCTGATGTGGGTGCATGTCCAAGAATAGCCATGCTGATGGAACGCCTGCCAGCCTTGGAGTCGGATTGTGCAGCAGGCACACTGCTACACCTGGGGCTGTGCGCTTTTGGTGCTTATCCTCCATCCAACTTGATTTCCCATTGAGGCCATTGCGCAGGCACTGTACGAGGCGTCCATCGCTTTGGAACATGAGGGCGGCCAGACAATTGATCCTGAGGTGTTCAACAAGCTGCTGGGCCTACCCCCTCCCAGCAGCACCAGCAACCGAGGCAAGGTTAAGCAAGGTAAGGTGCAAGCAGCCTTGTCATTGCATCACTGCCAAAAGGCACAACAAGAGGCCTTGCTGGACCTGAGGAAACTCAAGGATCAAAGGTTTGAACTGATTGAGGTTCTTCCTACCCCTGTGGCCGTCATCTCCTTCCCCTGCGATGTCTGCTCTGTATCATTTTGTCTCTATATATATGTCGTCACTGGCAACACAATTTACCTTCTGAGGAACCGCCATGGTTGGATTGAGGGTTTTTGCAGCAAAGCCTCTTTAATATGGAAGGGAAGGTCTCAGTGCCACCTGTGCTGGTCCACACAGGATGATAAGTGCAGTAAGGGTTGTGCACTCAGAGGCCCAGCTTTCAAGCCGCACATGTGTGTTTTCTCAGCAGTTGAACATGAGCTTCTCCCGTTATGCACAACCAGAAGATGCTGTTGCATTTTAATCTGTTGCTCTATCAAGAGGAAAGGATGGCAAGTTCTCTGCTCTTTTCAGCTCCAAGTGTTGATGCTGCATGCCAACCTGTGCAACGAAACGTGGTGCTGCCCTTCTTCTCAAGGCTCTGCTTGACCTCATGATGAAGCCCACATGACAAAGTCATGAATGACCCCTGTGATCTCACCTTGGGTCAACCCTGTAACCTCTCAGTCCTCTGACTTCTGTGCGCCCTCTGGGCTCTACTTCAGGTGTGCACAGGAGTAAGAGGGGGGCTCGGCCCAAACCCCCCTTGGAGTACAACGAGCAGCAAGCCTTGGCTGCTGCTACTGCCTCCTCCTCTGCTTGGTATGCCACCACTCTGAGGGTGCTGCATGAACTCAGGTGAGCCCGCTTTCCCAGCCGACTGGATGATCCTTGTGATTGCAGCATTTGCAAGGTCAGTCAACTCTATGTAAACAATGTACTTTTTTGCGCGGCATGCAACAAGTTTGTGGAGCACTGAAAATGTGGCAAATGTGGCAGACTAGGAACAAGCCCTTAGCTTTTGTCATCCCAGCTCCCTCCTCTTTAAAACCCCAAAGGAGTGCTTTGCCATGCATCTGATGGCGGGCTTGGCTTTTTCTTAATTCTCCATAAGCTGATCTCAGTGTTTTTTGAGGCAGCACAAAAATTGTGGGAATGTACGCCTCCCAGAGCAAATGGTAGCCACTAGCACTCGTGTAGGTCAGCTTGACACATGCAGCAGTGGCCTGCCAAAGACAGATCTGGAAGGCTCGCGCGGATGCGTGGTTGCATCACAGAAGCACGCCCCAATCCCTACCTACAGGCTAGCCTTTCCATTCTTGCACGGTGTTCTGACCGTGTGAGGCTCCTATCTGCGGCTTTGGCTGCTGTTGTGACAATGTATCGTTGGGTAGGCTTGCTCTGCATTGGGGCAATTCCAGCTGGAAAGTGTGCAAGTCCTGTATGTATGAATTGAAGCATTTTAGGCTGGGCATTGCAGCGGCAGCAGGCGTGTGCTGTCCGTGATGCTGGTATCTGTTGCAGGTATTACTGATGGGGCACAGATCAGTGTGTGAGGTTGAGCGTGTGTAGATTTTGCTGGGGGACACTGTGCCTTCCAGTACACGCGTAGGCAGCCAGAATGAATTTGCTCTGTACCTCTTGAATTCCCTTGCTTACAGACGATCACGAAAAAAGGAAATGTGCCGGAAGTCTACCTTGAAGCTTTCATGCTCAAGGTTGTCAGGTCTTTTTTGCTGCGGTACTTTCCACGTTTATTGAAGTCACTCAAAGCAGTCTCTGTAGACGCAAATGATCCACGAGGCACAGCTCCAACTGTACCGCATAAGCTGCGGGACAGAAGTCTAGAGCATTTCCTGAGGTGCAGAAGGTGTTTAAATTTCCGTTGAGGCCAGAAGGGACCCACTTCTTCAAAACTCCACGCCTGTTTTAGTGCTCCCCTTGATTGGTGTGCAATCCTGGTGGACTCGTTTCCCTTGCACCATGGCCTATGGACTGATCCAATGCAGCTGATCACATACATACACCAGGATGTACTTTACTGCAAGGGGCCCTGGAGCGACAATCCTGCTTGCAAATTGTAACTTGCAACGCAGGTCTGCAGATCCCAACTTCCGCCCCGTAAGCATGCTCGATTTTGGGGCTGGGTTTGGAGGGGCCACCCAGGCTGCGCAGCAGGTGAGGCACGCTCTGCAGAGAAAAGCCCTTCAAACTTTGCACTTGGATACAAGTTCCAATTTGCCAGCTGAGTTTTAACCCCAAAGGGTGAAACAATGGCAGTTGACTAATGTCAGCCGAGCTGAGACTGGCAGTAGTCTGGCTAGTGATCATGGTCTCGCCTTGCATGTGGCGCATAATCACATGGCACAGCACCACGGTGCAGCCTGACACTTGGCACATCAGAGCATGGCCTGTTATCATGGTGCTGCCTTGCATGTGGTGCATAATCACATGGCACAGCACCACGGTGCAGCCTGACACTTGGCACATCAGAGCATGGCCTATTATCATGGTGCTGCCTTGCATGTGGTGCATAATCACATGGCACAGCACCACGGTGCAGCCTGACACTTGGCACATCAGAGCATGGCCTATTATCATGGTGCTGCCTTGCATGTGGTGCATAATCACATGGCTCAGCACCACGGTGCAGCCTGACACTTGGCACATCAGAGCATGGCCTGTTATCATGGTGCCGCCTGACAAATGGCACATCATCATATGGCAGAGCACCATGGGGCCGCCCAGCACACAACACATGGCACATGATCATGTGGCACACCACCATGGGTCTGCCTATCGCATGGTAGGTCATCACGGCGCTCCCTGACATGTAGCACTGCTTTGATACCAGGCATAGAGGATTGCCAGCAATAGGATGTGCATTTCATGATGCAAAAGCTCCAATGTCAATTTTCCCACTCGGTTTTGCAACCACGTGACTCGCAGCTCGAGACCGCTTGAGGGTGCAGGAGCTTCACTTACATGCTGTTCTTTCCAGTGCCTCCTGCACCTGCATGCTTTGTGATGAACTCCTTGCACTCCACGATGATGTTACGCATCATATGTTGTCAGCCACCAGGAGTGTCAAGCGTCCAATTCGCCGATGCTTGTGCTCCTTATCGAACCCAGCTTGCCCTCGTGCCCGCGCAGGTGTGGCCGTCTGGGCTGCGCAGCGTCACAGCAGTGGAGCGCTCCCCCACCATGCTTCATTTCAACACTACCCACATGCGGCAGGCAGCAGCAGCTAACCCAGCTGGCACCCCAGCAGTAGCAGGAGCTGATGAAGAGGGCAGCAGTCCCAAGCATGCCCATCTTGGCAGCAGTCCATCTTACTCAGGCATCCCATCTCATCCACACAGTGCACAAGTGCGGGGTGCCAGCGCTGCAGGACCACGGGTGACATGGATGCGCGGGCTGCCGAGGCTGCCAGGCAAAGATGGAGCTGCGGTTGTGCCCCCAAGGTGGGCTGCGGTGTAGGTACAGTGGATGGCAGCATCTCTTGTGCTGTGTGAAGGATAGGAAAACCTGTAGGTGGTTATGCTACCAAGGAAGGCTGCGTAACATGGGGCAAGCGGTTGTGGCTCCATGATGTGTGGCAAGGTGGTGCAGGGTTGTGAAGACTGTTGTCTGGCAAGATGATCTAAAATGACAACGCAATGGGAGACAGGGAAAGGGGGCAGGGGGGCTTGAAGCAAAGGTAAGAAGCCCACGATCAGCAAGATCCTGACTGCAAGCGAGAGCAAGGGGTGACCCAGGGGGTCGTGGAAGGTGCTGAGGCAGGCCTGCAAAGGTGGGTGCAGACGCAAAAGATATCAGTGACCGTGGCCTGCCATCATGCGGACGCAAAAAGCACCAGTGATCATGGCCTGCTGACATATCATGGGCAGGGCTCAAGAGCTGCATGGCATCAGTGGGAGCAGCGCGGGTCTCAGGTGTCAGAGGTGCATGCATGACAGCCACAGGCCAGGGCTCTTGAGCAGCGCTCTGGGGCAGCACTGAAGAAAGGCCAGGCTGCTTCTGGTTTTCCACGCAAGGAATGGAGTTCGGATTTTTGCAATGGAAGATAGAGGGAACCTGATCCCCCACATTTTCGTGAAAGCTGAATCTTGCAGATTAATTTTGCGCCAGCAAGAGTCACAAGCTCATGAAAACAAGGCTGCACTCAAGGGGTTGCACATGCCTGACATAGGCTAGTAGCTCATCCCCAATCGTGCACAAGTGCTCAATCTTGCCATGCGATCATCCTTTGCAGGCACCAGCTAGTTGTGGGCGCGTACGTCCTGAGTGAAGAGACCTTGCTGCAAGAGCGGCTGTGCCTGATCGACCAACTGTGGGGTAAGCAAGCAGGGCAAGGCGATACAGTGGGTGTCTGCCAATGTCGACAGATTTGGCTTGTGTTGGCAAGTGCCTGCCAGATCTGGGAAACCAGGCTGGGTAGTGGGAGGGTCTGCAATGCCTGCGTGCTTTATGGTGACTGCCGTTATGTCTGTTAGCCGCAAAGCCTCACTGCAGCATCTTCCCTCGCACATGTCAAGGCTCGGTTGGGATGGCAGCTACAAACAGCTGCAGGCAACCCTAACAATTCAGCCTGTGAGGCAGCAGCCTTGTTGGTTAGAAACAGTGTGCATCTCCAAATGCATTTATGGCGCCCTTTTCCTTAGAGCCCTCCTTGCTGATTTGCTCATCCTCCTGCACACCTGCACACAGGCCCCCTGTTCGCATTTGCTTATCCCACGCCCATCCTCCTGCACACCAACAAGCTCTCTCTCTCCGTGCCCACGTGCTTATATAGTTTGCCTATCCTCCTGCTTACCTGCACAAAGTCCCACTGTAATTGTTTGCTTATCCTTCTTCTTTTCCTTCACCCGCACACATCCCTGCATTCCTGCACGCAAGCTCTTTTTCTGTGCTTGCTTCCTTGCATTGCACGCCCATCCTCTTGCTTGGCCCTGCACACAGGCCACACCGCTGACACGCTGGTGCTCATTGAGCAAGGCAGCCGCTTGGGCTCATCCCTCATCTTGGAGGCCCGCAGCCGCATCTTGGACCGGGAGGCTCGCAAGGTAGCCCGTCAACAGAACCAGCAGCATCAACCTCAACATGACCATCATCATATCCATCATCATGATCATCGTGATAACCATCATCATGATCATCATGATAACCATCATCATGATCATCGTGATAACCATCATCATGATCATCGTGATATCCATCATCATGATCATCGTGATAACCATCATCATGATCATCGTGATAACCATCATCATGAACATCATGATAACAAGCAGCGGGGGCCAGGCAGCAGGGCTGTGAGCTCGGTGGTGGAGAGGGAGGAAGGAGACCCACAGGGTGTGGTTGGGGGGGGGGCTGCAGCCCTGCCTGTGGGTGCGCACGTTGTGGCACCCTGCCCCCATGACGGCCGGTGCCCTTTGGAAGGCAATCCAAAGTGAGTGCTTGTTTGCATATGCATCGAGGTGTGTGTGTGCACGTTGGGGGTTGTGGGTGTGCTTTTTGGCTGTGTGCCTGTGCACCGAGTCCTGCCCATCCTGCACGAGCTCAGTAGCTGGATGCCTTGCAAGTGCCAATACATTTCTGCCTGCTACTAGACTCCGTACTGTGCTGTGCAGGTCTTTTTGCAGGCCTGGCTCGAGACGAATGTACCCTCTTTGAGATTGCACATGCTTACACACATGCATATTAATCACTTGCAACTTGCACATGCATGTGCAGATTGATAAATGTCGACAGTTCTGTGGTTTGGTTGATTCCTACTGCCTCAAATAGGTTACTTGTATCTGCTCATGTGCATGCACAGGGTGTGGTGCCATTTTGGGCAACGCTATGAGACGCCAGACTTCATGCGCAACACGCTCGGGCGAGGCAAAGATGGCATCTCTGTGCGGGGTGCCATGGATGCTCACTTCAGTTATGTCATTTTGCGGCGAGGACAACGCCCAAAGGTGAATACTCCAGGTTTGAGGATGGCAGAAAAGGGGTGATAAGGAGAGTGCTTGCCTCTTTAGTACAGGGGGTATGAGCATTTTGTCTTGATGTCCAAGAACCATTTGATCTTATATGAGCGCCAGATCAAACTCAAAGTACAAGCAATGGCAAATGCAACAAACTGTGGGGCTCCTTTGATTGATGTTTTGCTGGTGTTTTGTTGCATTTCCTCACACTTGAACCAGGAGTAAAATCATAAATGCAGCCAAACACACTTATTTTTTTGCAATCAAGTGGGTAGATATCTGTCACACTCATCCTTTTGAGTATGCTCCACTCCTGTCATTGCTCCACTGCTCGCCTCCTTACTGTGCTTTGTGTGTGGTTCCAACACAGGCAGCGACATTGTCTCATCCTTTGCCAGACCAGCAGCCTGCGCAAAGTGCTGCCCAAGATCAGCCAATCTCTGAGGAGGAGTTATGGCATGAGATTTTGTCCGAGAGGTGGGGTGCCAAGAGGACCTGCTGCCTTAAGTGCTGGCATGCAGTTGCATTCAGGGATTCCGTGTTTGGGTTCTGGCTTGCGGTTGCATTCAGGGATTCCGTGTTGGGAAGCTGTATTGTAGCTGCATTTGAGTGCTGCAGCTGTGGCTCGCGGGTACATTGAAGGATAGTGCAGTGGTCATAAAAGGTGCTGTCATGGGCACGATGCTTTACTAGATCCCCATCCAGCCGAGCAGCATGGCATGCCTCTCTTGCTTCAAGGGCTTCACAAAAGCTGTCTGAATCACAGCTGTGTTTGCGCTTTCCCCTATCTTTTGTGCACGGCGCATGTCCTCAACACCCATCTGTGCTGTGCTTCCTAACCTCAGGCCGCCTGTGCATTGTTGCATAAGTTACCTTGAGCTGGAGTGTTGAGCATCCTTGATGCTGTTGACACTTGCTCAAGGTCGAGCAACTGCAACAATTGCTGCTGTGCCTCCTTTGTGAGCTCTTTCCATGTCTCATGCGCCACCTCTGTTCTTCATCCCATCTAGCGTGCCTTCTTTGCACAGGTGCCCCTGCAGCTCCAGATTCCTATTTCATGCTATACCAGTCTCATGCTGCTGAAGCACAAGAAACTTTGGTTATGCATGCCTCCTTTGCACGAGTCCCCCTGCTGTTCCAGACCTTCCCTCTTCATGCTGTATAATTCGCATGCTGCTATAGCGCAAGGAAATCCTTTTATTTGTGCCTGCTTTGCACGGGTACCCCTGCTGTTCCAGACCTCTATTTTGTGCTTTAGTCACATGCTGCTGTGGCTTGAGAAACTCTTGTTTTGCATGCCTCCTTAGCTTGGTGCCGCTTGCTGCTCCAGACCCCCTCTGTCAAGCCATTCCAGCCTCACAGTGCTGTGGCATGTGAGACTCCCGCCTCCTTTATCAGCCATCTCAAGCTCGTGAGCTTCCGTCTTGCACGCGCTCACCCATCTTGCAGGATGCATGCACAGCGTAGGCTGCGGCTGGGGGTGCCTGAGGAACAGCAAGGACTAGAGGAGCTAGAGCACCATCAGGCTATGGGCCATGACAGGGACAGCATCCTTGATGGTGGCCATGCAACAGCATCCCTGTCAACAAGGGCAGGTGAATTGGGGCAGCAGCTGGCGAGGGTGGAGGGTGGGGGAGATGGCCCATGGGCAGAGGGAAACCCAGCAGCAGCTACAGAACAAGCAGCACCAGCACCAGCAGCAGCAGCAGCAGCAGGAGGAGGAGCATCTGCACGACCAAGGCGGCCACTCTTTGCCGATTTCGATGCAGGCTCGCTTACGGATGCAGATGCAGAGCAGGAGTTTTTAGAAGAGCAGCAGCAGCCAGGGGCAAGGCACCCCCCCCACCAACATGTGCAGGGTGAGCAGCACGTCTACAGGGGCAGCAGCAGCAGATATGGAACTGAGGGAGGGGGCCATGCTGACATGGTCAGCAGCAGCAGCGGCAGCGGCGGCAGCAGCAGTGATGTTGATTTATCCAGCAAGAGTGCTGACAGCAGTCTTGACCGGGGCCAGACGGATGAGCACCCTCAGGGGACCTTGCCAGGAGCCCATGCAGAGGCCTTTGAGCGCAAGTACCCTGCACATGGCAGGGGCCTGGTGGACCGGCTCATGGCTTTGGAGGATGCAGGCATCAGGTGAGGATGGCAGGAACACAGGGTCACAAGAATAGGCAAAGCCTGTGGTCAAGGCGCCTCACTGCTGGCGCTTGACTGCTTGTGTCAGGCAGGCATCCGGTGAGGATGGCAGGAACACAGGGTCACATGAATTGATGAAAGAAAGGCGAAGCCTCTGGTTGCCATGCGTGACTGCTAGCTAGATAAGGATTGCAGGCTTGCAGGGTCACATTAATGGGCAAAACCTTTGGTCGAGACGCATGATTGCTCGTGTCAGCAGGCATAAGGTTAGGCATAAGGTGTCAGCAGGCATAAGGTGTCAGCAGTTAGGCATAAGGTGTCAGCAGTTAGGCATAAGGTGTCAGCAGGCATAAGGTGTCAGCAGGCATAAGATGTCTGCAGGCATAAGGTTAGGCATAAGGTGAGGGTGGCATGAGGTGCTGATGGTCATGAGTGTGGCGTCAGGAGGTGCTTGTGAGGATGGCATGAGGTGATGATGATCATGAGGGAGACTTCAGGAGATGCTTGTGAGGATGGCATGAGGTGATGGTGAGGGTGGCAACAGGTAAGGATGCAAGCATCAAGTGTGCACCATTGACGCTGCAGGCTGTGGATGCGTGAAGACAGGCGTGCACGGCTGCTCCCTCTTGTGTCAGGTGTCTTGTGTGAGGAGTTTGAGTGTGAGGTTGCTCTTCCTTGGCTCTTGTGTTCCTTGGGCACAGTCCATGGCTCTTGTGTTCCTTGGGCACGGTCCATGGCTCTCGTGTTCCTTGGGCATGGTTCATGGCTCTCGTGATCCTTGCTCACCTAACAGCGCACACCCTTCTGGGAGTCAGTAGTCTTGTCCTCCCTTCCTTCTTTTCCCCCACCTCTTGTCTGCTTACATCATGTGCTTGTCAATGTCACAGAGTGCTTTGTGTTCGTGGCAGGGATTTTTCCCCTTCTAATTGCTCATAGTACGTTCTTATGTGCCTGCTGTGTTGCTTGCCATCCATTTTTTTTCTTGTGTCGCATGGTAGTTCTGCTCCCACTCCAGATGAGCAGTGGTTATTGTCAGGCAAATTATACAACAAGCCACATTGCAGTGCTGATGTGGTCAACATTGCAAATTTAGTCTTACGGCACGACGTTGGATGCATGAACTTTACATTATGTACAAGCACTTGGCATTGTCCAGAAAACATGCTTATGCCTGTACTTCATGCTTGCAGCGGCATTGCAAAACATGTCTTTACTCGTTTAGTTTGCCTGCTCGTCTAGGAAACTCGTTTTGTGTAAGTCTTGGTATTATAGTGGCTGGACACGTGTTAATCGGCCTCAAGTATCAGTCTTGCACAAAGGTAGCAGCATCTACTTTCATGTGTAAGTTTAATGTAGACGGCCGGTAATTGATGGTAGTTTCAGATGCCCAGTCTTTTTAGGGTGGCAGTCGTGCTACCCTAAGATAAGAAAATGCTTTAAGGCGCTCCGTGTGTGTTGCCCATGTCTACACTGCCACCCTCTTGTGGATTGCACCTGTGGTCCTGCTTTTAGCAAGATCTGCGCTTTGCTCTCAACTCCATTTCGTTAAGGCCACTCGTGTATTTTGTTCTGCCTTATTTTCTTATTTCACTTTACTTTGCATGCAGTTGGGCCAGCGATAGGGAAGGTGGGCTGGACGTCGGTGCTGTGGAAGCAGCAATAGCCCGCATATCACAAGAGGAGCTGCATGCAGGTGACGCAGGTGTGCTACAGCATGGCTCGATGGTTGTCTGAACCTATCCTTGCAGGCTCGCAAGCATCTGTTGTGATAGGGATCTTCCTCTGGAGTGCATATTCTCTCAGAGCGGGACTGAGTGGAAGGGTTGAATCGTCTGAGGTTGTCTGACACAAGTGCATTGCCTCAAGCAAGCCTGCTTACTGTTCCTAACGATGTACTTTGTAAGGAGCAGAAGCCAATGGTTCAAATGCCTTGGTCACAGGTGCGCATCATCCTAGCAATGGAGGCATGGCCCCAGAAGCGTTAATGTTTGCCCAAGATGTGGCTGACCATGCAAGCCTCAGCTCACAGGAAGGGGAAGGAGTTGCTGCAGACCCTGCAGAGCAGCACCCAGGCCAAGCTCCTGCAGGCAGCCCGCTCTTGTATGATGCCCTCCCTGATGAAGTGGAGAGGGCCATGCAGCGGCTGAGCCAGTGCAAGGGTGGAGGCATTCCCCAGCGCAGAGTAGGTGGCGTGCAGGGGCCTGATTACAGCGCTAGAGCCGCAGCTCCTTGGCCCCGGATTTATCGCAAGCCCCTGAAGAGGGGCAGCCATGTGATTCTGGATCTGTGCATGCCACTTGAGGAGCATAGTGCAGCACAGGGAAAGTCGTCAGAAGAAGGAAGCAAGCAGAGCGGAGCGGTCGCTGGTGCTCAAAGAGTGGGTGCAGCGGGGGCTCCACAAGGGAGGCTTGCACGGCAGGTGAGGATTGAAATCAAACAGCATTTCTATTGCTGCCCATGCCCTGTCCAGTGGTGTGTATTCATGACAGCAGGCGTGTGCTGGGAGTGCCGGGGGGGGGGGTGCTTGTGGAAGGCGCAGATGTGTACATATTTGTGGGACGAGTTGCCATACAGCAAACACAGACAAATGTCCCTGCTGTATCTCAAATCATACGTGGTGACGGAGTGCCTGTGCTCGTGCGCAGTGACAGCCCTTTGCCACCAACTTACAAACCTCTTGTAAGTTTCCTGTGATCAGCAAATGCCAGCTGGGACACTGGTATGCACACAAGCAGAAGCGTCATAGCTTTGTGGTCTGCCTCCTCACATGCACTTGCATGCACTCCTCAGGGCACATTTTGTGGGAGCTCTAATCCTTTGAGAGCTCTAGCTGCATGCACTCAACGCTTGCCACACCTATGTTGTATGCTCCACCACGTGATTTGGTGAAGGGCTGTCTCCTTGAGACTCTCAAGAAATGGTTCAGGATGCAGAGCAATGACTATCTGCACCAGTGTAATTCCCACACTGCCTCACTTTGCATTTTCCTTTAACACCTCCTTCCAGGTGATCACTAAAGCCAACGCAAACCGGTTGCTGGATAGGGAGGCTTACAGACTTTCCAAGGAGGTCTCCTGGGGTGATTTGTGGCCTTCCCTCTACCTCATCAAGTAGAGTGCGGTGAGGGTGATAGGGATCCACCAGAGCCTGACATCTGACATGTTATTTGCAATGGTGTGTGAATAGCAATTTCATGTACTGCCCAAGACAAAGAGGAAGCTTGGGATATTCCCCTTTTGCTGTAGCTACTCCAAAACTCTTTTCATCGTGACGACCAATTATTGTGCCTAGAAAAGTCCTTGTAGGCTTTCAAATGATTAGGGGATGAAGGTACAAGACCCTCCATTTAAGCAGGCTTGCAATGAGGTCTCGTTTACAGAAGGCTTCAGCCTGGTAGCTTGGCTGTTTAGCTTGCTGGTCTTTGCCAGCCAAACAACAAATGTACTGTCCAGGAGGCTGTAGGAAGCATAAGTTCTGTGCATCATGTACACATTTAATGAAGAGGAGTTATACAACTGGAATCTTGTCGTCATGAGCTCTAATTTGTATAGAATTGGGTCCAGGGGGGGGGGTGCCAGATCCCCACTAGCCCTTTTTTCTGTAGCTTTGTGGTGGAGGAAGCATACGGCTTTTTAAAGCCAATCGTCTCCTCCTTCTTATTTGAAGTAGGGAAAAGGTCTCTGCCTATATAAGAAAGAAAATATGTAGGCAGTGAGAACACTCCTTACATCAATCAAGAAGAAGGAGACACATTGACTTAAAGAGCCGTGAGTGTTCCTCACCAGAGGGTAAGAGGGAAGCTAGTGTGGGTCAGGTGGGTTTCTGGAAGCATGCGGCCCCAGGGCACCAGAATGAGTATTTTTGTTTTCAATAGCACGTCTCGTAGAGGTTAGTTTGTGTTTATTGCACTGAGTGGGCATGGAGCTTTCGTGCAAGCTTGGTAGACCTTTGCGGGTCAATTCCTGGTTTTTTTATTGATCCAGGGTATCGGCAGTATAGATAGCCCCACCCACACCTAGAAGGATTGTGTGGAGAGTGATCCCAGCACCTTGAAGTTCTTTGCACAGTTCACTGTGTTGTTGCTGTGAGGCTTCTAGCTGGGCACCAGGCCTCGTATCTTTGCAGTACTTGATTTCTATCAGGTGAATATGGCGGTTTCAGATGTTCAATTAACAAAGTTCCCTGGCGGGAGTTGTGCTGCTTCTCAATTCTTCATTACGTCTCATACTGTGGAGCAGTGGGTGGTCTATTTGGGTTAGTAGGGCAAGGAGTAACCAAGATAGCGTCGGGACGGCTGGAGTTGCGCCTAGTTTGATCAGGAATGCTGGGGTTAAAGAGGTAGGAAGGTATGATACGATTAGGGATTTGTTCAGTGATGTGCAGGCCATGCTGAGCCAGACGGTCTGCGCTGCCTACATCCATATGTATGATGTTTGACCCATAAGAACCTTCGCTAGCCACTTTCAGAACCATTCTGGTGGCAATGTTGTGACGCTCAATTACCAGGCCATGTCCATAAAATAGTCATTCAGCTTGTGCTCGATTCACCTACCCCTACTCATTTCTGCAAGGTCAAACTTTGCGCTGAAATTGAAACTAACGAATGCCAAGATGCCATTGCCAAACATCAGGCTGTTCAAGGGAATGTTACCCCTGCAGAAACAACCTATTCCTGTGTTAACCTTGAAGGCCTTTTCATGACACCACCTGGCTTGCCTCCTCAGCGGAGGAAGCTGCCCAAACCCATGCATGTACATCAGATTGCCCCGACTCACATGCCCTCAAGCTGAAACATTTCTGCTACCTCCATGATGCTCTGAGGACGCACATGCATTCAAAGCACAAACTCGGACAGGCCAACACCGAGACAGATACTACTCTTATTACCAACGCCTACTTCACACACTCCATAAAAAGGTCAGCAGTGCCTTCTGGACCATGCCAACGCTTCCTTTCAAGATGGACCACAACATTTTGAACTACCACACAGCCTGAGCTCTCTTCAATCAGAAGCACACAGTACGCTTTAACATGTCCACCAGCCTACATCAATGTGTCTGTGGAGAGCCAGGCAGTGCCCTCCACATTCTTTAAGGATGTAAACATCTCACCATGTCAAATAAGGTTACCGAGCGCCACAGTATTGCTAGCAGAATCCTCCTTTAAGGTAATAGCAAAGGCCCCCTTGGGGCAGGCCTTGTCTCCATGGACATTGGCAGCGCAGATCAACTTGCTTAACAGAACTTGCAGATCCTTGAACACCCAACAAACAGGACCCTTGTCATGCAAGATCAGCGTCAGTCACATCTTATTGCTTTGGAGAAGCATATCACAAAACAAGGCATAATGCAGCCTTCCAGCAATAGTGACCTCCAACCGAACAACTAACGCAGATAACCATGATTTAGCAACAGCCATGATTTGACGTGACACCCTCCCTAAGTATATCTTCCCTCGTCGTTTCCCTGACAAACAAAGGCTCACTTTTAGTTGCCCTGATGCAATTATTAGTTGTTCTGATGAAAGGAGTGCCAAGGACCAATTCCCGGTTTCCGATGAGAGGTAGAGTTGGACACCGGGGGAACAGAAAGCACTTGGCGCCAGCCACAACGAGTCCACCTGCTTCCGAGGTCTGTCACCCTGGCCAGCTCCTTCAGATCTGTTTTATAACGGTACATCTATCTGTCTTGGTACATTTATCTTGTGGAGGTACAATACTGTGAAGGTACCAGGCCCAAGAATCAGCTCAAGGCCTCAAAGCTGCAGCTCCGTGACCTCTGTCGCATTCTTTCAAGGGCCTCAGCTCTAGTCACTCTCCATACCTTTGTGTGGGCGGGTCATCCGTACCTCACACGTTGGAGCCTCTTATAGGGTTACAAGAGGGTTGGCCTACAGCCCGAGAATCTAGCTGATCGGTTGGAGCCTCTTCAAGAGCTTGTCTTGACACTCATATAGCCACCAGGCTTGCTCTGAAGCTTTATGCTCATTCTGTCCAGTATGTTTATAAACTTTCTAGCACCAGACGTGCCCTTGAGAAGACTCCTCCGAGTGATGGGATTTGAGAGTCTCAAATCCCATCACCGAGATCAGGCACGGGCTACTGCTAGTAACCACCATTGACTTCTTTCTTTTGTTTCTCTTGGTGTTGCTGAACTTCACCATGAAGGGGATGCACGATTTCTATCGGTGCTGATAAACTTCACCTTGAAGGGGATAAAAGGTGCTTAGGCCCTAGACGTCCTCTTTTCCTTGATTAATGTTGGGTGTGTTTCCACTGCTTGCGTATTTCTCTTCTTTTTTAAATCAAGACTTGAACATTTTATTTAGCTAAATCAGCTCTTGTCAGACTCGGAGTTTGTTAATTTTTTGTATAATCCCATTGGCATAATCTGGCTCCCCACAAGTAGCGCAGCACTAATGAGACTTGATGAACCAGGCATCCCCAATATAGCTAAGTTTATATCGACATGTCCCAAATGCTGCAAGTTCCGTGTTTTCTGCACTTGTTCCAGATCGGACTGGCTTCCAGGCGCTTTTCGGCTCCAGCTAAGCTGCCCTTGTAGGCAGGTACCGTGACAGCTACATAACCCTTTCCTTTCCACTTTCTATGCTCGTTGAGAATGTTTCACCAGCAGCTGATTTGCCAGAGTCTCCAGCTGTAGGCCAACCCCTTGTAACTAAGGGTCCTGAATTAATTAGGCTTCTGCGCGCGACACCTTGTGCACCGGTATTTAAGCAAAGGTGCTTACGATCCTGAAGCCAGTCCTGCAGATGTCTTTCATTTTTTGCAGAAGCAATCCAATGAGACTAATCAATTCATTTCCAATCATGGATATTTTCTGTTTGGTTGGCACGGTCCAGTAAGCCGAGCAGCCAAACTACCTGGCTGAAGGTAAAATTCCATCATATCCTTGTCACCTTGTTCGACAAAAACAACCCTCAGAAAGAGCCCCTGTTTGGGTGGTCGTTATGCCTCGGTACTGACACAGAAAAGAATCGAGTTCAGGTGCATGAAGTGCTCAAAGGGTTAGTATTCACCAGGAGCAAATGCATGCAGGGTGTGACAGCATGCCATATCTGTGTTGCAAGTGGTATTTGCCCTTCTGCCAATGGCGGGCACATGCTTCCAAAGATCATCCATGCCTTAAATGGGCATGTTTCCTTACACAAAAAGGAGCTGACATGCCCCAGGATAGGCTTGAGGAGCAGAATTTGGATTGCGTAGGTTTGATGGTTTGTCTATAATTCATTGCAAAACTGTGTACAAGCTGCTGCATACCAGAATAGGAGCAATTTTCCTTACAAACAAGCACCGAGGTGGGTCGCGCCTCCACCCTCTCCTCACGCTCACAATCAGCTCGTCCCCGTTGTTTGCTTCTCTGCATTCACTGCATCCACCAAGGGCTGCATCTCAGAGGGCTCATAGATCTTGTGCACAACCTGCAGGCCATCCATGCAGCAGCGCAAGCGCAAAAAGATCAAGGCCAGGTGTTAGCATGGCGTGCATGACCCTTCCTCTCCTTTTCAGGTGATGGCCATCAACGCGTACAAGAGTTAAACAACACGTCCTGGGTTTATGTGGCCGGCTCATAATTGCTGTATCAGTAAGGTATCAACCTCAGCTACCTCAACAAGCAAA